>NW_020769351.1:9762100-9806380 GCF_900518735.1 Pseudonaja textilis
ATATATTTTAAAGTAGCAACAGTAATAGCACTTAAGACTTA
Source organism: Pseudonaja textilis (assembly GCF_900518735.1). The sequence goes on from NW_020769351.1 coordinate 9,762,142, forward strand.
TATGCAGCTTCACAGTGCTTTACAGCTCTAAGTGGTTCAGAGTCAGCATACTACCTCCAATAATCCAGGTCCTCATTTTACCAACCCTGGAAGGATGGAAGGATGAGTCAACCTTGAGTTGGTCAGGGGTTGAGGGAATTGAACTCCTGGCAATGTGAGCAGAGTTAGCCTGCAATACTGCATTTTAACCATTGAGCAACCATGGCTCTTAGTAGGAACAAAACAGACTACCGTATTTTTCAGAGTATAAGACGCTCCAAAGTATGACACACCTAGCTTTTGGGGAGGAAAACAGGAAAAAAAAATGTGTCTCTGCCTCCCAGCAATTTGCCTCCTTACAGAAAGAGCCTGTTTCAGCTTTAGCACAGCTTGATCAGCATAAGCAGCTGATTGTGGGTTGGATCAGCCTCCTGATGATCAGCTGTTTCAGGCTGCAGGGATTGCCAGCTTATTGCTGCCTCAGCGCACCCCATTTTCAGCCTCCGCATCCTATTTTCAGTCTCCATACGCCCCAGTTTTCAGCCCGTTCCGGGCAGCAGGGATCAGAACGAGTGGAAAATGGGGCACACAGAGGCCAAAAAAGAGTAGGGGCCAGAAGGTGGGCAGGGCTTCATCAACATTCACTGTATGAGATGTACAGACATTTCCACCCACTTTTGGGGATGGAAAAAGTGCATCTTATACTCCGAAAAAATACAATTCTCTCAGGTTACAAGAATGTTATTGAAGTGATTTCTTTGCAAGTCTGCAATATTGATGACAAACCTATCAGAGATTGGCTCCTTCCTAACCAATAAGACCAAACATGCCTCCACTAATGTTCTCAATTCCTAGCTAGAGAAGAGCCAAAACACACCCCACTCCCTTGTAAAGAACAAAACTCAACCTCGAGTTTGCCTTTTGTTCAACCAAGTGGATGCCTTATAGCCACAGTCCGCAATGTGGCAGGGGAGAATGTGACAGACACGCCCATTCTTCCCTTGGCACAATGGTGTATTAGGAAAAGGGAGACAAGGAGAGACAAGTCTCCTCCAATGATCACCCAGCCTTGCTGATGCAAACCCATGTTGTATGCTACTCCCATTGTGGTACAAAACCTGGTTCAAAACAAGAATTGCCCATCTGCCAACAACCTGGCAAGTACAGGATCCAAAAAGACAGAAAACATCCTGAATGAGCATCATTCGATCAAGTGTTATAGTTTACGATTCAGACTCAGTTGTGAAACCAAAGAATTGAGAGTTTTGTTCAAGGTAACAAGGGTGTGTGAATGCAGCAATAGTTTCTTTCACTACTCATTTATGGAGGGAATGGCTTCAAAGGCCACTATGAGCTCCACAAGGGTGCATAAAGCAAATAATACAGCTCTCAATTGAAAACAGGTGGCCTACTATTAAATCCAGCAAATTATGGTGGAAGAAGGCATGCTGCCCATTCCATCTCTCCATCTGCTTGATTATTGCAATCAATCTGCCTCGTGGCATTGCTTGTCCTCTTGACTCACAGCAGCATGTTTTGCGGGCCCTCTTACTTGGTTTTTCTCTTACATCCCCTAGGAAAGGCTGATGTCCCAGTAACAAAGAAGCTGCTTCACTTAGGTGGTACACAGGAGCAGACATCAGACAGGTCATTGGGCTATCCAGAGAAAAGATTTTTATTAGTCCAGTCTTAGTCTGCATTCTTACCTGCTATGCTCCTTGGGCAGTTGTTTGCACTGTGAGGAAATGAAGACACCAGACAGCTTAAACATAGATGTTGCTGTTTCTTGGCACGCTTATATTTAGTATTTATTTTATTATCCTTATCCTGGACCCAATATAGCATCTACACATGCAAAGGACGCATGGTGCCATCTCCACCATCCATGTGAAGTCACTCTACTCTTACTTTCCACACTGATAGTGACAAAAGAGAAACATAGTTGTAGGATTCAGATATCCACTAAGAACCGAAAAACCTGAGAATGATAGGCAGGTTTCAAGTAGTCCCCCAGCTCCCCTTTGCTGACCCACAAGCAGTCCGCTTTCTCCTTGGATGGAAGCTGGGGGCTGCCCTCCAAGAAGGCTTTGAAGAAGAACACTTTCCCTCCAATGTCGGTCTCAGTGCGGATTGCCTTAGGGAACTTGAACTTGTAAAAGCCACAGGGCGCATTTCCTAGGAACTTGGCCTGCGTCTGGATTCCTTGGGAGTTTCAGAAGGTGGAAAGAAAAAGAAAAAGGCAGCAACCTGGTGAGCAACATGAGAACAAATAATGCCATCCTTGTCCCCAGCCCCAACCCCCTCCCCTTTTTTAAAAAACACTTTCCTTCAATTCCAACATGCTTTCTAATATTGACTATAGAGATTCACAATCATCCAGGTCATGGTTGTCCCAAAGGTGTTTTTCCGTCATATTGTTCCATAAACCATGGTTCATGATGTATAACAGCTGGGTTCTCAATTTATTAATGCACAAATAACAAACCGCAAGAATGGAAGGGGCGTTGGTACTTACCTGATACGCCCGTTCTCTTTGAGCTGCGAAGAGCATCCAGTAGTGGGAGGTGCTTCAGTCTCCGCTTCTTAGGCTGAGCTTGAATTGAGGAACGCTCCTCCTCCTCCACATGACATCTCCATAGCGTTCCCCAGTTTTGCAAAGACGAGAGAAACAAATGTTCTCATCCCTACTCTCTAAAAAGGTTCATTGGCCAAAACAAGACCTCACCAGACGGAAAAAAAGGGTGGGGCTGGATGCTCTTCGCAGCTCAAAGAGAACGGGCGTATCAGGTAAGTACCAACGCCCCTTCTCCTATGAGCTGCTCCGAGCATCCAGTAGTGGTACATACCAAAGCTTGGCTTGTCCTACGGGAGGGACTCCGTCTGGTCCGGAATCTCCTCAGGGTCCCTAAGAACCCGTAGCAGAATCCGTCTGCCAAATGAGGCCTCCGCAGAGGCAAACACATCAATTTTATAGTGTCTGATGAAAGGCGATGGGGAAGACCAAGTCGCCACCCGGCAGATTTCAGTTACTGGTGTCTGAGTGGCCCAAGCTGCCGAAGTTGCAGCACTCCTAGTTGAATGAGCAGTTATGCCTCTGGGCACCTGCAGGGCTTGAGACTGATATGACTTAGCTATTGCTGCTCTTATCCAACGGCCTATGGTGGACGGAGACACCTTGTGACCTTGTGTTTTGGGCTGAAAGGAAACAAATAAGGCCTCCAATTTTCTGAAAGGCTCTGTGCGCTTGATGTAGATTCACAGAGCGCGCCTTACATCAAGCGTGTGCCATTGCCTTTCCCTTTCCTGCGAGGGCCTTGGAGAAAAATTTGGAAGGATGAGCTCCTGTGCTCTGTGGAAAACTGAATTGACCTTGGGCATAAAAGTGGGATTAGGATGGAGGACCACTCGATCGGTATGAAAAACGCAGAGATCTTGTCTGACAGACAAGGCTGCGATTTCCGATATGTGACGAGCAGAGGAGATGGCTACAAGGAAAACAACCTTATATGTCAAAAATTGGAGACCTGACTCCCTCAAAGGTTTGAAAGTTTTTTTGGGTGAGAGAAAGAAGGACCTTGTTAAGGTCCCAGGTGGGATAACGGTGCACTGCTGGGGGGCGTAAATTGGTGGCCCCTTGAAGAAAAGCCCATATACGCGGGTAATGAGAGAGTGAACTGAGACCCTCATAGGAAAGAACTGATGTCAGTGCAGCTACCTGTCGTTTCAATGTATTAGGAGACAGCCCCTTGTCAAGTCCCTCCTGAAGAAACTCCAAAATCTGAGCGACAGAAGGTGAAACGGGGTTAATTTGAAACTTGCTACACCATCTACAGAAAATGGACCATGTGGCATTGTAAATTCGAATGGTTGATGGCCGTCTGGCAGCTAGAATAGTGCTAATGACCCTGTTGGAGAGCTTTTCACTCCTCAAAGTGTTCCACTCAACCTCCAGACGGTCAATTGAAACCATTGAGGGTCTGGGTGCAGGAGGGGCCCCTGAGATAGTGAGATCCTGTCTGGTGGAATCCTCCAGGGAGGGGCTACCAAGAGACTTTGAAGGTCCGCAAACCATGGCCTTCTGGGCCAATAAGGTGTCACTAGGAGCAGTTCTGTTTTCTCGTGTAGCAACTTCTGGATGACCCTGGGCACCACTGCTAGTGGTGAGAAGGCATATAAGAGCCCCGTGGGCTGTGGGCAGCGGAGCGCGTTGTAATTCTCTGCCCCTTGGGATGGGTACCTTGAGAAGAATCTCGGGAGCTGAGCATTGAGGGGGAAAGCAAATAGATCCACTTCCGGTTGTCCAAATATCCTTGTTGCCTCTTTGAACAGGGATGGGTGGAGGCGCCACTCTGACTGGTCTATGGTGGCCCTGCTTAACCATTCTGCTTGTGTATTTGATAGGCCTGAAATGTGCTCCACCTTGATGGACAGAAGATTGTTCTCTGCCCAGCGACACAGGCGCTCGGCTTCCCTCATTAATTGTATTGTGTGCCCCCTTGTTTGTTGATGTGCGCTTTGGCTGTCACATTGTCTGTTAGAATGAGAATGTGTTGACCGCGTACCTTGGGAAGGAAGCTGCGAAGGGCCAGGTGCACAGCGTGAAGTTCCAACCAGTTTATACTGCAGGACCGTTCTATTGCGGACCATCTGCCCTGGGATGTGAGTGACTGGATGTGGGCGCCCCATCCAAACAGACTGGCATCTGCAGTGGGAGTGAGCCTTTGAGGCTCCTTGAAGAGGCAGCCTTTGTTGATGACCGGTTTGGCCCACCAGAGAAGGGACATGCGGACCTTGGGAGGTACCCTGACCATGAGTTTGGAGTTGCTTCTGCCGGATCTTTGGTACGGAAGCAGGAACCACTGGAGGGATCTGGTGTGTAGACGGGCCCAGGGAACAATAGAAATGCATATCATTTTTTCCAATAATTTTGACAGATCCAGATGTCACCCTCCTAAGCCGCCTCATCTCCCTAACGGATTTTTGGATACTAAGCAGTCTATCTGAGGACAGATAGACCTTGTCTTCCACTGTATCAATAACTGCCCCTAAATGAGTTATTCGAGTTGAAGGCGATAATTGGCTCTTCTTCCAATTTATCAGAAACCCATGCTCTTGGAGAGATGTTAAAGTGACCTGGGTGTCCCTAACTGCTTGGTGGATAGAGGGAGACAGGATTAAAATGTTGTCCAGATAGCACTGAAGACGAACAGGGATGTTCCTAAGATGGGCAGCTAGCACTGCAAGGACCTTGGTAAAGGTTCTGGGGGCAGAGGCTAATCCAAAGGGAAGGGCCAGGTATTCAAAGTGATAATTATTGTAACAGAACCATAAAAATTTATAGTGGGAAGGCCGAATGGCGATATGTAAATGCGCCTCTGTCAAGTCTATGGACGTGAGCACGTCTCCTTGCCTGATGCCCATCAATATCGATTGGAGGGTATGCATTTTGAATTTGCGATATATCAGGAAATGGTTGAGTCTTTTTAAATCTAAAATCGCTCTCCACCCCCCCGACTGTTTTGGTACAACAAAAAGATGAGAGTAAAAACCCCGTCCTCGTTGTTCGGTCGGTATTGGTTGTATGGCTCTTATGTTTAGGAGATGTTGGATAGCAGAATCCATTAGATTACGCTTAATCAGGTCTCTGGAAGGGGGGCGTGACATAAAGAAATCTGGGGGAGTGGAATGAAACTCGGGAGCAAGTCCAAATCTAATGGTGTCTCTGACCCAAGGGTCAGAGGTAGAGGAGTCCCATCGGTTGGCGAACAACATGAAGCGTCCGCCAAAGGGAAGAGTGTCCCTTGATCTATCTTGGGTGTCAGAAGGGCCTAATTCCTGCTCCCCGAAAGGGTTGTTTGTATTGACTGCCCCTTCTGTTCCTGTCTCCCGAATCGGCTCTATCCTGGGGTTGTCCAGGTCTAAACAAAGGGGGCCTCTGATATCTGGGGGAGAAGGGAGCCTGATAGAAAGGCCGAAAGGAGCCTCTCCGAAAGGGCTGGGGACCTCTGAAGTCTGACCTTCGTGAAAGGGAGGGGAGGAATTTTTTCTTATTGCGGGTCTCCATTAGTAAGGGATCCAGGGAAGGGCCGAACAATTTGTCTCCCACGATGGGGGAGGAGGCGAGCTTGGCTTTATTCTTAAAGTCAGCTTGCCAATGTCTCAGCCAGAGTAAACAACGGGTTGTGACATGTGATGTGATTGCTCTTGTAGAAAACTTAACTGAGTGGTATGTGGCATCAGCCGAAAACTCGGCTGCAGCAGTGAGCTTTGCAATGTCCTGGTGCACCCTGATGTTGGATGTAGGGACGTGTTGCTTCAGCTGGCGCAGCCATCGAATAGATGACCTTGTGAAAAAAGATGCAGCCATAGCCGATCTGATGGCCCATGCGTCCGATTGATGTGCCCTGTGCAAGGCCAGCTCGGCCCGCTTTTCCTCTGACTTTAGAGCCTCCAGCGCATCTGTCGGGGTCAAGGAGGACGCTAAGCCCACTACGGGCTCGTCTACCTCAGGGGTACTCAGTAATTTTGAAAATTCTGGATCCAAATTAAAATATTTTTTGTCATGACCAGATGGGGCTGGGTGTACCACCGCTGAAGCTAGCTGTTTTTGCACCAGATCGGAGAAGATGGGTGGAACCGGGATAACCTTGGCCTCAACAACGGGCTGGTTAAAGATTAGGTCCTCTGGACCTTCCCTTAATGGTGCAGGGTTGTCAGTTGGTGATTGTTTGCTTAGGCCTGAAATGTTCTTGGCCTTGAATAACATTTGAACAGGTGTGGCCTGAATAACCTGCAAAGGCGGGCTGATCAGGGATAAGCCCCTCGTCCTCAGACATTTCCCCTTCTAAGGGGTCTGCCTCTGATAGGGGTTCGCTATACTGTATAGATCCCAAATCAAACTCATCTGCTTCCATGATCTGATCCAGTTCCCCCTCTTCCTCCTCCTCCCGCTCCTGAGTGGGGCTCTCCCTCTGCGAGTATACCTGGACTTGATGTTGATCCGGCCTGGGCAAGGATCTTAATGGCTAGGTCTGGTTGCTTGTTGGGAGTCCAGCTGCGATCCCTTGGCGGATAGCCAGCTCCATCCAGGTTCTTCCTCTTTCTGGAACCTCCTCAATGAGGGAATCCTCTTGGCGGAGGCCAGCGGCTGTTGGGATGAAGGTGGCTTCTGGAGCCCTTCTAGCTGGTGTTCCGGGAGCCTGAGTCTGTTGTCCTTGCAAAGACAAGCTGCGCCTGGATGAGAGGGAAAGATCTGGGGGGTGGGGGGTTGAGCAGAGGTAGAAGGACTGGAGGATAGTGAAGCCTGAGGCACCGTGAGGGCTTCCTTGGTGCGCTTATTAATTTCCTTTTCCAAGGCCTTGTGGCGCCTTAAGGCGTCCCTCTGAGAAGCTTTGGAGGTCTCTTTAGCCTGCTTGTGCAAATGATGAGTCTTGGCTTTAGCCTTCAATGAAGGGCCTTTAGAGGTGTTACCAACTGCCATTTTGATAATTTATATATTATAGCAATAGGCTAGAGAATCAAGCTGAGGCGGTTGGCACGCCCAGGGTCCGATCTGAGGCAAGAATGGTTGCCCTGATAAGTATTTCACGTCCCCCCCCCTTTTTTACCAATATGTATGTATGTATGTATGTATGTATGTATGTATGTATATAATTGAAACAAATGAGTCGTACCTCAGTGATGATATTTTAGTGAATTAAAATATTATACTATCAAGAAGGTAATATGCTATTATGTTTGTAATTCAAATAGTATTGCTGGTACAGCTGTTGTATCTTAGGATGGTATCAATAAGATAACGGACAAACCAATTAGGCAAATTTTGAAGCGCCTAGGGCCCAGTTAGAAGAGGAAAAAAAGAAATGGGGCCTTCAGCAGCCTACCTGCACAGGCGGACACAAGGCCTGGGTGCTTGCTGCTGTGCCGCTGAGAATTAAGCTGTGAGGGTTAGCCAACAAGTCTCAATGAGGAGGAAATAACCTCAAATGCAATCTAGCCAGAAAATTAAATGGCTTTGGGAGTCCAGGCGGGAACCTGCTGCTTTGAGTTCAGAATTCCACTCACAGCACAGAATTACTAGAAACAAAATGGTGCGCAGCCACGAGGTGGCACCCAAAATGGCGTCTGCCAACAGTGGGATAGATCGTGCCTCTCAGCAGCGGTTTCCCGCCAAGCAAAATCAAGCCGAAGCTCTGAGAAACAGAGTCAGCCAAGGGAAGAGAGGGAAAGGCCCTTCTCCCTCGAAACAGCATTCGAAGGGGGGGGGGGAACAGCGGTACGACTCAAAACTTAAAATAACATAAGCTGCTAACGTAAACGAAATGAAAAAAATGGCAAACGAGGCAGAGGAAAGGGTCAATTTTTCTGGCTTTGGGAGGTAGTGCGAAGCCGCTACTGAGCCTCCCTCACCTTCCTCGAGGGCGCAACTGCACTTCCTCTTAAACTGAGAGACTCACAAACAATATAATTGCGCAGAGGCTAAAGAGAGAGGAATTATCAAACCTGAATAGAGAGCACAATACAATGAAATCCTGAATCTGCCAAGGAGCTATGAAAAGCACTGCCTGTCTCGCACGAGGCTGAGCAAAAACTGGGGAATGCTATGGAGATGTCACGTGGAGGAGGAGGAGCGTTCCTCAATTCAAGCTCAGCCTAAGAAGCGGAGACTGAAGCACCTCCCACTACTGGATGCTCAGAGAAGCTCATAGGAGAATTTACTGCTTCAAAAGCAACAAGCCATAAACACAAATGTATTATTGTTCAGATAGCACTATATACAAGATACTTCTAAGTGAAAGGATAGTTTTCTGTCCCAAAAGCAGAGACGTTTTAAAGAATATAAATATGTCACCGACCTGGAAGGGTAACCAAAACTCGTTCTACTGTGTTTCGTAAAGTCTCTCCTTGTTGCCATTCTGTCTGGGGCAACAGCCATATATCTTCATCTCCAAATTTCTGCTTAACCAAAAGCAGCAAATTCTGGTCCAACTTCCTGTTCAAAGAGGTCCGGTCATTCTTTTGGTCAGCCTCTGGCTCAGAAAGAAATTTAGCATAAGAAGTATTCAGCTACTCAACAATCCAAAGAGGCTACACTAAGAACAAATGACAAGAGAACTTGCCACCAAGAAGACAGATGTAATTTGCAAATGGAACTGACTGCAAAATTCTTTCCTACTTCTGGTGATAGTAAACAGCCATCTATACTCTATTCTTCTTTAGAAAACAGTAATGCAAATAAACGCAATAGCCAATTTCCACCCACTGACTTGGCTTAAAATTGGTTTTGATTTCGCAATGCTCTTGACAAAAGTCACATCTAAGCCACAGCAGCATTGTGAAATCAGCCATTTTTAAGCAGCACAAAATAATAAAATTACAGAAAGTCTCTCCTTCAGTTTAACTTGGCCATTATCTAGATTCAGCCAGGCTTAATCATACCTATTCCTGACAGCTGAAACAGTGAAAGCAGTTTGGTTTTAGCTGGCCTGGAGAATCAGCCAGGCAGATGCTTTACAGAAGCTAGAGACAGCCATTTAGTGGGTTGCCAATGGTAAGTGGGAAATGCCTCCAGGGGAAAAAGCAGAAAAATTATACACAAGTTCATTCTTTCAAATCAGAAAGGACAGCCAGTACCTGATTGTACTTACTGGAAGTAAGGGAAAGAGATTCTTCTGAAGATATTTAATATTTAAAAATGTGAAATTTAAAACCACATATTGCAGTTAATTGCCATGCATATTTTTTCATCCTATTAATATTCAGCATCCTTAATGTTGCTAGCTTGTGGCTAACTGAACTAGTGTAACAAAGGTCATTTGAAATTGATTGGCCTTGGATGGAATTAATCACGTGCTCTTCCACATAAGGAGTCCCAATGTGGATTTTACTCCACTAGTTGTTGCTGATTATAGGGGGCAGTGCTCATCTCCATTTCAAGGCCATTGAGTCAGGGCTGTCTGAAGACATTTCCGTAGTCATGTGGCCAGCATGACCTCACAGAGCGCTGTTACCTTCCCACGGAAATGTTATCTATTTATCTACTTGCATGCTTTTGAACTGCTAGGTGGGCAGGAGCTGGAGCAAGGACAGGAGCTCAGCCCGTTGTGTGACGCTCAGGTCTTGAACCCGGGCTGCCAGCTTTAGAACCAACAAGCCTTAACCACTGAGCTGCTACTCTTCCACATAAGGGGAAAATGAAATGACTTCTTCTAGTGTGAAACTTGAAGCAAGAATGTACACATCATGACCAGATTTTGGTATTTACGTTTGGCAGAATAAACCATAAATCATGTTTTCTCATGATATATGTACATGTGCATATTTTTTCATTATTCTTTGGAAATCATGAGGTCTCTTCTTTTCCTATATATAATCAGTTCTGCTTTGGTCTAGATACTGTTTTTCCTCTCTCACCCCACCTCCCTCCCAATTAACTGAAAGTCACTCTTTTCTGCAAACTGTCTGTGTCCTGCTTTCACCAGCTTTACAAAAGCAAAGAAAAAATATGGGATGAGGCCTCTGTCTTCAGTGCAGGAACTGAGAGCAAAGAATTTCTGAGACTTTCACATAAAAAGAAAGAAACCACCACCTCTCTTTGTAACTTTGCTTTCAGACGACCCAAGAAGTTTCTTACAAAATTCTTAAACCAGAATCTTTGTGTAATTTAAGTTATAGAAATGATGTATTCTGAAATGATAAAAAAAAAACATATAGTAGTCTTTGCAACCTGAGTTGAAAAATGCTGATTTCTCTCTCAGTGGTCTTCTCAAGCATCTAGTTCTCCAAATTCAGTAGAATTCATCTGAATTCAGCTATAACCAAACATATGCAACAAAGTTAGTATGAAAAAAGCATGGATTTGAACCTGTTATCCGTAGGGCAGGTTTGAATTTCTGAAATTTCTGTTCCCAGGCATCTTCAATATCTTGGACCAGGACAATCTTCTCAGGAATATCGTATTTTTCTTTACTCCTTTGACGCAGAAACTCATCCTCTGCAAAACATCTGAGTTCATGGTCTGAATACAAGCTTTTATCTACCTCTATCTAAAAAGAAAAACAAGTTGCCAAGCTGTAGAAACTAGCTTGCTTTGTACACACACCCTAGAGTAATATTTACAAACCTGGATCAATCCAAAATCAGTCATTCACTTATAATGCAGCCTGTCATGAGATCCTAGTTCAGTAAATCCCAATTAAATGAAGTACTGCTTAGCACTATATAGGCCATTGGTCCATCTAGTTTGAGATTCTGCACAGCAGTAATCATCATGCTTTCATATTTTAAGTCCCACTCGTCACTCATTCAAAAAGCTTATTAGAAGGTCCTTTCTTCAGAGAAATACATGTTTACAGGTATTATTGTATTTTCCAGTCATGGAAAGCTTTAGAACATAATGTTGACAATACTGCTGTAGCTTAGATCAGAGCTTCTTAAACCTTTTGCTCTCAGGACCCCTTTCCACTTTTAAAAACTATGGAGGAACCTAAAAAGTTTACTTTACTTTATTGTCACTGCACCTTGTACAACAAAATGAAACGCTATTTTCAGTGCACATCATGACCATGACCATGAAAGTAAACACAAACACACATAAAAAGGCTTGTTTGTATGGATTATATTTATCAACATTTACCATATCAAAAATTAAACTTGACATATTCACAGACTCCTATAAAAATAACAATATTAAACCTGTTAGGTATCTACCATATTTTTCATGAAAAATTCCTGTATTTTTATCAAATACAAAATAATGAGAAGAGGGACATTGTTTCAAGTTTTTGAAAATATCTTCAATGTCTGACAAATAATTTTGATTTGAGACTCCCAGGGGTTCTTGAACCACACTTTCAGAAACCCTACTTTACAGCAATGAATGACAGCTAATTGGGTTTCAAGCCACATAGGCCTCTGTGGGATCAGCCTCCCCCAATTCCTTCCCCCAAACATCAGTCAGTCAACAAGGATGAAATGCAACATTAACCTGGGAAACGTATATTTGCCTTCATTCGTGATGAAATAATTAATTTGATCTGGGCTCTTAAAGCCAATCCTGTTCCAAATCCCCATATACCAGGAAACGCTCTTACTAAGATGCCCAATTACTTAGCCTCTGCACTGGGGATCCCGCACTCTTGAGCTTCTTCCAGATGGATGAAGGGAAGTGATTTTGGGGTATCACCAGATGCAATGAGCCATTGAGACCCAGTTTGGTGTAGTAGTTAACACATCAGACTAGAAACTTAGTTCTAGTCCTCATTTAGGTCTGAATCTAGCAGGATGACCTTGATTCTGTAACAGCTTTGTTCCCTATGCCGTCTGGTAAACTCTCAAGATTCATTTTTCTAGCCATGTCCATGTATGCATCCCAGCTAGACTGTACTGCTTCTCGGTGTCATATATGAGGGTATATGCATATCTTTGTGCTTATTTATTCTGTCGTGGCTATGTAGTGTATATTGGAGGGGGTGACTGTTTGAGAAGTATATGCAACAAAATTTCATTTTAATGTATGCCGATTAGTGTACACTACCGTATATATTGTGCATGAGCCGTGGTGGCACAGTTGGTTAGAGTGCAGTACTGCAGGCTACTTCTTCTAGCTGCTGGCTGCCTGCAATTTGGCAGTTTGAATCTCACCAATCTCAAAGTTGACTCAGCCTTCCATCCTTCTGAAGTGGGTAAAATGAGGACCCAGATTGTTGGGAGCAAATAGGCTGAGTCTGTAAACCGCTTAGAGAGGGCTGCAAAAGCACTGTGAAGTGGTATATAAGTCTAAGTGCTATTGCTGTTCCAGTTTTGGATCTTGTGTAAATTTCTATTGAATTTAATACATCATGCAAACCAGATTAAGGTTTAATTTAATAATTAGGAAGCATGTAGGTCATGAAGTGTGGGAGACAGTGTAGCATGGGGGTTAAAAAGTTGCATTGGGATTGGAGATCCAGGTTTAGGTTTCAAGACACATGGTGGCCCAGTGGTTAGAATGCAGTACTGCAGGCTACTTCTGCTGGCTGCAGGCAGTTTGGCAGTTCAATCCTTCCCAAGCCTTCCATCCTTCCGAGGTGGGTAAAAGGAGGACCCAGATTTTGGGGGGCAAGAGACTGACTCTATAAACCACTTAGAGAGGCCTGTAAAGCACTGTAAAGTGGTATAGAAGTCTAAGTGCTAGTGCTACATTCAAAGTGACAATAAAGTTATTGTAAGTCCTTTCTAAGTTCTAAGCCAGTCGCTTTCACTCAGCCCTAACAAGAAGGCAATGGCAAGCTCCTTCTGAAATCTCGCCAAGAGATTTCTCCACAGTCACCAGGTGTCAAAACTGCCTCGAAGGTGCCAAAGAAACCCAAAATCGAACCCTTGCTCGAGGCTGCCAGGACCTGCTGGTGGGTCCAGATAGCCACAGAAGGACCCCAAAGCCTCATCGCTTTGGGCCCCATCTTTCCCTCCTTTCTAGGGCGGCTTCTGGAAGGGCAGGGACGGCCCAGTCTCCCGAACAAAGCGGGTCTCTCCCCACCCCTCGAAGGCCTCGTCTCCAAGAAAGCCTCGCAGTTGCTTACCACCCCTCCCACCACCCCACCCCGGGCAGCTCCAGCCCGTGCGGCGCCCCACCTGCTGCGTGAGCTCGGCCATTTCCTCCTCCTCCGGGCTCAGGGGTTGAGCGAGGAGAGGCCTCCGCTGCAAGCAAAGCGCCCCGTACAGTTTCCATCCCGACGCAGCTCCGGGGCTGTCGGAAAACGCCCTCCGGCCGGCGCAAAAACGGCTCCAAGTGCGGACGGAGAGTAGCATCCTGCCGAGGGGAGCCATTTTACCGCCAAAGGCCCACCATGCCATGCGGGGCCGGCCGCTTCCGCCGGGAGCGCGACTTCCGCTTCCGGTAAAACTTCCCTTCCAGGAAAGGGAGCAGTCCGGCCAAGCTGTTGGTGGCTTTGCTCAAAGTATCGTTTCGCTTTAAGGCAGCCGCCAAGGCAGGAAGTCTCCAAACGTGATCACTTTGAGACTTGTGAACTTTAACTCCCAGAATTCCTCAGGAAGTCCACAAATCTCAAAGTGACCACGTTTGGAGATCCCTGCTCCCAGGGTTTCCACCTGATTGACAGGCTGAGAAGTCAAGCTTTCTGGGGTCAGCCAAGACCCCTAGATCCGTGGGGGGGGGGACTCTTCTGGTCCACGTGTTGAGAGAATGGCTGGGACCCCGAACTGCCCTAATGTGCTATGTGCCGAGTCCCAGAGGTGCTTTTCTTTTTCTGGAGGCAACTAGTCTTTCTTGTTTTTTTTTCTTTGAAGATGTTTTGCTTCTCTTCCAAAAAGCTTCTTCTGCTCTGACAGGATGGTGGGGAATGGAAGGATTTGTGTTCCTTGCAGACAGCTGGTCATTTGCATCCTTTTAGAGGGTAGTTGAAGCACTTGGAGGTTTATCTGTGTCTTCAGGGTCAACTGAGTTGTGCAAATGGTTCCTGTAGTCTGCGATTTTTCCTCTGGAAATCCCTTCCTACTCCCACCCCATTCAAAGGGTTAGGGGTAGGGTTATATTTTCTGCAAATCTGTGGACTTTTACAGAGGTTTACCTATACAATCTGGGATGAACACCCTTCGAATTGTGTGAGAAGAGGAATGGATTTCCAGAGGGAAAAATTGCAGGCTGCAGGAACCATTTTCACTACTCAGGTGACCCTGAGGATACAGATTAACCTCCAAGTGCTTCAATGATCCTCTAAAAGGATGCAAATGACCAGCTGTCTGCAAGGAATATAAATCCTTTCATTCCCCACCATCCTGTCAGAGCTGAAGAAGCTTTTTGGATGAGAAGCAAAACATTTTCAAAGAAAAAGACAAGTCCAGTTGCCTCTTTAAAAAGCACCTTTGGGACAACCATGACCTGGATAACTGAGAATCTCTACAGACTTAGTGCTATGCTAAGCCAAGCTTCATTCAAAATCCAATCCAGGCCTTATCAGGATTGTAGACCTTGCCTGCAAGCGCCGTTCATAAGACTCCAAATGCAGAAGGAAAGCACAATAAAAAGCCTTCCCTTATTCTGTATTAATCATGGCTTAGTGGGACTCATATTCAGCATTCATATATCTTTTGGGTTCTGTAAAAGTAGATAGGCAAGGGTGAAAAAGGACTTTTCTACTATAAAACAATATTCCCCACAAACTACTGGAATTTCCTCTTTGTAAGGGGATTAATTAGACTTTGAATTATTTTTTTGTCACTTTGAATGTACACTAATCTGCATACATGAAAATGAAATTTTGTTGCATGCAGCTCTCAAGAGTCTCCACCTCCAATGTACATTACATAAACATTATAAATTAATAAAATATTCATATACCATGACAAAATAAACACAGAATCATGCACATACCCCTATATAGTATATGACACAGAGAAACAACAGTCTAATTGAACAAGAGCCAGAAGCGTGGGCTCCTATATTCATCTGGTCATTCCATCAACAATAGAACATAGAATATCAAAGAGTCGGAATGGACCTTGGAGGTCTTCTGGTCCAACCCCCTGCTCGAGCAGGAGACTCCCTTATAGTACCATTGCTCAATTGAGCTGCTTGGGATTCCCTCAAGGCCATTCCCCACAAGAGCCTAAAAAGCAGGGTTGACGGAAGAAAGTACCCAAAGGTACTTTTTTTTTTTTATTCCCAAGAGGCAACTTTCTGATTTTTCTTTTTGAAGACTTTATGCTTCTCATCCAAGGAGCTTCTTCAGCTCTGACTGGATTCCATTCCCCACCATCCAGTCAGAGCTGAAGAAGCTTCTTGACTGATTAGTGAAACATCTTCAAAGCAAAATCAGAAAGTCCAGTTGCCTTTTGAAGGAATGGAGGGGGAAACACTTTTGGGACAATCATGATCTGTCAGGGGTCTCCAATCTTGGCCACTTTAAGACTTTGCTGGCTGAGGAATTCTGGGAGTTGAAGTCCACGAGTCTTAAAGTGGCCAAGGTTGCAGACTGTTAGGGATGACCGAGAACCTCCATAGACGATGAATGAAGATGTTTCATACTCGGGAATACATCTCTAAAAAAAAACCAAATCGTACAACGCTTCTCGGCAGCCCTAAACCTGGTTAAACTTCCTCTCCGCCCCGCTTCAATTGTCAGAGAAGCGAAAGGGGAGACCAGCCGCCAGCGCCCGTACGGACGTTCCGCAGCAAGGGCGCGGCCATTGAAGGCTCGCCTATTTCTCCAAGTGGGCGCCGCCATGTTTTTTTTTTTTCCCGCTCCAGCCACGCATCGCGAGATTTGATCGGCGGCGGAGACTCTGCCCCTTTCCCCTTGGAACGCTCGGAGTCCCGGACCGCGGAGCGGGGCGGGGGAAAGACCATGCAGGCTGTGGTGGCCATCGCCCGGCGGGGGCTGTTGGGTGGCTGCTCGGGGTAAGGTGGGAAAGAAGCGGGTGGTCTCTAGGTCTTCTATGGAATGCAAGGGTCGGGCTCCTGCTTGTCAGCGGAGGAAGGCAGAAATCCAACCGGTCCAGACTTCCTGTTGCATTTCTGCCTCCCTCTGCCCCCCTCCTTAAACCTCCATGCACTGATGACCTTAGGGTCCCAGGTCAATTCAACGAGGATGATATGTGCATTACCTTGACTTGACTTGAATTTCACTTGAATTTGGCTTGAATTTCACTTGAAATTCACCTGAATTTCACTTCAATTTAACTTGAATTTCGCTTGGATTTCACTTGGATTTCACTTGGATTTGGCTTAACTTGAATTTCACTTGAATTTGGCTTGAATTTCACTTGAATTTCGCTTGGATTTCACTTGACTTGAATTTGACTTGAATTTGACTTGACTTGACCCATGGGTTGCAAAGGAGTTGGAGAACTACAGTTCCCATCATTCTGCCTCCCCAGGGCAAACGGTCTTCCCACCCTTTTAACTCCAGGGCGAGGACTGCTTTGGGGGAAGACTTCAGGCAGCCTTTCACAGGCAAAGG
This sequence comes from Pseudonaja textilis, assembly GCF_900518735.1. The sequence continues at coordinate 9,779,079 of NW_020769351.1, forward strand.
TCTGCTACCTACTCTTGACTGCAATCTCCACGCTTCCTGGGAATCCTGGATCCTGTAATCCCAGACCAGTTGCAAGTCTGTGAGGGCTGGCTGATGAGGAATGGAGCTCATTTGCTGCCTCCAAAGAAGAGAAATTGAGAAATCACACCAGACATTAGCCAGGGGGAAAAAAGACAGGGTTTCTCCCTCTCCCTCCCCCCCCCCCGCTCCCCCAAAAAACTTTAAGCATTAAAAAAGGTAATTGACAGGCTACCGCTATATCTGATGGTTTCTTTATTCCTTTTCAGCCCCTTGTTTTATTGGGTGGGCTGACAAAATGTTTGTTGAATTACTGTCATTGAGCTTAATGAAGTAGTTTAACTTTTGTGTTTTTACTGTGGAAACCTTAATTGTATGGGCATCAAGATTGGTCCTAGCTGGAAGAGGAAATCATGGAAGTAAGCAGCCATCCATTAACACTGCCCAGGTAGTTGGGTGTGCTGGAGTCCCACATCTGGAAGGTCAAATGTTGTAAAATTATCCTCTCTGCAGCTGGAAGCAATGGGCCAGCCTTGGCAGTTCATAGGAATTCTGCACTCATTCCTCAATACCCTGTTCTTAAATTTGGATCTCTTTTTTCTTTATTTGCAACTGCTCCAGCATCACCTTTTCTCGGAGTATACAAACAGGCATCCAGAGATTTCAAACGTTAGTGGAAAACTCGGACTCAGCAACAGACAAAGAGCTAGATTCCACACAGTCAAAGGGCTTCAGGTGAGTTAATGTCGCATTTTATGGGATGCAGGTAGCTGCTTATTTCTAGGAAAAATTATGGTGTGCATAATTGCAATAGTGATTGGGCATTTTGTGAATACTGGTATTTTGGAGTGGGGCAGGAAAGAGACAAATTGTGAAATGTAACACTTCAAAACCAGTTCCCACTATTCTGTCAGAGCTGAAGAAGTTTGATGAGAAGTGAAACATCTTCAAAAGAAAAAACACCAGTTGCCTTCGGAAAAAGCACCATTGGGACTTCAAACCAGTATGTGTTTCTCAAAAGTTACATTCTAAGGAATCCTTTAACAAAGATGTCACTTTGTCTCATTGTTTTCTTGCATATTTGCAATTTTTTTTAACCATCAAAAATGTCCAGGAAAGAAACAAGCAGAAAAAAATAGTCATGTTTGCATCAGTTTACATCAAGCATTAGAGAATTTATGAAGGTATATAACAGGGGAGTTAGGTTGCTTCAAGGAATTTTGCCAATGCAGAAACGGAACTCATAATATTTGGTTTTCCAAGTTTTGAAAACATTTAATTTTTCAGAAATTATGAGTTTTGCCATCATAGAATTATAATTCATATTTTGGTTTTTCAAATTTTGAAACATTTAAATTTTTCAGAAATTTACTTAACAATTTTTGCCTGACAGAATTATAATTTATGATCTTTGCCATCATAGAATTATATTTTTTGCCCCTAGTGATCACCTGTTTCTTTATTTTCAGAGCTTTTAGGCTGATCAGTATACACCTCCCAACTTTTAATTGGGGCTAAAACTCTACAGTATATTTAAAAACAACTACTACAGCGTGTTCCAGTGGACCCAAACCTCACAAATAAAAACATGGAACAACATCAAATGAAAAGCCCAAATGCATGATCCAAGAGGCAGTCAAAACAATCCAACCCATCAGCTTAATGGAACAGCCAGGTTTTCACCATCTTTCTAAAAGCCTCAAGAGCTTATTGATTCATATTTTTAATGATTTTGAGTTTGGACGAGAGCTGCATCAAAAGGTTGTCAGTCAAATTTCAGGAGAGGGAAAAGGCACTCCAGTTCCAACATCTTTTTTTTTTAAATCACTCTTTTCCTCCTGAACGCTTTGGGCTAGAATGAGAGACTACGTCTAGTTGTCTTTAGATGTCGTTATATAAATGAAATATACATTGCACTGCGCTATAATGCTCTTTATTTGATGTTAGCTTACTGTACTGTGTGAAACTGATTGGCTTTGAGTTTATGAACAATGGTTTACGGCTTAGTGTGTTCCAGTGCAGGCAAAATGCAGATTCTAGAGGGGAAAATTGAATACTGGTACAATCCTATTGTGTGAGCATCTTTGAACAAATATCATCTTTTAATGACCTCATAATCCCTTGCGGGGTGGAGTCTGGGAAACTGAATGGAGTTGAGTGTTTACTGGCCGGATGCCCTTCCTGTCACCAATGCAGAGCTTTGTTCAGCAGATATGTTATCATTGTGCCCAGAGAGAAATATTTGCCTCTACCTAGGATTGAACTCACAGCCTTCTGGTTGTGAGGCAAGAGCTCCACCTCTAGCCCACTGCACCACTCATCTTTGAACAAATATGCCCATTGATAATCTGATAAAAATAATCCTTACACCTCTTGAATATTGAAGAAGGGGGCGGGGGGATGCCTGGGCTGTTGAACTGGCTGGTGTGGTTACCTTCTCTCTTGTTCTTTTCAGCTATTTCCCTCCAGTGCCGGGAAAAGAAAGCTCCTTGCAGTGGGATGGAAAGAAGTTTGAAGAAATCCCAATAGTTCATATCAAAGCTACCTACAATAAGTAAGTGAGTGGAGGTTCTTTGTGCAGAATAGTTAGCAATAGCACTTAGATTTATATACCGCCCCATAGAGTTTTCTCTGGGCAGTTTACAATGTCAGCATTGTTGCCCCCAACAATCTGGGTCCTTGTTTTACCAACCTCGGGGGTGAGTCAGGATCGAACTGCTGACAGTTGGCAGAATTAGCCTGCAATACTGCATTCTAGCCACTGTGCTCATTTAATTATCTAATGCTACAGGTTTTGTGGGTGGTGATTCAAGGACACTGGTCTTTAATAACCTAAGTTTCTTTCAAGAGCAAACTGCCAGGTGCAAAATGCAAGGTGTATTTATAGTGAAGTGTTTTATAGTATAGTGTTTTATTGTGATGCTACATAATGCCACCCAGAGTTGCCTTGTAGTTAGATAGGCAGATAATAAATTTTATGGGTGGGTGGGTGGATGGATAGAAGATAGATAGCCAGACAGACAGACAACAGGGGATGCCTGCTTGTTTCCCTTCTAACAGAGCAGTCTAGTCTCCAGTTCTTTGCTTCTACCTTTGCCTGATCTAAACCCTCATGTAATTGCATGTAAATGATGACAATAATTTATTCTTGTACCAGGTTGGCTAAAGGCAACCTAAGTATCAGGAAGCTTATTAGAGTAGAGAAATTTCTGGCGACAAAGGTTACCATTAAATTTGCTTTGGGAGTTTGGGCAGAGTTCAAGGTTGTAATTTAAATGGGGCTGGATTTTTATTTGTTTCTTGGGCAGGGCTGTTTTGTAACCTAAGTTAAAGCTCTTGTAGAACTTGGACGGAATGTATGTGGGAAAGACTTGGAGAGAAGATGAAGAGAATCTGCCTAGGGAATGGTCAGATAAGAGATAGCATATTCCGCAGCTGGATGGCGGACAGAGCAAAAAGCTCAGAAATAATCCTCCCTATTTTCCTGGGTGTAAAGGAGATGGCAGGAGATTTGTACTTTCAGACTTGCATTAACTATGCTGCATTAATTAGCTTTACAGTAAAGTACAACCAATCTGATCGTATTTTCTCTCCGTTCCATCTGGTAAGATTGACAGTGCTACAGTCTTCATGTTATTTCCTGTCTTAGAACAGCGAGCACTAAATTGAGTAATTTTCAGTAATAATTCTCAAGGAAACTTCTGAAACTGACAGAGAAAGAATCTCAGTGGCCACAAGTTCACTCCTTTGAGGATTAATTGCATCCTTCCGAATGGTCAAATGTCTAAAGCAGCCTGCTCAAACCTGGTGCCTATCAAAGACATTGGAACTGGAGCTCAGCAAACATATCGACTGGACCTGTTAAAAACTGCACTCTGAGCACATCTGGAGGGCAGTCAGTTGGGAAGAATTATCCTAGTTTTTAGTCCATTTTGGAATAAGCAGTGTGTCTCAAACTGGCAGTGATTCTGTTCATTTTTTTGCATCCTAGTTCACCCATTTGCTGTCTCCATGGGAAGAACGCAAGAGCTGAATTAAAATATTAGGGGTTGTTGTTTTCCAGACAGTTTTTAATGATTTTGAGTTTGGACGAGAGCTGCATCAAAAGGTTGTCAGTCAAATTTCAGGAGAGGGAAAAGGCACTCCACTTCCAACGTCTTTTTTTTTAATTACTCTCTTCCTCCTGAGCGCTTTGGGCTAGAATGAGAGACTACGTCTAGTTGTCTTTAGATGTCATTATGTAAATGAAATATACATTGCACTGCGCTATAATGCTCTTTATTTGATGTTAGCTTACTGTACTGTGTGAAACTGATTGGCTTTGAGTTTATGAACAATGGTTTACAGCTTAGTGTGTTCCAGTGCAGGCAAAATGCAGATTCTAGAGGGGGAAATTGAATACCGGTACAATCCTATTGTGTGAGCATCTTTGAACAAATAGGGCAATCCAGAAGTATCACGAGAATATGGATTTCTAACCAAATGTTGTTCCTATCATCCCATGACACCTGTAGCACTCACATCCAGGTTTTCACAGCTGAGAAAGTCCCTCTGGTCCTACTCACCTGTGGCTACATGGGGTTCAAGAATGCAAAGAAATCGACAGCTCTTGCAGCACAGACAACTGGAATTGCAGCAGGAAATGTAAGTTAACATCCTGTTCTTCGAACCAATCTTTCCCTAAGTTAAATGGGCAAAATGTCAACTCATAAAATATTTATCTGGTCTTTTTAGAGTTGTCAACAGAAACGGTGGTGGGAGCAGTGCAGCAGCTTGCAAAACCAAAACTGCATTCCATAAATGTTTTCAAAGATTGTAACTAGGTGACTGAAGTTTCTGCCGCGCAAAATTCTAACTGGAGAGCATGATTGATGATCCTTGGCTGTGGATGTGTCCTATTGGAGAATATGAATTATGATACACCCAGGGGTAGGGGGAAACCAGGGTCAAGAGTGACAATGAATTGAGTCAGAGTTGGCTACACCCAGGTAGTGCCGGCATGTTAAATCTCAATAAATCCTTTTTAAGTTTTGGAAGTTTGGCTCGAGACTCATGACAAATGGGGGTAACTTCTGGAATCCTGACTTATCAGGCTGACCAGAATTGGCTGAATCAGGCTTCTTAAATCAGCAACTCTTATTTAACTTCCAAGGAATCCTTATTATTGTGATCCTAATATTTGCTTGCTGTTTGAGGCACCCCTTTGAATCATTGTTGGATTCTAAAATCCAATTGCTTATACTTAGATAAGATGATCAGAGAACGATCACAAACAAATGATTATAAATGAACAGAGACCAAGATCAGGGACTGCTTGGTTTTATATACAGTATTAACCCTAGAATCTGAAGGATTTGCCTAGTTTTTGGTTTTATGCAGCAAAAGGACAGAACCTTATTAATCCTAGATTTATTGCATCTTTTAACCTGTACCAAGCAATGGGAAACCCATTTGCAGAGAAACTTTGCTCCTTCTTTAGGGAGTAACTGTGACTCACTTTCTGGTCCTTTCTCAAAAAGAGGGAACAGATGAAGAAAGGGTTAAAACTGTACTTTGGAGAGGAAGTCAAATATTCTAGTCTGACTAATCCACGCTGCTAGATTGAATCCATTGTGGATTCACAGTGGCTAGGTTCACATATGCCCTTAAGCCAGACCTCCCTCCAAAGGGACTTCAGAGGTATGAGTAAGGTGTTTATGCTAAGTTAGTCTTTGTTTAAGTTGGAACAGAGAATTTCATCTTTAAGCAACTACTTTCCTGCTCAAAATTGACAAAACTAGTCAGTTTCACATCTGCTTTTCTTCCTTGCCCTTTGCATACAATGCAAATGCACCAGCAGCCACCAGCCCACTTTGCAAACAGCCCGGTGAATTCTCCACTCTGTGTCTGTTTACTCTCTTGCAATCCCTTCCTCTCCCATCTCTCTCTCTCCTCTGCAAGGGGTGGAGGGGGTGGGGGGGAAACAGGTCATGTACAGGACAATGCACACTGGCCATAATGGCAATTGTGTGACTGACGGACGTTGCTAAATTCATAAATGCAGACATAAGTTGTAAAGTTACTTTTTCAGCCCTGTTGTTAACTTTGAACATCACTGAATAAAGCATTCGTTAATCGAGGACTACCTCTGCAGTCAGATCAATGCAAAGCAGAACAGTATTTGCAAAACACAATCTTGTATTTTATAAGGTGTCAGGTAAATGAAAATATCGTAAATCAAGGACTCCATGGGCCCAGATGGAGGGTCTTTAAATAGCCACTAGATGGCAGTCTTAGCCCAACAGACTTACTGTAACCATTGTCAGGCTTCTCTGGAAATTCCCATTAATCATTTTGGATGTAGGAAACATTTAAAAGAGCTATGGCATGGCAGATACGGAAGGTTTCCAGCTGAGTATTTTAATTTCCCCATTCTAAATGTAGCAAGATTCTTGTGTACTGCAAGCAAGCCATTTCTTCCACAGTGGGTTGAATGTAAATGACTTTTGTAAGTACTCTTGTGTGCGTTTTCAGGTCTGGAAAATGATGGCAAATAGCAGACTTCACCAAATCTCTGGACATGTAGGACTTCAGCACCCAGCATTTCAGCCAAGATAATCAGTGGGTGCTTTGACTGGAAGTCTAGAAGTGAATAGCCAACCCATTTGTGGGAGGTGCTGGTTGATCAAGAGTGATTTTGCTCAGCCACAAATCCAAAAAAGATTCCAGCCTTCCTATTTATACAGGACAGAGATCCTAGATTTCTGCAAAGCACCTTTCATCACTGCTCCCTTTTCCCCCAGTTGCTCCTGTTCCACTAGTTGTTCTACTGGGGGGTTGGGGGAAATGAGCAGTTCCGCTGAAGCTAGGATGACGGTGGCGATGGCGATAAACAGATCACAGAGTATCAAGATCTGAAAATCAGAATTGAAGGATTATTGCCTAAACCGGCTCTGGTGGCCTCTGTGGTTATAAGCACCCTGGGTGCCATACCAAAAATAAAAAAGTCTCAATGCCTAGGGAGGCCAATACCAGCTAAAGAACTGGCAGCTGTGACTTTACACCGCTGTGAGCAATTAGTTTATTAAACTCCGACGCTGCCTGACTCTGAGCAGCTCTGAACAAAGAAAGCACCGTAAAAATCAATAATGTCTTTTGCTCGAAAGAAAATAGCGGTCTTTGTCCCACTGAGTAGAAGCTCCTATTGAGAGGAAAGAGAATATAGGATCTCAGTTGAATGCCGGAGTAGCGGTCATTATACTCTTTGGTTCATTGCATAACGTGCTTCTTCCCTCTCTCCCTGTCTAGAAAGCAGCGAAAAAGGGCGTATATCACGTTCGAGTTGTGGTGAAAGGCCTGGGACCTGGGCGGCTGGTAAGCACTTCCCGTTTCTTTGTAGTCGTTCTCCAAGTGAGAGGGAGTCTTTATTGGCTGAACTCCTGCGTTTATCAAGGGCCACGGTGATGGAGTGAATGTCACTTAAGTGGGAGTATCGTGCCAGGAAGCTGAGAAAATCAACAATTGCATGCCCTGGAAGCTTCTCCTCAATTTCAAACAGCCTTCCCCATCTGCTGTCCTCCAGCTGTGTTTGACCAGAAGCCCAATACTTTCTCAACGATTTGGCATTCTTCGTGCTGGCAGGAGTGATGGAAACCAAAATCCAACTCATTGTTGTGGTCCGCCGGCGACCTGTGGAGCTGGCAGCAGAGTCGGACAGTGGAGAGGACCATGGGCCAGTCCGGGAGTCTGGGGAGGGCTCAGTCGAGGGATCTACATCTGACACAGAGATGGGGCCAGAGCCATTTGAGAGTTATGTGTTGACTTCAGAGCCTCCAGAATCTGACATCAGCGAGGCAGAGGAACGGGGGAAGTCTGTTCCCAGCGCGTGCTTGCGCTGAGCTGCCAGATGGCAAGAACAGTTAAGACAAAAGGGGCGACTCGGGAGTAAGGTTTGGAGATGATTGGCCCCTTCCATAAGACATAAAGGAGGAGCAAAGGGACATGAGCCTCTGCAGGAAGCAACTTTGTTTGTTCTGGTCGGTTTAAAATCTAAAGCTCCATGTTGACTGTGCTCCGTTTGGTCTTGTACAGCTAATTGGTGATTTAGTCATTGGCAGCATTTCAAGGGAGGTAAAGGTGGGTGCTTATCAGCCTCATCCCAAAAGACTGTGGCAGACTTCTGTTGGACTATTCATAAGCTGTTTGGGACTCATTACGGCTGTGAATGCATATAAAAAACAAGGTTTGGGGGAACAGTGTGTGATTGTTACTATCTCAGGAAGCCTTGGTCAGAACACTCATCCAGGGGAATGACCAGGTTGGAGATGGCTGCTGGAGCTAATCTGGCATGGCAGCACCTTGGCTATGATGGCAAAAAGCTAATTGAGGGGGCTGCCAATGGAGCATTTGTCTGCAGCTGCTTAAAGCAGCTACATCTTTTTTCCTCTCCCCGTTTGCACCACTGCTCTCTGCAGTTGCAGTGTCATCCTGGGAGAAGCTATCATTAATGTAAAGACAAGTTGGGTTTATGGAGCTGCCGATGGGTGTAGCAATTCAAACAAAACACACCCCAAATGTTAAAAAGTTACGATATTTATGTAGTTTGCTTACCAAGCACATCTTGTAGGTAGTTAGCTTATTTATTATGTTTATATAGTTAAATAAATAAATAAAAGATATTTATTTAGTTAGCTTTACCAGCACACCAGAACAACTAGACACAAAACAACTAATTCCCACAACTCTGTCAAACTCTGTAACACTAAGACTGTATTACTATTATTCTTCTCATGCTTCTTATTACCTTCCTCCTTCTACTTATGACTACAACCTTATTGCTTGTATCTCTATGATTTATATTGTTTTATTTACTTTCCTGGTATGATTTTGATTGCTTATTTAGTATCCTATGACTATCACTAAGAGTTGTATCTTACGATTCATGATGAAAGTATCTTTTACGTACACTGAGAGCTTATGCAAATTCCTTATGTGTCCAATCACACTTGGCCAATAAAGAATTCTATTCATCTAAATTATATTAAAGTAACCAAAATACCTTTAAACAATCCCCAAGACATGTCACAATTTTTGAGCACCCCTAATGTTTGGAAATTGAAAGTGAAAAATTTTGATATGCCCTAGCCTTAGTGTGTATATATCTCCAGCAACAGCAGCCTTTTGAATCTGAAGCAGATAATGCTAAACTAGATCAACCAATTGTTTCCTAAATATAAGGCAGCCTCCTTTGATTTCTAAATTGTTCCGGGGGGGTGGGGGTGGGGGAGAATAGAGATATGCAAAAGGTAAGATGCTAGATATTTCAGGCATAAAATGGGAGATGCTGAAACTCCAGAACCTCTAATTCTTGGCAAAAAAACAGCCGCAAGTTCTAAACAAGCTCTGTCTCTTGTTTGAAAATCTTGAACTAGCTTCTCACATTTCACAAAGGTATAGAGATGGTAAAGCTAATCTAATATTGTATCCAGCAAAGCAAGATTTAGGGCTTTGTGGGTTATCCAAACTCAAGTAGTTATGGTTTATCTGGGAAACTGTGCTTCAACAGACTGACTTAGCATTCCATGTTGATATCTCTTGTTTCCCTTTCAGGCAGCCATCCAAGGCTTAACCTTAGGGGGGCTGGAGGTGATCTCCATCACGGACAACACGCCAGTACCGCACAACGGCTGCCGCCCTCGGAAAGCACGAAGGCTGTGAGAGGAGTGGAGCAGCAAAGAAAAAGAGAAGAGGTTGTGACCGGATCTCAAATAGTTTATGCAGCCATCTTCAGGCAGCTGTTCCTCTTTCTGCAACTTTCAAAACAGAGACAGGCTTGAGGTTTGCCCCCGTAGGAAGGCAACCCAGAGACTGTATTTATAAAAATATAAAGAAAAAATTGCCTCCTATCTCAGAGGGGCCCTTTGAATTACACTTTGGTTTGGGGCTGTTTTCCACTTCTAACGTTACGGACGGAATCATTTTTTTACCATCATTTTCAACTCAATCCAGGTTGGTTGTGATGAGCAAGTCTTTTTTCCAGTTGCAAAATGGGCCATCTGGAATCTCTTTTCTGTCATCTACAGAATTCCCCACTGTGCCATTTGGGGGTCCAACTCCATGTCTCTTATGAAGAGTTCACAGATCCACTTGCCAGGGGGGAATATTTTATGGCTTATCAGCAAATACAGAGATCTCATCTCTACTAGAATTTCTCTATTTAGTCGGTTAGGAAAAATCAGGGAGTTCAGAGCAGTTCAGTAGGAAGTATGAAAAATAGTTGTCAGTAAGCCAACATTCATGAACATCTTGCATTCTGGACCTTATAACTCAGTGCCTCCCAAATCTCAGTAAATTATTCAAAATTGGGGGAAAGTATTTTTTTCTTTAAGTAAATAAATGAACCCATTACCCAATCAAACCAGGAACATTTAAAGATTGTTACCTGTACTAAAATTTACTCCCAAATCTCCTGCAATCCCTTGAAGATGAAAATTTGTGGAAATACGGGTGGTTATTGGTTGATTTCACATTAAGATCGTTCAGCGATAACATTTTTTATAATGCAGACAGTTCTCAAGTTACGGCCATTTGTTCAGTGACTGTTTGAAATGAAGGGACTTAATGATTGGTTCTTGAATTTCAATAAGACTTTCTGATTAGTGCTTTGGGAAATTAAGGAACAAGGTTGGTAAGCATAGTTCTAGCCAATTTATTCAGGCAGTTTCTTACGATCACAAGAAGGCTGCTTTCATGTCTATGGTGTGTCACAGAGACAGATTTTTTTACCATCAGTGGTGAAATCACAGATGACTGATGACTGGAACATATCAGGAATTATTCTGTGGAAGCATCTATGGGGTGACTTGAAAGAAAGCAGGTTCTTTTATTCTAGGTTCACACAACATACACTGGGGATCCCCAGTGCCTCAGGGAAAGCTGGCAAGAGTTGGCATCATGATAGCCAAGAATACTTCTTGCCTGCTGCCGTTTTATAAAAGTAATGATAGTTCAACTGGCACCACACAGTCGTAAGCTGGTTTATGTACCACAAGGGATCTTGTCCTGTTTCCGCTTAATGCAGAGAACGTGAGCCCAACCAACTGTAGCTCATCCAATAAGCCACAAGTTAAACAAACCACAGAGAAGTGAGGTTCACGGGCTGGGTTTCCCTTGGAAAAACTGATCCAAGATAGTAACTCTGCTGCTTCAGAAGGGTGCTAAGCTTGTTAGCTTTTCTCCTGCAAATCCAACAAAGAGCTGATACAGATTAACACAGTTGGAAGGGACCTTGCAGGTCATCTAATTCAACCCCCTGTACAAGCAGGAGACCCTACACCATTTCTGACAGATGCAGTCCAGTCTCTTCTTGAAAGGTTCCAGGGATGAAGCTCCCTCAACTTCTGAAAGCAAGCTGTTCCATTGATTGATTGCGCTCACTGACAGAAAATTTCTCCTTCTGTCGAGGTTGAATCTCTTCTTGTTCAATTTCCACCTATTATTCCTTGTCTGGCCTTCAGGTGCTTTGGAAAATAGCTTGACCCCTTCCTCCTCTCTGTGGCAGCCCCTCAAATATTGGAAGACTGCTATCATGTCTCCCCTGGTCCTTCTCTTTACTAGACTAGCCAAGTCCAGTTCCTGTAACCATTCTTCATATCTTTTAGTCTCCAGTCCCCTAATCATCCTAGTTGCTGTTCTTGGTTGCATTGGAACATCCCCCAAATTTCTGCTGCAAATTAGCCGTAACCTGGGACAATAAATCAATCATAAACAGCCTGGATATAGAGCATTATCTCTTCCCAACCTGCCAAGATCCACAGGGATGGCTGTTGAGAAGGTTGGCGAATTAGGCCAGTCATCTCGGAAAGCAGCATTTGGAACCAAGACCAAGATGCTTGGAAGTTTTAGCAAGCATGCTTCATTCTTAGTCATGAGTGCTAATGGGTCCTACGTTGTTCCCTTTGGCCCAGCTGTCAGAACTAAAAGAGAGTGTTACGCCTGCCTGCCTCCCTCCCTCCCTTTTGATTCCATTATTCCCCTGATGGGAGGGGCTGTTGGGGGGGGGCTCCTCTGGTTTCTAATGTTGTAATCAACTCTGCTCTTTAAAAGAAAAGGGCACCATAGCAACCAGACAGCTTTCCTTTTTTTCTTTTAACTCCTTCCTGGCTTTGTTATGTCAAAAGGCAGGGTTCTTTTCCTTTCTCTACCTCCCCCCCCCTTTTTTTTTTAAAAAAAATCATCTTTTGCTTCCAACGCGTTAGAATTCGAACCCTTTTTGCCCAGGGCGAGATTTGGATAAATGTTTTTCCCTCGGAGCAAAATTGGGCCAGGGATGGCACGAGAGATCGTGGTCTACAGAGGCTGCTTACGAAAACCTGTACGTACTGGTGGGGAGACAGCCAAGCTAGAGGCGAGAAGCGCACCCTTGCACGTACACACACAATTACGGTGATTATTCCACTAACAATTTGAAATGCACAGTGTGTGGGAAGGCCGGTTAGAGTTCCATTTACCTCTTACAATAAGGGAAACGGGGGAATAATTTTGCAGCTCAGTTAAATTGTCGCAGGTATCATACCCTTCAGTTTTTAATTTGCAGGGTATTTAAAAAAAAAAGCGTGCGAGATTAAATCATCTTGATTGGAGGTAGGCTATTTCCCCCACTCTTCCCACTGTGATTTTTTTTGCTGCATTTTGCTAAGCACCGCTACCAAAAGCGATGGCGATTTCTCCCTTTATTTTGTGGAATGTCGGCCATTGGCCTGGTTGCCTAGGGTGAATAAGAATAACTTAAAATGGAAGAAACCAGTGGTGCGTTTCCAAATAATTTATCACCAATTCGGTGGGTGTGGCTTGATGGGCGCGCTTTGCACACATGCACACACTTTGCACGCACACACCAAACACATACTTTGCACAGGCGTAGAGGCTTTCTGACTCACCTCCTGCAATCCTGCACTTTCCCTGTCACTTCGGCAGCTGACGCACGGCAATCTGCTGTGCTGCGGGAAGCAGCTGCACTTCAAAAGCAGGGAATAAAGGTCGGTATGGGAACCCGGGTGGGCGGGTTGGCCAAACAACAGCTCAGAGATAACCGGTTCGGTTTCGGCTGATCTTTGGCACTACTGGTACACCAGAACCGGGCCAAACCGATAGAATACCACAATCTGAAGGAAACATGGAATCTAGTATAGTGGTCGCCAACCAGTGGGCTGGGGACCATTGGTGGCCCACGAGAAAATGTTGGTGGTCTGCAGAGAAATGTCACCCCCAAAACAATCCAGGCTGTGCGGGAACACAAGGATGCACTGCCCACATGGCCTGCGAGAACACAAGGCTTGCATCGCCTACATTTGAACACCAGGTACAAAGGGGAGGGGGGAAAGGGCGGAGGGGGAGAAACTTGCCCCATTCACCCCACGCGCCTCATATGGCCACCAGGCTGTTTCTTTCTGCTTCTGCTTTTGGCTGTATGCAAGGAAATCTCCAAAAGTCTCTCCCCCCTCACCCCAAACTCTGCCAGAAATGAGTCTTTGGGACCCTGCAAGGCATCCTGCTCCAAGAAGCTGCGCCAACAAAGACTCATTTCTGGCAGAGTTTGAGGGAGAGAAAGAAAGACTTCTGCTGCTTCTGCTGCTTTTCTTGCATGAAGACAAAAGTCTCTCTCTCCAAGAACAGAGCTGGAGACGGTATCCTGCGATCCCAAATAAAGAATGATCGATTGGTAGGAAAACGAGGTGGGGAATTTTCCTGCAGCCACCGTTGGCCAAAATTCATATTAGTGGTCCGCAAGATTTAAAATTATGAGTTTGGTGGTCCCTGAGGTCCAAAAGGTAGGCGATCCCTGATCTAGAAGATATTCTGCTTTCAAGATTGTTGATGTATCTCACTCAGAATCATAGAAGGATGAGGCTGGAAGGGACTTTGGAGGCCTTCTAGTCCAACTACCTGTCCAAAGCAAAGAGACCTGATATCATCACTGGGAAGACGGCTGCCGAATGTTTTCTTGAAAGCCTCCAGCAATGGGGCACCCATAACTCCAGGAGGCAAGTTGTTCCATGGATTAAATAACTTCTCATTGTTAGGAAATTCTTCCAAAGCACTCAACCTAGTAAAGCATACGACGACTTTAGGAGCTGATGCCTTATGGTAGATAACATTAATTTTACCTTTGGGGTATATGTGCCAATAATGTCAGTGTAAGCAACTATTCTGAGCTCTTGATATCATTGGAAAGACCCATGGAATTAGCCCTAGCTGTATGATGAAGGAATTCACACCGCCCAGTCTACATTGTGCCTTTTCTATATTCAGAATTGGGGTGGGGGACTGATTTAGACATTGGTGTGTGTACTTCTTTTGTCCTTTAACACATCTATGGTGAGAGCTGAACCATGGATTATTAAACAACTAAGCATCAGAGACTGGAAGAGCGTTGCTGGATCAGGTCATAAATTCCAGTAGTCTGCACCACGTTGGACAACTGGATGCATTTTGGAAGCTCTCAAAGCTTGGGATGGAAGATGCCATTTTCCACAATTGCTCCTCAGCCAGCAGCATCTACACTCTGTTGCCTATAATTCAGAAGGTAGCAAATAGCTATCAATACGTAGCAGCCATTGGGAGTTTGATCCTACATAGATCCATCCAATGCAGATTGGGTGGTATGTACATTTAAAGTAAGGTAGACTTTGGGGCAGTTGGCCATGGCTCAAACTGTAGGGTAGGTTTGTCACCTTCTGAAATAATTCAAGGCCAATTCATGTATCGTGATAGTTACAATGTGATTCAGCTATTTGGATCGAGCCTGACACGAACTTCAGCCAGTCTAGTTAAGTAAAAAAAAAAAACAAATCAGTAAGTTTTGTTTAAAAAAATAGCTTACACTCTATTGCAGTAATTCTCATTGTTGACTGGGGGATTCTGGGAGTTGAAGACCACATATCTTCAAGATGCCAAGATTAGAAAACACCTGTGTCTACTATTACTTTACTGTTGAGTTCTGTAGTTCTCTCCCCTGTGAGATTTTAAAGTTTTAAGAGGTGCTTGTCCTAGAGATGGTTTGTTTTATTTATTTATATTTCTTATTCCCAAACTGCTCATCTCCCTGGTTCTCCCGTTTTAAATCCACTCCATTATAATAAAATCTGTAAAATTAAGTCTAAAGGCTGTAAAATTAAATCTAAAAACATCTGACTACAAGGAGCATGATTCCCCCACCATCAAACTGGTACAATCTGGTTCCTGTGTTTTCCTGGAAATATGTTTGTTTTGCACTTGAAATCCACCTAGCCTGGAAGCAGTAACTTTTATTTTGCCAGTTGCCCAGTAGGTCATGGAAAGGGAACATCTTGACATGTTTGTTTCTTTGCTCAATCCTGCAGTTCAGCATAACCTTTAGAAGGACTTGAAAACAAACTCCACCAGTCTAAACAAAACACACACACACACACACACACACACACACACACACACCTTCAAAGCAGAATAAATGCTGGACATCTGGCTGATGAAGGGCAAAGGTGAGTTCCAACAACTTTCTTTAACATTTGTGCAAAGCAAAGGCCAATGCAGACAGGCTGAATTGTCATATTTAAGTCATAACATGGTTGATAAGCATAGTTATTCTTGACCAAGCTATGAGAAGCCAGTAGCTTCTTCAATAAATCAGGGCTGATCAAATCATGCTTAGCACAAGAGTAAAAAAAAAAGTTAATTTGGGGTAGGAGGAAGGATCTCGGGAGTTGGAAAAATAATGCAAAATATGCAGGACCAGTATTTTCGGCTGGAAGGCAAAATTTCTTTGTTGCTTAAACGAGCTTAGTGCAGGGAAGATCTCCTGAAGAACCAAAAAACTTTGGTATTGATCTCCTGGAGAACCAGAAGTACCAAATATGTAGAGCAATCCTAATCTCAAGAAATCCATATAAACCAAAGCCTAAACATGCTAATTTTCATGATTTTCTCCCTGAAATATTTTCAAACCAATTCTTTCAGGCCAGTGAGTCACATGCTTATTTGAATACTCTGATTAAACTGTAATTGTTAATGGAAAGGGCCTTTTTAATAGGGGGTACTGAATATGTGGAAAAGGAGGGGAGGACTGTTATTGAGAAAGCGAATTTTATTGAACATTCATTGGCAATTGCTCCTGCCTTACTCCTCTTTGGAAGAGGAAAACGTGGTCAATGACACATCAAAGTTCAAAGACATCATTGAAGAGAGGAGTTATTTTTCTAAAGGGTGGGGAAATTGCTAATATCAAAATATAGTCAAGAATAGAAACAATTTAAGTAAAAATAGAACTTATAATTTAAATAGAATTGTCCTTACTTTGCTGAGTCATGCAGAAAGCCTATTTGCCTTTAGCAGCAGCTGGTTGGGTGTGTAGAAAAATAGCTTGGAAAGAGAACAATAACTTCTCCCAGTTCAACAGAATCCCATTTTTGCCTGTGGGGAGGGCTATGGCTTTGCCCTAATTAGCAGCAGGGGGTAGGAATTGTTCTATCCCTTTTTCCTGTGAAATTTTTCTTAGCTAAATCTGTCTAGAATTCTCTGCAGGGCCAATATCATGGAAATGGATTATGTGCCGTCACATTGGTGTTGATTCTTAGTGACCACATAAAAGTTTCCCCTTGACGATCTAGCCTTGACTTGGTCTTTCAAGTCTTCCAGCAGTGCACCCATCACCACCATCACTGAATCCATCCCCCTTGCTTCTGGTTGTCCTCTCCTTCTCTTTCCTCCGTAAAGGTGGCTCGGTGGCTAAATCACTGAGCTTGTCGATCAGAAAGGTTGGCAGTTCGGCAGTTTGGATCCCTAGAGCTGCATAACCGAGTGAGTTCCCGTTACGTGTCCCAGCTTCTGCCAACCTAGCAGTTCAAAAGCATGTAAACAAAATGCAAGTAAAAAAATACGGACCACTTTGGTGGGAAGATAACAGCATTCCATGCGCCCTCGGCATTTAGTCATGCTGGCCACTTGACCATGGAGACGTCTTCAGACAGGTATGGCTCCAAAACCTAAAATAAATTGTTCAGGACAGGAAGCAATTTGAGGTATAGACCATTTCTACTTTGTGTTGCACTTTAGATCCAGCTTGACAACTTTTAAGACTTTGGGACTTTAAGCATAGCAGGTGAGGGGTTCTGGGAGTTGAAATCCACAGGTCTTAATGTTGCCAAGATTGTGGACACTCCGTTTAAGATTGTAAGCTACTCTGCAGCACCAACAGCATAATATAGATGATAAAATTAATAAGACTATTCAGCCTCTTGCAGCCCTAGTCGATTGTTTACTTCTGCAACCATTTCTCCAAAGCTGGTAGAGCTATAGCCCTTAGCATCTCCACATTCCTCAAGTAACATGTGGTACGGCAAAGAAACTCAAGAGCCCACCACTTGTTTGTTTTCTATCTTTCTCCACTCCTTGAAAGACACCCAAGCTTTAATTGGCACTCTGGGAGCTGCCGGGGGCTTTGGTTATCGAACTGCCTAAAAGCATCCAAGAGGTTTGAATATGGTGGAAGAGTTTAGTAATGGACTACAGCACTTCTTTAACTCTCAGAAACCCTGAAGGGGAGAGCAACCCCCTTCCCCGGAGCTAATGTTGCTATGGGTCTCGTGCATTCTTATGATCTATATAATACACTGATCGATGCAGCTTGGTTCAGCTTTTTCTTATTGTGCAACATGCAATAAGTTTACATGGTGCAATAAGATTGTGTGTTCGTTAGTGGGATTCACTGGGTTAGGGATTTTCTTGTCTTCACTATGAGTTGTACTGTGTTAGGGGGGTGCACGAACGGAGGCTCAGCCAATCTCATTGTACACGTTGTACTCTGACAATAAAGGTTTGAACTTGAGTGCTAAGCTCCAATATATGCCATATAGATTATTGTCAGCCTTGTGAGGTAGTCCAGAGAAGAAAGCACACTAACAAGTGTACCTGGAACTTTATTTATGGTTATATCAATCAACCTATGGAACAGATGTTGCCTTTGGAAGTTCTGGGAGCTTCATCCCTGGAAGCTTTCAAGAAGAGACTGGACCAGGAGTGGGATTCCACCTGGTCGGACCGGTTGTTACAATTCTGTGCAGTTCGGAGAACCGGCAAATCGCGCCACTGGCTGGCCCTTCTCCTCCCCTCCCTGCCCACTCACTCCTTACCTGGCATGCAGACCATCCAACTTGCCTGCATTTGGTAAGTTGCTATTTTTCCTTTTTGTTTTCCCCGACCATCAGCTGTTCTGCTGTGCTGGGAGATTTAGATTAACTAGAAAGCAGGGAATGGTTGGATTTCTTGCTTTCTAGCTAACCTAAAAGCAGAGCTGAACCTTCCTTAGGACTGAAGCTTCTATTATTCAGTGCAGACTCAGGTAGCAGATTGCAGAATGGTAGATCTCTGAGTGAATCTGTGATTCTGTGGGCAACGCTGTCTGCCTACCTGCTTTGCCTGGTTTGGAGTAAAAGTTGCTTTTTAATTAAAAAAAAATCTATATTTACATAAATATTTACAATATTTACATATAAGCCATACCCAGCCAGTCACGTGACCACCAAGCCATACCCACAAATTAGGCCACACCCACAGAACCAGTTGTTAAGAAATTTGAATCCCACCCCTGGACTGGACTAATCTATCTGGCAATATATCAGAGCTTAGCGCTTCCCCAGCTACCAAATAAAATCATCTTCTCCCCATTCCAAAATTAAAAACATGAAAAGAACTTAGTTAGCTTATAAGTTCAGGGAGGACCCACCCACCCACCGCCTGCCCCCAATATGGTTAAATATATCTGGTATTTTGAAGACCTGAATAGTATTGAATTGGGCAGACAGGGAATAAATTCTGGTTAAGCTCTGGTTAGCTCATCCATTAGGTGAGACCGAAGGCTGCTTCCTTTTCCCTGCTCCATCTGAATCAGATACCTCTCCAAATTCTACAAAAGGAACACGAAGGCAGGATGCTTCCCAGTTTCTTTTTCCCATCAGCAACTGATAGTCAGCAGAATCATGTCTCTGTGCCTACCCCAAGAATAAAAGAAAAGGAAAAGAGATTTGGGGGCTAAATCTTAAAGATGCACATTATGTTCTTCGTCATCAGCTTGCAAATGTGACTTCCAGATTCTGTACCTTCAGTTTAAGAGGTTTCTGATTCTTTCTTCTGGCACACTGGAGAGCAGGGTCATTTCCCTGAACGAACCAGCCTCCTAGCCATATTCTCACAACGTGCGAATCTAAAATAGGATCGGCTAGTTTGTGACTCAGGGTGTTCTAACGGACCCAAGAAATTGAATTAGTTCAGTAAACCGTAGTTACCCTGTCCTGCAAACACAATCAGTCAAGCATTGCACAAAAGATTACACACATATTGCCACCTGCTAACCTTTGCTGATCAAAAAACAGGAGAGTGGAAAAATACAATAAAATTTAGCAACCTAGCCTGTTGCCTTGGCTTAAGTCGGAGACCTCGCAGCTTAAAGGAATCAACTGTACGTGTGAAGTGCAACCTGGAAAACACTAGTGTTTTGTTTGCTCAAATGTTCACTGCTTAGCTTTAAGTTCATTGCTGGCCCTGTAGTGGCAGATCTCTGGATTAAGAGGAAAAAATATGATTGCAGTCACCAACTTCCCTGGGCAATTTGTCAGAAATGGCTATTTTGCCACTCTTTGTAGGATGGTGTCATGCCCCTGTCGGAGTCTGAATCTGAGGAGGAAGCCGAACAGCTGACAGGGAGTGGGAGTGGGGCTCCATTGACTGTGAGGAGGCTGGGGAAGGGCAAAGTCTGGCTGGGCAGAGCAGGAAAGAGATAGAACAAGGGAGAGGGAGTTCAAAGGAAGACCCAGGCCCACACCCTCTTCTTTCTAGGGCACGCAGGGAGGAACGGAGAAGAGAGCAATGTGGGTTGTGTGGCTTACGGGGGAGGAAAGGGCCCTGATTCCCTTCATTAGCCACAGCTAGGAAGACAGTTTATAAGAAAGGAAGACTGCGTGCGGCAGGCTGCTGGGAGCAAACATGACTTTATCCTGTGTTGTCGTGGCTTATCTGTATTCCTGGCGTCTTCCCGTGTGAGTTTTGCCATGCCTTCAAGTCTAAAATTCTTGCTCCTGCCCTGCCAAACTAATTACTTCAGTTTGGCTTGTTTGGACTTTAAGTGACAGTTTGCGTTGCTCATCTTTTGGACTTAATTTTCTACAGTCAAAGGCTGTTCCTGGGAGTGTTCTTCTCCAGCCAGGATGTAACCTGGACATTGAGGGCAAAGTTGGAGATAATAAAGGGACTCTTATTGCTTATCTGACTGTGTTGCCTTTGTGCCACACCCCAGGTCATCACAGACAGGAACTTCCATTCAGCTCAACTCAACTCAACTCACAGGTTTTGCTGTTGTGGGGAAAATAGAAGGAGGAACCAGTAACTAACTGCCTTGAGTTATTCATAAAAATAACAAAAGGTGAGATAAATAAATAAATAAATAAAAACAAATGCAGGTTGTTCTCAGCTTACGACCACAATGGAGCTCAAAATATCCGTGGCTAAGTAAGACTTTGGTTAAGTAAGTGTTGTCCCATTTTTTGACTTTTCCTGCCATAGTTGTTAAGTGAATCCCTGCAGTTGTTACAGTTAGCAACACAGTTGTTAAGTGAATCTGGCTTCCCCATTGACTGTGCTCGTCAGAAGATTCGCAAAAGGGGATCACATTACAGGAGATAACAGAACATCAAATGGAATTTAAACCCGAACTATTCCTACTGGGAATAATTAAAGGGAAATTTAGCAAGCAAATCCAATACATCATATTGCATATAACAACAGCAGCAAGGATAGTTTTCGTGCAGGGCTGAAAATTAGAAATATATCGTTCAAAGTGGTGTTAATAACAAAAAATATTGGAATGTGCCGAGATGGACAAACTTACAATAGAACTAAAAGGCAAGGAAGAATCAGATTATTATGCGGCATGGGATAAATGGTATAAGTAGACAGAGCATAGGAATAAGGATTAATGTAGAAAAATAAATGTAAATATATGTAATATTGATGACACAATACTGTTAACAATGTAAATAGCGATGTGTAATTTTGGAAGAAGAAAAAAGAACCAAAAGCTTCCATGCTGCCACGTTCCTGTGCCTGGAAAAGTAGGAGCGGGGGAGGGGGATTTTTAGAGTGTTGGTAGTTAGACATAATAGCATTCTTCTTTTCAGTCAAGATCATGTTATTCCTGCACCTGAAGGAGGAGTGGCTGAAGGGATGTCTCAAGTTGGAACAGACAGTGATTGGACCATGTATGGACTGACGGGTGCAGGGGTTGGGTTTTGACTTTTGAATTACTAAGGGAAAACCCAGAACTCTCAGATTCAGGCTTCCTCAGATGTGCCAGTATAACTATTCTAATAAAAGGAAACTTTAAGAAAATGCCTGTCTCAGACTTCTTAAGTGAAGTTGGGCTTTTCTGGAACCCTGACACCAAGCAGAATTTGGTGGGGATTAATAGAAGCAAACAATAAATAAATATTAACTTGTAAGGTCAGCCTCTCAGCCAAGCTGTGTTATTTTTCACTGTTAAAACAAATGAAGCTTCAGCCTCGTCTCCCAAGCTGTGTATTGCAAAACACACCCCTACTTTAGATAATTTGGAACAAGGACAAGAGGTAGGCAGATGTCGGCCGTTTCTCCCTGGAAAAGAAATTGCCGTGTCCAAAGGTACAGATAAGCCCCTCTTCCATTTTTTTCCCCGATGAAGAGCCTGATCTCAAGCTGTTCTTAAGACTTTCCCCATTTAAATGTTTTCCAATTAACTTGGATCGCGGGAAATTTATACATTTTTGCCATCTACCACATCCTCAATGAGCTTTCCATTTGCCAAGCATAATTAGGAGCAAAATCCATCTCTTCAATTTGGCAGAGGGTTGAGGTGGGGGAGCTCCATTAAGTTACACCTCGGAACCAAAAAATCAATTCTTTGGTGATCTAGTTGCTCTTGCCTTGGGATCTTGCAAGTTAATTAATTCAATGTGATGCATGATCTGAAATTCTGGAGGCTGGATACACTCAGCTCAAAATTATATATAGCTCCAGCTCTTGGAACCCCTCCCAAAGTTGTAACTAAATTGTATTTTTTTTTATGTGATAAAAGAGGAAAGTGACTGGATCTGTGAGAAATAAACATATTAGCTGTGTTTGGTTTGGTTTAATTTAAATTTAAATCAATTTGCTCTGGCCTAGAGCGGAGAGCAACTCTTGCCTATCATTCAAGAATTAAATGTGGTCCTTAGCTTCAAAACAGTCGCACCCAATTTGGAATTAAATAAAGGAACAGCACAATTTTTGGCTTTTACTTGGAGTAGGTTACCATGCTTTGTCACAATCCCGTGTCAAACACAAGTTTGCCTTTCAGTTTAAGAGGCTTTACTGTACTGTTCAGGCATGGTATGAGATTAGAGAATAGCCTTGTTCAAATGAAACCTTTGCTCTGATAAGCTATTTTTCATTAATTGTAACAAATGAGGGTTGTTGCAGATCATTAGACCCATATTTGGAAGGTTTGCAGTTGGATAATACGGCTGTTGGTTTTAAAGTGCAGAATGTACAGAATAGCAATAGCACTTAGACTTATATACCGCTGCAAAGTGCTTTACAGCTCTGTCTAAGCGGTTTACAACAATTTTGGGTCCTCATTTTACCCACCTCGCAAGGATGGAAGGCTGGGTCAACCTTGAGCCTGGTGAGATTCGAACTGCCAAATTGCAGGCAGTTGGCAGTCAGCAGAAGTAGCCTGCAGTACTGCACTTGTAACTACTGCGCCACCGTGACTCATGTATGTAGTCCAGGTAGTTCATACATCTTGCTTAATCAAGTCAAGGACAATTTACAACAGTTAACTCAAAGTTATAATGACAATGAAAAAAAGTGACTTACGAGCATTTTTCACACTTATGACCGGGTGTTGCAGCATCCCCATGATCACATAATTTACACTGATACTTGACAACTGACTCATGGTTGCAGCGTCCTTGAGACATACAATCCCCTTTTGCGACCTTCTGACAAGCAACATCAATGAGGAAGCCAGATTCACTTAACCACCATGTGACTAATTTAAGAACTGCAGTGATTCACTTGCCAGAAAAGCTGTAAAATGCAACAAAACTCACTTATTTCTCACTTAGCAACCTAAATGTTGGCTCAATTGCAGCAATAGGTTGAGGACTGCCTGTTCCTGGCTGCTCTTTTTCATGCATGCTAAACTTGGTTAAACTTGGTTCGGTTTCTGGGTCTGTCTGGTGGACCTAATCTAGATGGTTAGTTTATTTGTATTCATTTACTTGGCATATGGCAGAGTGCCAGAGAGTTCCCAACATTTTTACATGGTAGAAGACCTGGCAGCTGAAAATCCCTAGTCCCTTTCTTCTTGGTTAGTTTATGGTTGAATATAATGGGGAAAGCCAAGAAATGAATTCGATCAACAAGTAAATTTTTGGCAAACACTGTGGTGATGTGTACAAGCATCCTTTTTGCAAACAAAGAAAACAGACAAGTAACTTTGGCTGTGTTGTTGTTGTTGCTGTTGTTGTTTTTGCTTTAGTTACCAACATCACCAACACCTCACTTCTGCTGTCTGGACAGCCAATCTGGCAGGGCTTTCTCTTCCAGTTGCCATGGATACTGCAATTGTTAAGAGCTCCATGCCAGCATCGGCACGAGTAAAGAACCCCCGCCCCCGTCTTCTTTCATCCTCTCCCAGCCCACTTCCTAAAAAAGCAACCTGGATGCTACTTTCTGAGTTGCCCTTCTTTTAAAGCATTCAGGGAACACTGAAGAGCCGCTCAATGGGCGGCACAGCTATTGTTCGGACAGGCCCCTGCCAGGTTTGCCTCTTCTTTCATTGTCTTCTGAGTCAGTCTGACAGTTTTCCGGGTGCCCCGAATCATCTTGACTCAGCCCAGGCCTCCTTCTTCAACTTGTGCCAGCTCAATCCACTTCCATGGCTGGCGTTTGAAAAGTCAACCGGAGACTGAAACGGGTGGTCAGTAACAGGGCCAGCGAGAATGTTCCTTACTACCAGCTGAAAGACCTAAGATCTGACTTTTCTCCAGGGGAGAACAAAACTCCATAGCTCTCGAGTCTTGGCAGAAGATGCTTAGAGAGGACTTGAGTAGATCAGAAACTTCATGGCTGACAAGGATAAAACCTCCGACACAATAGTTAATTACACACGGCGGAAGGAAACCAGAGTTTATATAATTATGCTCCATTTGACATTGTGTTCTCCTGATGTTCCAGACTAACAGACACTTGATATCTAATATCTATAACCCTCGATGGCCTTGGAAAGCAGCTGGAATATCAATTTACTAAGGGTCTCTTTCTCTCTCTATGCTACAAATTGTAGATTCCAGATGCCCCAGTTTCCAAACTTTCACCTATAAAGCCTTTCGTGTAAGCCAGGTCCGTTCTTTAATGACAGAAAATTCATGAGACAAATTGCACATCTGAATTAATTATCCCAGATCCTATCAGCATCAGGTTTTAGAACCTTGTTTACATTGTCTACTGGTTTACTGCTTTGATGTAGTAAAAGTTGGCATTCCTCTTCCTTATCACTGCTCCTTGCAAATTCAAGTTGAACAGACACAACAGTTAAGCCTCAGAATTCATTGTCAACAAAAATGCGATTACGGCCAATTTTCAATGAGGGTTTAACAGGCTTATGGATGAGAGAGGTACCTGACTTGAAAGCTGTATCTTTAATCACAGGAAGGCCATGCGAAATGAGAGTGGTAGAAAAGGACTGGCTGTTTTTTCCCATAAAGTTGTAAGTCTTCAGCTGGCAAGAGTGACCAGCTCACTAGACAAGGCTAAAAGAGATTTGAGTAGTTTGTAGTTCATCACGTTGTAGAAAGCCATTCTCTTCAGTGCACAGATGATGTTACTGAGTTTGGATAATGAAATGTCTGCAAGAAAACCACCAAGCTCTGAGTACCAAGGACCCCACAGTTCAATCCTGAGCTACAAATAACCTGCTCTAGTGGTATCAATTCATTATGCCTACAAAACTAATAAGTTCTCTCTTCAAAAAAGCAGACCTTAAGGGACAACCTCCCCTGAGTTTTTATGTGTGACAAACATGTGATGCTGGAAGGTGTGAACAAATAGTTGGACGCTAGTTTTGATCAGGAAACCAGTTATGTTGAGGGAAGAGATAAGCAACTCTTTCTTAATATTACTCTAAAATCAAAGCCAATTCAAGGTCATTTTAAAGAGAAATCTCCCAGAACATCTTTGTATTTAGGGGACAATAAGCACTGATCTGGAACAGTTTTTTTGTTCACCTCATATCTTTCCAAAAGCAGTTGGTTGGACTTTTTAGAAATGCAGCATTCCACCTAACTGCTTGAGTCTTTTCAGCTCTGACCAACAGTAAAAGCAAAATAATAAATAACATGGAGTCAACCGATGAAGGTAAACATATTGATCTAAGCAATCATTTGTCACATTAAATTTCCAATTTACATCTCATGTAAATTGTCATTATCTTTTGTAAAACTATGACAGATAGGTTGGCATACAGCTGACTGGGATTCAACCACTCTTCAGCAAACTACAATCTCGTCCAATTTGCAAACCCAAATGTATTTATATTGATTTCCGTTTAGTGCCTTTTCCCCTCCCTTAACTGCTGCCTTTTGCAGTTGAATTAAATAAAGGCAATTATGTCTTATTTAACCAAACGTGATCTTCAGGAGGTAGCCCCTCACCAACCACGTCTGATACTGAAAAATAGCCAATCAAGATCAACAACTAATTATGGCTTAAATTGGAGATCACCAGGAAATTCCAGGACTCTTCTCAGAACTTGAAGGGGGGGGGGGTGTCTTAGAAGAAGGAACGAATTACTTTTGTAGTGTTGCACTAACGTAAGCATATTTGGGTGGTTCTTAGGAGTAAAAATGAAGGCAAAGGAATCTGTATCTTTACAACAATCTGTGAATAAGCTTCATGCATGTATCTGTGAAGAAGCTTCTGGTTGGTGCATCCAACCAGAATCTGTTTTGACTTGCCTTACCAGATGACTCAACTCAGAAGGCAATTTCAAAACTGGGAAGTTAATACTGATGAAGAAATGTTTGGAGTTGATCCTCTTCAGATGATCTCACAGGAACTTTTCTAGTTTTCATAAGAGTCACAAGCTACCAAAGTCCTCCTTGCACATCCATTCAGCGTTGCTGTTTCCTTTCAAACACAGCAAGACAGAGAAAGGGCACCCAAAGAGCAAATCACACTCTACCTTCATGTTACTTTTATTCTTTGTGTTGCTTTTATTTCCCTGAACTTCTGGGTTCAAAGACAAAAGCCTACCATTTTGAGTATATGAAAATGTCCTCGCAGGTGTAAACTTTTGGAAAACTTTGCCTCCTGCTGAGAATTGCCAGGAAGTAGCACTGGCACCGAATTTAAGGAAAGGGAAATGTTAGATACAGATATAAACGGGCCCATTCTTCAACCTGATTGCAAGTTAATCAAAGGCAGGGGAAGAGGACTGTTTTATTTTGTTTCATGTATTTACTTACTAGCTGGATACCCATGCTTCGCTACAAAACTATGTGGTGAGGCTTAGTTTTGGGGGAGGAAAATAAGGGGGGGTGGGGAATTCTGCCTCTGCCTACCAGCATACATCAGTATTCATCTGGCTAGCATCCTGTCAGTGTGTGAGAGAGTTGAGAAACTGAAGTAGTATTTGCTGTGTGAGCAAGGAGACAGCAAGGTGCTTGGGCCCGGCTTAGCTCAACTGTTCTGTACTAAACCTGGTTGCTGCTATGAAACTAAAACTGTAACTCCTCTCCTCTGCTTGTGTTTTGCATTTGGAACAGATTTCTTTTTCAGATGGGGAGAGGGAGTAGAACTCCTTAGCATCAGAGCCAGAGGTGGTATTCAGCAGGTTCTGACCAGTTCTGGAGAACCAGTAGTGGAAATTTTGAGTAGTTCGGAGAACCGGCAAATACCACTTCTGACTGGAGATTTTACAGTATCCTTCCACTGCCACACCCACCAACTGATAGTAAAAAAATTTGAATCCCACCACTGACTTCAGAGCGTGTTAATAATGATGTACGAAATACTAATGCTCTGATGGTCATTTCAAAAAATCCTTTCTTAGTGAGCACCTAGAAGCCAAGAGGAACATATGTGCCAAATTTCAAGTTTGTAGGCTTTACAGTTCTGGAGATTTTGTGATTGATGCGTGAGTGGACTTTTGCTTGTATGTATGTATGTATGTATGTATGTATGTATGTATGTATGTATGT
>NW_020769351.1:9806390-9851495 GCF_900518735.1 Pseudonaja textilis
TGTATGTATGTATGTATGTATGTATGTATGTATGTATGTATGTATGTACTGATGGATTGATTTGGCTTGATTTCTATAGCAGCCCATTTCAGCAAACGATTCTGAGAGGCTCACAATTTGTAACCAAGGATTTTCAAGCAGGCTAGGGGGCTACATTTGAGCTGCAGCAACCCAAACTAACCATGTCCTCATTTAAAGCCTATGTGAATCAAAGAGGCACGTAACGCAACTACATGATATTGTAGGACACTCCACTGGAATGATCAGTTAGTAGCAAAACAGAACCTTAACACTCCACATAGGCCGTCCTGGACCCTGAGACCTGGACGATGGACATGCTTAGGTTGGCAGGAAGGTTTTCATAGAAGAGAACTTGGGCAGCACAAAACCTTTTATGGGTTATAATCTAACCTAGAGAGACAGAGATGGGGAATTAATGGCTAAGATTCCTCTAAAGTGTTTCTATGAGAGTATTTTATCCCATTCTCTTCCCTGCCTGTATAAAAGCAGGCACCATATTCCTATCCCCCCCTAAGGAACCAATCAACCTTCTTGAAATATGGCAGTGATAGGACTTTTATCCCTCTGTTCCAAGAGAGAGGAAAATAAGAAACGCCTTGCTATAAAATGGGTTTCCTGTGCAAGGAGTGCCAGGCCCAAGCCCTCTTCATCCTAGGGCACACAGGCGAATGGGTTGGGAGCAAATCGTGAATTTATCTGGCATTGTCAAGACTTATCTGTGTTCCTGGTGTCTTCCCAACTGTGTGTGTTTTTCTGGCCTTTCAAGTCTGCAATTCCTTCTCCTGCCCTGTCAAGTGTGGTTCGTTTGGATTTTTAGTTACAGTTTGTATGTACTTTGTTTTCAGACTGAATTTTCTCCACTTAAAGGCTCTTTCTGGGAGACTTTTTTCTACAGCCCTGGACACTGAGGACAAAGTTGGAGATGATAAAGGGACTCTTCTTGCTTATTTAACTGTGTTGCCTTTGTCCCACGCCGGTCATCACACCCCCACCGAACCACCCCTCCCACTAAATAGAAGTAGTACTAGTAGGTGTAGCAATAAGTCAAGTATCAGAGCAGAGAACTTTACAAAATAATCTGTTTGGCTTGTGCTGGATGACAGAAGAATGGCTAGCACCTGGGGGGGGGGGGGGGGGGTATTGGGGAGAGTTATGGCCCCATCAACACCATCATTCCTGTGAGATTCAAACACCGCAGGACTGAAACAGCATCACTCCAAACAAGCTTAGTGTTTTGGTTTCTTTCAGCCTGACTTTGGCTCCGGGATATCCGTGAAAAAAAAACAAAAAACAAAATGTCTCTATTCAGTGTCCACAGTAGAGCAAAACACTATGTGCAGCTGTGCCTCATATGGAAGTTTACGACGTATTCCGCGTTAGTCCGCTGCACGGAGATAGCAAAGGGCTCAAAAGGGTGGAAGGTAAATGCCACCAGGCGCCGGACAGTATGATTGATGGGTCGACCTAGAAGTCCTGCTTGGATTTCAAACTTCAGCAGACCAGAATCTCGGGCATAAAATCTGTGAATGGGAGAAGAGAGAGACAGAGAGGGAGGGAGGGAGACGGAGACAGAGGGAGAGAAGGGGGAGGGAAGGAAGGGGAGGGGGGGAGGGAAAGAAAGAAAGAGAGGGAGGGAGGGAGGAGGAGAGAAAGAGAGAATGCTGGATGTCTAGTCTTTGGGCACATAGAACTAAATAAACATCAATCTCCCATAATTCAGTAAACAAAGAAAGACCACATGCTATTTTGACCAAAGCAAAGGCAAAAAACAGGAAAGGAGACATTAGAACGCCTCTATTAAAAAGAGGTTTCAATAAAAACAAACTTTGCCTTTTACCGAACGAGCTAGCGGTGGGATTGATGTACATTATTATCAATTGTTTCTCAGATCCTGCCTTTCCTAGAGCAGCTCAAGGCAGCCTATTGAAAACTCCCCTCCTCCAGTAAAAAGGATTGTGAGCGATGTTGGGCTATAAGAGAAAAATTGAAAAGGCAAGTGAAGCAGAGAACCTCACTGCCAAAGAAACTGTGCACTCTCCAGCTCAGTCCTACACAAATCAAGTCTGCACCCGGATGCTGTCAAACCTTGGATTCCGACGGCAGATATTCAGCTAGAACCCTTGCAGGAGATACTGGGATGAGAAAAACGCCATGAGGACTTGGGCTTTTAAAAAACACAGCTTGGTAAAACTGAGATAACAGAGACAGACTGATAGATAACAGAGGTAATTGTCCCTTCTTTTTTGCAGGTGAGTATTTTCATAGGGTCCTCCTCTCTGCTCGAATCTTTCATGTGCCTCCCCTTCCCTCAAAATATACACACCATTCATATACATGCATTCAGAGTGGGAAAGAGGATGCTCTCAGGATAAGTAGAACACGCTCCGCTTTTCACAATAATGGCCTGTTGCATTCATCAGATTCTTTCTAAATAGTCATTATTGATATTCTGCTCCTAAAAGCCCTTCCCCGCTCTGGGCTGGCCTGACAATTAAGAGAATACTCACCCACCCAAAAAAGAAGGAAACAAGCAACAATCTGGGTAGCCTGACTTTCTAAATGGCTCCCTTCTCTCCAGGAAGTGGAGCTGGTAGGCGAAGGGGAGAGGGGGGTGGGGGGAAACAGGAAGGGGAGCAAACTTCATTCTGTGAGTTTCTGCCTTTGCCATTCTAATTCAGGGCAATTTGCCATACTCAAGAAAAGTGCTCTGTAATCTCCAAGATACGCTCTGTCTTGTATTTTCCCCTCCCCCACATCTATTTTTTGAAAAGTGCTCTGCAATCAGAGGCCATTTGCACTGCTTTGCACGCAGCGGTGAAATTAAGATCCCGAAATGCAAGATGCGTGCCAATAAGAACAGTAATGGAGAGCACTTCTCTCCGGGGGCCAATTGTTATAGCAGTGGAAAGCTTACCTGCCACACTGTTGGGCTTCTAAAACGCTCCTCCCCTAAAGGCTTACGGTGACATTTTTCAGTCTGCTTAAGTCTTGGGGCCCTTCAACTGTCAACAGAAGGCTTTCTTGCCAGAGGTAGGTATTCAGCAGGTTCTGACCAGTTCTGGAGAACCCGTAGCGGAAATTTTGAGTAGTTCGGAGAACCGGCCAATCCCAGCTCTGACTGGCCCCACCCCCATCTCTTCTCTGCCTCCCACTGAGTCCCAGCTGATCGGCTGGGTCTCCTTTTGTTGCCCTGCACAGGAGAACGGAGCTGGAAAGCAGGTTAGTGGGATGGGGAGGGAATGGGGATTTTGCAGTATTCCTCCCCTGCCACGCCCACTAAGCCATGTCCACAGAACCGGTAGTAAAAATAATTGAATCCCACCATTGTTTCTTGCTCATCCTAATGGCCCAGGCTAGAGGACAGCTAAGAAGTCTCCTGGCTTAAGGTGGGTGAGGAGCGGGTGGCGAAAGACCTGTCATCTTCCATCCAATTCAGCATGAAATGTGCTATTTTAGCAGCTGGCGGGTGGTGGGCAAAAGGGGAAGAAGAACTCAAAAGTAAGCCAAGCCTGGCACACAAAGGCAGAGGCAAGGCTCCACATTCTTGGGGGTGGAGAACTGTGCTGGAACTCAGGCATGCCAATAAGGAAAGATCCAAAGGAGACCTCCGAAGCAGCTCATTAGTTGGGTGCCACAAGGGAGCTCGCTGAAGGGTGAGAACTGGCATTTGAGCAGTTGAGGAGGAGCAGACAGAACTGGGACTAGAAGATGGGGGAATGGGCTTCAATCGGGTAGGACAAACAACAACAAGAAGTAAGCAGTGGGGTGCCACAAGGTTCTGTCATAGGCCCAGTACTCTTCAATATCTTCATTAATGACTTAGATGAGGGAATAGAAGGGGAACTTACCAAATTTGCAGATGATACTCAACTGGCAGGAATAGCTAACACCCAAGAAGATAGGCTCAAGATCCAGATGGATCTTGACAGACTAGAACACTGAATCATATCTAACAAAATGAAATTCAACGTAGAGAAAAGTAAAGTCCTACACTTAGGCAAGTAAAAACCAAAAGTACCCATATAGACTGGGTGAAACCAGGCTCAATAGCAGTAACTGTGAGAGGGATCTTGGAGTCTTAGTGGACAACCAGCTAAATATGAGCCAGCAGCGTGCAGCAGCAGCCAAAAAAAAACTGCATCCAGTTTTGGTCACCACATTATAAAAAAGATGTTGAGACTCGAGAAAAAGTGCAGAGAAGAGCAACCAGGATGATGAGGGGACCGGAGGCTAAAACATACGAAGAAAGGTTGCAGGAACTGGGCATGGCTAGTCTAGTGAAGAGAAGGACCAGGGAGACATGATAGTGGTCTTCCAATATTTGAGGGGCTGCCTCAGAGAGGGGGTGGTCAAGCTATTTTCTAAAGCACCTGTAGGCCAGACAAGGAATAATGGATGGAAACTGAACAAGGAGAGATTTAACCTGGAAATAAGGAGAAACTTTCTGACAGTGAGTACAATCAACGAATGGAACAGCTTTTGCCCTCGGAAGTTGTGGGAGCGCCATCACTTGAGACATTCAAGAAGAGATTGGACTGCCATTTGTCAGAAATGGTGTAGGGTCTCCTGCTTGAGCGGGGGGTTGAACTAGATGACCTACAAGGTCCCTTCCAACTCTGATTATCGGTTATCTGTTATCAACTGCTCTTGTTGAAAGCAGGTCGGAAGTGAAGGCTCTTGGCCTTCTAGACCCCTGGTCTTGGCATCATTGGGGACTTCAACACCCAGAATTCCTCATTCAGCCATGCTGGCTGAGGAATTCTGGGAGTTGAAGTCCACAAGTCTTCAAGTTGCCACGGTTGGAGATCCCTGCTCTAGATGCTAGGTAAAGGTAAAGGTTCCCCTCGCACATACGTGCTAATCATTTCTGGCTCTAGGGAGCAGTGCTCATCTCTGTTACAAAGCTGAAGAGCCAGTGCTGTCTGAAGACGTCTCCGTGGTCATGTGGCCGGCATGACTAAATGCCAAAGGTGCACAGAACACTGTTACCTTCCCACCAAAGTGGTCCCTATTTTTCTACTTGCATTTTTTACTTTCTTTCGAACTGCTAGGTTGGCAGAAGCTAGGACAAGGAACGGGAGCTCATCCCATTAAGCAGCGCTAGCGATTCGAACCGCCAAACTGCCAACCTTTCTGATTGACAAGCTCAGCGTCGTAGCCACTGAGCCACCGTGTCCCTCTAGATGCTACTGAGAGACAAAGCAGAGGTTCATCCCCCTCAGTTCTTGAAACTGGCCTGCTTGCTAAGCAGACACTAGAAAACGCAAGCATCTACAAGCTCGGATTTCTTTTCAGCCTTTCCAAAACGTAGGAGCAAACCTGAGCTTTCTGCTTTCATAGCTGCTGAAGCCCATGGCCGAGAACATCTACAGAACTGCCACATGATCACCTATAAGGACCTTTCCAAAGCATCAAAGACACCAGTGAGGAAAACAAGCAGCGATGTGAAATTAAAAACGGAGGTCATTCATACGTATCGAGGGTATGATTGGAAGGTAGCGTGGATGAAGCTCAACAAAAGCTACATGAGCCATGGTGGCACAGTGGCTAGAATGCAGGACTACTTCTGCTCACTGCCGGCCGCCTGCAATTTGGCAGATCGAATCTCACCGGGCTCAAGGTTGACTCAGCCTTCCATCCTTCTGTGTAAAATGAGCACTCAGATTGATGGGGCCAAGAGGCTGACTCCGTAAACTGCTTAGAGAGGGCTGTAAAGCAATGTGAAGGGCTATAGTCTAAGGGCTATTGTATTAAACGAATTTCTCACTTAGCAACGTAAATTTTGGGCTCAATGGTGATGGTAAGTTAAGGGCTACGTGTAGCCTATGGCGGATCAAACCGAGGACCCTATTAACTGCCCGATGAATGAGACATAACATACTCTTATGATTACCTGCTTCCTGGCTAACTGGGATGCAAACTACATGCAACGGCTTGCTCTTTCTAATGCGATCGTGGAAATCGAGGCATGGTGCATACCTGATTGGGTGGTCACCACACGTTTTGGGACGTTCCATGACCGAAACCCACTTGTCATCATAGCTGAAGAGAGAGAGGTCAAGGTAAGGGCTGCCACTGTATGATTGTGCGCTGATTGGAAGTTGACCCAGGAGCCGGCGCACGGCCTCTGTGTGTCCCCCGTACTTTGCGTTGACAATGGTGTCCTTGAAACTGAAGCAGAGAAGGTGAAGGCTACAGAGCTGAAAGAAACGACGTAACAAAACACCTCTCCTTCCTTCCACCCACCTGATAGTGTACGTTAGCTTTGGGGAAATCAGGCAAACAAGAATCCTGAGTTCATAAAAGGACTGGAGTTTAGCTGTGGCCAATCTTTGGTATCTCTTTTGAGAAAAATACGTTGGGGAAGAAGGAGTTTGACGAACTTCTGACTAAGACCTTGAATCTGAAGTCACTGAATAAGATTAGAGGAAATAATGGCATCATTCAGAGGCTCAGATTAGACAGACAGGTTCAAATTCCACAAAGCTATGGAAATTCAAACTTGTCTATTCTGGGGGCTTGTTTTGAGATTAAAATGTAAGCAAGAGGAACATGTAATTAAGCTCCTTCATAGCAATTAAGACACAAATGAAACAGCTATATAGCTATGAAGACAGATAACCAGATAAATAGTTCTCAAGTAGTGAATCACCTGTACTTGAAGAGAAATTGAGCAGCCTAATCATTTTTAGATTGCATTTCCAACAACAACAAAATCTAACAGAGATTCCTTAGCAGCTCATTACAGGCTTTTCTGTCAGAAAATCAGTAGTGGCATAAAGAAACCTATCAAAAAATTACTTAGCAATTTCTATAGATCAGCCTTCATTCAATGGACGATGTGTGGAGGGACAAGGATAAAGTCAAAGCCAGCAGACAGTTGGGTCAAGGGAACACTAGCAGAAAAAAATAATCAGAAAGAACTAACCAGATACTGAGCCGATAAAATGGAAGAGGGAACCAGATGCTGAACTAAAGAAACCAAGAGATAAAAAAGGTAATTCATTTGAAGCATGAAATATCTTTCTCTTCAAGAAAAACATAAATTAATAATTTAGAGACAACCAAATCACCTTGCACTATTAAAAGGTCATTTTCATTCAATCTCTTGCATTAAAGCAAAATACCAGAACGAGAACAGCTTTATACCATTCAATGGGAAAAATCTCAGATCTCTTTAAAGTTCGTATTCGTACATGTTAAACCTAAAACTTCTGGCCCTTCCAGGAATGTTGAATCTGTGCAAAAAGTCTTTTATTTGAAAGGCCAAGTGCTGGTTTCTAGGAAATAAGTCCAGAAGTAAACCTGTATGACTATTCTAAGAAATGAACTCTTTAAACGGCAAAATATGACAGACATCACAATGGGGTGACAAGGATTAGAAATGCTTGCCTTTAAATTATGTTTTGTCGAAGAATAACATGAAAACCAAAAGGTTTTATGGCTACAGATCTCCTGATATTAAAGGATAAGATGGAAACCCATCCTCATTCTTGAATTATGTAAAGGGCAGGAGGGAAATGTAAATGGAAGGAAGCAGTGTGTCCTTTTAAGTTGTTGAAAACAATAATCTACAGTATGCAAGATAAAGTGATTGCTTGCTTTGAAGTTAGGAAACAGGGACAGCTCCGTGTTGTCTTTACCAAGGTGAATTCTAGGAAAGATTATTCTGTTCCTTACAGTTCAGATAACCCTAATCCCTCAATTTCATCACCGACTAGATGAGAAACCCTATCTTACAAAGGGAGGAACACCTGAAAAACAGATTCAGAAGCCTTCCATGAAGTCCATTTATGTACTGGGCTTCAACATTCGTCAGGCATAGCCAGCACAAATACTGATACTATGGGAGCTGTAGTCCAAAATATCTGGAGACCGCTGGAGGAAAATATGGGTGTATTTTTTTTTTAATTAAGGCATCAGAAGCATCAGATGTATGGGTATTCCTTGACTTACAGCCACAACTGACCCTAAAGAGCTGAAGAGCGAAATGTTTGTTAAGGGAGTTTTGCCCCATTTTGCGACCTTTCTCACCCCAGTTGTTAAGTGAATCATTGCGGTTAAGTTAGCAACATGGTTGTTAAGTCAGAGTATATTAATGAACTGGAATAGAGCTTGGTAACAAGGTCAGCCGATGAATAGGCACAACAACTAAGTCAGCCAATGAGGACTGTTTTTGGAAACTGAAACTAGAAGTAGCCTAGGCTGGAAACTGAAACTAAAAGTAGCCTAGGCGTGGTTCTATATTAAGCTCTGCAACTCTGCAGCTATGTTGAGCTGAGTCTGTCTATTGAAGATGAAACTAACTTGCTTGCTTGCTGAAGACAGGAGCTCTGCTCTGAACTTGCAACATGTTTCTGTTTGAGTTTGCTCCATGTTGGAGAAATCTACAACTGGTTTGTAAAATCTACTTATGTTTATAAAGATGTTAAATGAAGCATCAGCCATCTGTGTTTATTTTTCTGGCGCTGAATTATCGCTGCAAAACTCTCAATAGAATCACATGACTGACCCCAGGATACTGCAGCTGTTATAGCAATAGCACTTAGACTTATATACTGCTTTATAGTGCTTTACAGCCCTCTCTAAGCAGTTTACAGAGTCAACATATTGCCTCCAACAATTTGGGTCCTCATTTTACCCACCTTGGAAGGATGAAAGGCTGAGTCAACCTTGAGCCTGGTGGGATTTGAACTGCCAAATTGTAGGCAGCTGGCTGCAGAAGTAGCTTGCAGTACTGCACTCTGACCACTGTGCCACAGAGGCTCCTATAAGTTATAAGTGCATGCCAGTTGCCAAGCATCCAAATTTTGATCACAGGTCCATGGGGATGCTGGAATCCTCCTAAGTGTGAAGAGGGGTCGTAACTCACTTTTTTCAGCACTGTTGTAATTTTGAACGGTCACTCAATGAACTGTTGTAAGTTGAGTACTATCTGTATCTCGCTGCGCAGCTCCTGGAGTCCCTTCCAACTTACAATGGGTGAGAATAAGATGCATGGCAAGACTGAAAAAAATCTATCAGGTAAATTGTAAAACAAGAATATGATGGAGAGCTAAGAAAACAGCCTTATGGATCCAATGAATCGATCTATAGAGCTCTCACTCCAGGCATAAATTACCAGCCTCCTGTTATCCTGCTTTGGAAATGTTGTGCAAAGCTCTCTGGAAAAGGCTCTAATGCTGGGAAAGGTAGAAGGAAAGCAAAAGAGAGGATGGATGGATGGGATCAGTTAAAAGTGGCCATAGGGCCACTGTTGGAAGGTCTGGAAGATTAGGGACAAATTGCCAGGGAGAAAAATAAAAAAGCCAAATTCTTCCCTTTCCTATTAGAAAAATGCAGCCCCTGCCTGTCCCGTAGCTAGTGTTGTGGCCTGTTAGCCGCCGTCCCTTCCAGCAGCCAAATCAGAGGAGGAGGCGGCGGCATGGGTCAGCATCAAGGCAAGCTGAGAGCTTCAGGTTCTGCCCCTCAGATGGAAGTCAACAGCCGCCAGGTCTGGAGGTGGCCGATGAAGAAGAGGGGGGACTGCTGGGTCCAGTGCCTGACACGTGGATGCACAGAAGGCAGAAGAGAGCAGAGCAGTGGAAATCTATGGGCCGGTCCTTGGGACAGAAGAGCCACTGCTACTAAGCGAAGCCCCACCTTAGCTCTGGGAATAAAAGTCAGGGGATGGAGATGAATAGGTGTGGCAGACAACTAACTATTCATCTCTCTGCCAGACAAACTTGTTAGCCTGCAGTGAGAGAGTCAGGGCTGCTGGCATTCCTAATAAAGGAATCTTTTGTGTTCACATCGGAGGGTTTGTTGTGTTTGGGGAGGTGGGTCAGAACAGCTGCCCTTCCCTTTCCCAAAAGTCTTAAATATAACAAACTAACAGAGTTGGAAGGGACCCAGGAGGTCTTCTAGTCCAACCTGCTGCTCAAGCAGGAGACTCTATACCACTTCAGACCAGTAGTTGTCCAATAAAGTAAATAATAAATGAGATTTGCCTACCAAAAGCCTGGGCCACCCTTCCTGCTGTGTGTGTGTGTGTGTGTGTGTGTGTGTGTGTGTGTGTGTGTGTGTGTACAATTCCAATTCATTTGGGGAGCTGAACCTGAGGTTTTCAGCTTTAGCCTCTTCAACCTTGCTGCTTTTGTTGACCCTGGGGAGCAGGGGGTGGGGGGTTAACAGAAGGCATGAGGCTCACCGGCGCTGGATCTGCCTGGCAAAATTGTTGCTTGAGGCCGAGCAAGGGAACTGAACGGCCTCGCTGTGGAGGGTGGCGTTGCGGAAGAGGTCGCAGAAGTTCTCAAAGAGTTCCAGCAGCTCGTCTGATGTGTTTTCAAAGACAGCAATCACCTCGGTAGTCACCATATTATACACTACGAAAAATGAAGGCTGGAAGAAGGAAGGAAGAAATTGAGGCCAGTTGGGTAGAAGTCCGGCGAGCAAGCCAACTCCCACCCAACGCACAGCAACCCAAAAAGAAAGCCTCATTTTGTGGAAGAATTCTGCCTTTTGTCATTAATTCCTTGCATTTTCCTTTTCTTCTGAAAGCAGAGCCGATTTGACTGGGTTATTAGCCACAGTCAAATCGTTTATGAAGCTAGGTGAAATTCCTCCAATGCTTTCTTTCGTTTTGTTTGTTTTGAACTGGACACTCAACAGTCCACTTCTTTCTCTGCCAAGGGTGATTTTGCTTTTCTTCTCAGAGAAGCAGATTTAATTTTAGTTCCTGCTGGGAAATGGGTTTTTTTCCCCTTAATTTCCCCCTCCCCCCTCACTCAGGTGTGAGCTGGCAGCTGATTATTCCCTCGGTATAAGCAGAAAGGTGAGAGTTGTAGGACTTATTTGGGAAGGGGTTGGGTGGGGGGCAGTAATTTCCTTTGGCTGTCTTAATATTTCTAACCCGCCGAGATGAGTCTTTGAAATGGCATTGTGCTGTGCTGCTGCCTGTAAACACTGCACTGTTTAGGATCTCCTGCTGGTTTGGAAAAGAAAGGATGAGTGCCATTAACTATTTCTTTTGAATTACTGGTGTTCTTATCTAAGAATGTTGAAAAGGTATGTTTTGATTTTACAGAGTCTCCTGAGCAGCGGTAAAGAATTTGTCCCTTAGAAAATAAGATTGCAGATGAATCCAAAAAGCTTGATGTATTCCTGCAGCTCTACAGACTTGTAAGTTAGGTTTTTGGAGCATTGCATCTTGAGAATCTTTTTTTATTCTTAAAAAAAAAAAGCTTATACAGTTTATATTGTTGCGAATGTTAAAAGTGCTTATAAAATCATAAGAAAAATTAAAGCTCAGTTGATCCCTGGCAATGAACCAATTTCTGTACAGGTAGTCCTTGATTTATGACTACAACTGAGCCCAAAATTTCTGTTGCTCAGTAAGACATTTGTTAAGTGAATTTTGCCCCACTTTGTGACCTTTCTTGCCACCACTGTTAAGTGAATCACTGCCACTGTTAAGTTAGTAACATGCTAAGGGAATCTGGCTTCCCCACTGACTTTACTACTCAGAAGGTGGCAAAAGGGCATGAGCCCTGGGAGACTGCAAACTGTGATAAATATGAGTCAAATGCCAAGCATCCAAATTCTAATCATGTGACCAGGGGGATGCTGCAATGGTCGTAAGTATGAAAAACGGTTGTAAGTCACTTTTTTCAGTGTCGTCGCAACTTCAAACAGTCACTAAACAAGCGTTAACACAAAATTTAACACAATTCTTCCACACAGACTAGTGTCTAAACTTCTGGACCTTGAGCTTTCTAATTCAATCTACCTTTGGATTATGGATTTCCTGTCTGGCCACTCACAGAGGGTCAGATTAGGTAATCATACCTCTTCAGCCCTTATTCTTAACACTGGTACACCACAGGGTTGCGTGTTGAGTCCCTTATTCTATACTCTTTATGTGCATGACTGCATTTCCACTCATGCTAGTAATACTATTGCTAAATTTGCAGATGATAAACAGTTGTGGAACTCATCTCCAGGGGGATGAGTCTGCCTACCGAGATGAGGTGGACTGGTTACTTTTGTGATGTGGAGACAATAACTTGGTCCTCAACACCAATAAGACCAAGGAGCTTATAGTGGACTATAGAAGGAACAGATCAGACATCCAGCCCTTGCTTATCAATGGAGACCGAGTGGAGCAAGTGGCCAGTTTTAAGTTTCTGGGTGTTACCATAAAAGAGGACCTGATCTGGGGGGCCCACATTGCAGCCCTGGTCAAAAGGGCCCAGCAGAGATTATTCTACCTGAGACTTCTCAGGAAACAACAGCTGAAGGAAAAACTGCTGGTGACCTTCTACCGCTGCACCATAGAGAGTATCTTAACTTAGTGCACCTCTGTATGGTTTGCCAATTGCACAGTGGCAGATAGGACAGCACTCCAGAGGGTTAACGTCATTGCCCAGAAGATCATGGGTTGCCCTCTCCCCTTTGGAAGAGCTTTGTAGCTCCTGCCACCTAAAGAAAGTTCAAAACATTCTTGAAGATCCATCTCATCCTGGAAACCCTTTTTTTGAACTATTACCATCTGGCAGACGGTACAGAATAATAAAAACAAGGACAAATAGGCTGGAAAACAGTTTCTATCCCAGGGCAGTAGCTCTTTTGAATTCTACTGTATAGTGCAGTGATGGTTCGGTGTTGCAGGTTTTCGGTTCAATGTATGGAGTGCGAAGGATGTGTGTTTTGTTTATTTTCATGGTCATGATGTGCAGTGAAGATGGTGTTTGATTTTGTTGTACAAGGTGCAATGACAATAAATTAAAGTAAACTAAACTAAACTGAGGTAAGTCGAGAGCTACCTGTATTAAATCTCTCTATTCATCTCAGCTAAAATCATTTTTTGCTAAAAGTATTGCGGGGCCAGGAAAAGCAGGGAAATCCTAGAACCGTGATGGCGAACCTATGGCACGTGTGCCAGAGGTGGCACGCAGAGCCCTCTCTGTTGGCAGATGAGCTCTGCTGTGCGTGCACCTCCTGCCTGCCAGCTGGTCTTCAAATCTCTGCTGAGCATGTGCAGGAGATGGTGTGCATGCAGGGGGCACATGCGCATTGCATTTTGGGGATGTGTGCATGCGCGAATTGGGCACTCAGTGCCGAAAAGGTTAGCCATCACTGTCCTAGAAGCATAATCTGGCTGTCTGAATAGTCCGAATGGATGCTGTCATATATCTGTGGCAATAATCATTGCTTGAAATATGGAGGCAACCACGTTCCACATGCTTCCAATCATGAGAGATGTGCTTAGGCCTTCCACTGAGCTGCCATGAGCAACTGAAAAAACACTGCACCTTGGATACACAACATCTGGAAAACCTCACACTTTTTAAAGTCTCCATCAAGAAAAAGGCCAATACTTTGAGAGGTATCAGCTCCAAGTCACTGTCTTTTGAGCCCATCTTATACACCCAAATGAAGGAGAATGCTGAAGAACCAAGAAGCAACCTATCAGGAGTGAAAGGCC
Source organism: Pseudonaja textilis (assembly GCF_900518735.1). The sequence goes on from NW_020769351.1 coordinate 9,819,877, forward strand.
AGGTCCACACGTGATGGTCCAATTAAACTGATATACTGCTACTCATGCATGTGCACAGGAATCTTCTCTCAAAAGAACAATTGGCATCTGGAGTTAGATAAAGATCAATGGAATTCAAAGGGAGTTAGATTTAGACCACTTGTGGTGACGTAGGGATTCTAAACTGATCCCTCTTTTAACTCCACCCCATGTTCTGCCACTCCTTCTCCTACAAACACACACACACAAAAGACTGTACAGCTTTTCACTGAAGAGTGCAATCAGACATACTGTGTCATACGGCAACTGTATAAAGGCCCATTTCTCTGATTACTCAAATTTCTTTTGTTCCTTTAAGACCATCCTTTCTTGTTCTACAAATAACTTTCTCCTATTAACCTACCTCCTTGCCAACATTTACTCAGATTATGTTCCTCCATCATTTCTTTAAAACTGGGGTTAATTTATCAATTTCCTCCCCCTGCCCCCATTTGATTTTCAGGTTCCTTCTGCATTCTTGCAATCATCTTACGGAGCCCTCAGGAAGTCTGTCCTATCAATCAGCACAGGTTTTCTTTCTTTAGAGGACTAAAATGTATAAGTCCTTTGGGGGAACATTGTTTGCTTTGGTCCCAGCAGCACACATAGGCATGGTAAGAAGATCTCCTGGCAAATTACATCTCTTCCTCCATCTAAAAGGTATGAAAAGTGAAGATAAACAACCAAAGCAGAATTTCAGGAATCTAAACTATATTAGACTCAGGGTTGTTGTTGTTTTTCTCTGAACAACCAACTTTTCCAGTAATGAGATCCGAGCTTGACTGATTAGGAAAAGGATTTTGTACTCATAATAGATACTTCAGTAAAAAAGTTAACCCTAAAAAAGGCAAAATCTGCTAGGAATCATGTGGAAGATAATGAAAGTAAAACAATCAATATAGTAATATGTACCTGTGTTGGAATATAACTGAAAGTAAAACACTTTATACTAGTTTCTATGCGTGTGTGATGTGCAAAACCCTATTTTAAATAATGCATATAGTTCTGTTCAACCCATTTTAAAGAGAAATGGTAAAGCAGAAAAAGTGCAAAATAAAACAGTGAACAGGCTAAATTAGTTTCCTTTGAAATAAGATTACAGATTGGAGAGATTTTTAGACAAATATACAGTCTGGTAGGAAAACAATATATACATGCAGAAATGTGGCTAGAGTGTTGTTTTTTTTAAATTTGTAGTCATTCATTTAAGCTAAATGTGGAGAGATTCAGAATCAATAATTATAATTATTCTATAGACAAACACTATAGAATTTTGCTGCTATCAAATGAGGCAGTGATGGTTTTAAAAGGAAATTGGATAGAACAGTGGAAGGCTGGACTAAGTTTCAGAGTTCTTTGTTTATAGTGTCATCTCTGCATACCGTTGAATCAGATGGACTCATACAACATACATACAACCAGACAAAATCCAAATACCACAAAATTACTATATTTCTACCTGTGAAGGATCCGTCACTCGTAAAGTGACTACATCCTCGCTTGTGTATTTGATGAAGAGGTGACTCTCATCTAACAGTTGCATCTTCCACATGCGAAGCTGCCTCAGCTGGTCAAAATACTGAAAGAACCTCCTTTTAGCCATAGCGCTCCCATCCTGTTCTGCCCTTCGCCACAAATAGACTAGTAGCCTGTGTTTCAGAGAATTGATGAATGGTTCTTTGTACGGGTTGGCCATTCCTGTCTGTGAATCCCGCTGGACCTCTGGATAAACGGCCGAGAGCATGAGAAGATCATCCTCGTAACAAAAGCGCCCTATAGTTCGTACGTCAATGAAGGTACCTTCAGCAGTGACCTGAAAGACATGAATAGTTTGCTGCTGCACGGAGAGAATAGCCAAGATATTCTTATACAGATAGAGTCCTTGGTTGTGGGATAAGATGACTTTGTCACATTTGAATGTCCGGGTGTCACACAACCTACCCGTGTGTAGGTCTATAATGTGCAAAGAATAATCTTCCAAGGGAGACCTGGGATTAGGAGTCACCGATTCACTGTTGCGGTAAACCTCAAAAAAGGGTGGATGGGGCTCCTCAGGCAAATAGGCAGCAGAACCAACAATGACATATCGACAATCGTCTGTAAACAAGCTACATTCGCGGTTCAAGTGCTCACCATTGGAGGCCACATTGGTAATATGAAGGAGGACAAAAAACCGTTCAAAGAGACGCCCGCGGATGTTGATGGACCTCTGGTCATTGCCATTAGCCAAGATCTCTCCGTCATAACCTTGGAGTAGATCTTCTGCTGCCTGACATCCCTGATATTCATAAATCTCCAAAGAAGTCTGATCTGAGGAGAAAGCAATGAAGTATCTCCCATCAGGGGAAAATTTTCGTAAAAAGCAGGGTGGCTTCTCAACGTTGACCACAGTAAAATTGGGGAAAATGTTTTGATGAAAAATGCGGACTTGGTGCCAATGTGTCCCAATTTTGCCAGAGGTGATCCTTCGACGTTCTAAACGATAGATTACATTCTGGTTCTGGATCCGACGAGGTTTGATGGTTGGGTTGTCATGTTCCATCCTAATTTCTTCAAACAGAGAATGTCCCAGGAATACTGGGCTCCGAGAGAGCCACAGGGCAAATCATGTTGTCAAATAATGGAACATTTGGAGGCAGTGGTAATAAAACTGGAGAGAAGGAGGATATTCAAGGAAAGAGATATCAGTCTTAATTTTTTTAAGCTGCCACACTCATACATACAAAAAAAATGCTAATTTTTAAGCTGCCACAAGATTCTCCAATTTTCTGTAGTTTTCCACGATTACTATCAGAAGAACTTTCCTAAAATATCATACTTATAAAGAAACACAATTTAAGAATTTGTTTTCCAAATGAAATCAGCTAATATTTAATGTAAATTAGAAACTGCTGAGAAGAGCTAATGACTAAAATTGGAAGCCCATCCCTCTTTTGGGGTATTCCATTCCACTTGAAGTGGCAATGAGGTAATCAAGCAGGCCAGAATATTAGAAAGAGCAGCTCAAACTTCTGACTCAATCTTTTATGAAATATGATCTAATCTGACACAAATAAGAATGAGAGGGTTTCGATAGTAGCAATCCCTCTGCAATAGCATGGATCTTTGTTTCAAGAGTGCTTTTTCTTGTATTTGTTTTTTCTTTGCAACTAAGTGAAGTAGATTGGACTGAATAGAATCTGAATACACATTGGAATCCAAGCTCAACCATTCTATCTAGTATTTCTGAATTTGGGGTAAAATGCAGTATGCCTCAGCTGACTTGAAGCTGAATATTATTAGTCTGTTTCTTCTTCTTTTCTTTTCCACCTTTCTTAAGCACATGCAAAACCATCACAACTCAGTGGTGGAATGCATATTTTATATTTGGAACATTTCAAATATCTAGATACAGGGGGACAAAAAAAACTTGCCTCTGAAAGTCTGTTTTAAGTCAGGGCAAATCATATGGAGCTGATCTGGCGTAAGAGAGTTTCTTAGGCAAGTAGGTAAGTAAAACCAATGAAACAAGATGCAGGTTCAAGTCCACCCTCAGGAATAGAAACTCACTGGGTGACTTGGGGCCAGTTATTCTTTCTTAGCACAACTTTACTCACAGAATAATTGTTGCAGGGAAAACTGAGGAGGGAGCATTATATGTGCCGTTTTAACCTCCCAAAAGCAAGGCAAGATCTAAGTCTGATAAAAGGCATTCTTGAATTCATTGCATTCAAAGATCTACACTCCTCACCTAATGTATTTTTCCCCGTTGTAAGCTGCTCACCTCGAAGGGCAAGATGGGTGGCAAATACATCTATTCCTTTAATTTGTATTCCACCTTTATTATTTCTGCAAGTAACTGAAGGCGGCAAACATATCCAAATAACAAATACATTTAATAATAAAAAACAAAATAATAATCAGCCAGCACTTTCTGCAATAAGTCAACCCATCTAAGTGGAAAGAAGGCCATTTAGAGAGGTCGCCACCTATCAAGGTGGGCAGCTGCACTAACAAAGAACTAAGGGAATTTTCCCCTAACTTTTCTCCTAACTTGAGAGAAATATACATGCCATTTATGGGTCTGAGAAATCAAGCATCATAAAAGCCTTTGGGGTCGTGGCATCCTTCCGTTATCTTAGAGAGGGGCTGTTAAAACACTGCAAAGCGGTATATAAGCCTAAGTGCTATTGCTATCTTAATGATTATGAAGATATTTCAACGGTTTTGTTTTACATTTTTTTTTTGAAAAAAAAAATTCTAAATTATGTGGGGCTTTTTTAATGTTTTATGATAATTGGTTAAATTGCACACCTCCCAAGAGAACCTCCAACGAGAGAGATGGGCGATTAAGAAGTTTGATACAGAAGGAAATAAATAAATTTTTGGCTCGCAAGAGGCTGCCATTGGCTTCAATCGACCTTCCCCCTCCCCCGGTTTATGTTCTTAAGGGAGAGCCCAAAGAGGCGACTGAAACCCCTGAAAGAGACAGGAGCAGCAGCCCTTGGGCGACAGCGAACCACGCCGTGGAGAAGCGCGATTCCCCCTTCCCACGCACGGGACTAGCCCTTCCACGCGTGTCCCCGGAGAGTGCGGCAAGGGAAGAGCCCACCTCGATGCTTCCCGCTCCAACTCGCTCCTGATGGGGCGAACTTCCACCGCTCACACGACAGCGCTGGCGGTCGCCATCTTTCCGCCAGAGGAGGCGGGCCTAACCTCACCAACGAGTCCCGCCGCAGCTGACTGGCCCGCCTCACTCTGAAGACCGAAATTCGCACAGAGGCCATAGAGTAAAGAGAGAGGGGGATGCTAGAGTGATCACTCCGCGATATGTCTTACTCTACTTCCGTCTCTTCTGCCGCCGGGCAGCGTCTCCTGGCGCCTGGAGGGCGCGACGCGCGTTGGGTCCCTCTATCTCGCCTTCTGCGTCGCTGTTATGGCAACCGCATCTTCGTTGAAATTGGCGCCTTGGCAACCTGCTTCTTAGGAAGGAAGAGCGCTCCTGGTATCTAAAGAGCCGCCCTCTCCTCTAGAAGGCACCTTAGTGGCTGAAGATGGGCCTCATGATCTGCTTTATGGCAATAGACAAACCAACAGATGTGGTCCCTAGGATAACCACTCCAAGGGAGACCTTCCCCACTCCAACCTTTGAAGTATGGGGAGAATAAAGACAGGCCCCTTGAGGTTGCCATGCCAACCACTCTCATCAGTTGGATGCCTTGCCACCACAGCTGCTACCTAGCAGGATACCATGACAACCTAATGCATCACGACCACATCTCATACATACATGAACATATACACACCAGCCTAGTATCCTCTACATGTTACACCTGCCAAGTAGTGAGTAGTTGCTATGCAGACTAGAAATATTGAGTGTGGAGACATAAGGTAAAAAATGGCAACATGTAAGCAGATTGTGATGGAAAGATAGGAACCATACTACAACAGGACATGTTGCCAACTTGGACTTTGAAGCTTTTGAGGACTATGATATATGATTCCCAGCTTAATGACCAGAAAATATTTTTGTTACTTTTTATCATCCATGCTCCTTTCCTATTGTAATCAATGCTGTCTAATGGTCTAGTTTCATGTTTTCTTCATGTAAACTGAAGAACTTACTATGAACGCAATTCAACTACTATCACTGCAGTACATTAACCTCTTTAGAAAACCCCAAGTTAATGCATCAAGAAAGTATTAAGAGATGAATGGGACTTAGTTGGGATTGCAATTTAAATACAGCAATATCTCATTAATGTGCTGCTCACAATGTTATCAGCTTTCATATGTTTTATCTCAAAACATGTAATTTATTTTGGGCAACTCCCCACCCCCCAAAAAAGTCCACCAAACTAATTTTAGGATCATGATTCAGATTTTTTGAAACCATTCCCTTGAACACCCAAAGTATCTGAAGTTACATGAAAAAGAAAGGCAAAAGTTAAAAAAAAAACCTTTGCTCTCTGATCTGTCAATGAAACAGATCAAATTTTGTTTTGGCTTAGTGTTTGGAAAATATGTTTTCATGTGAAGTTAGCGGAATCAATATCCCTGCTGTGTATTGACTGCTAGAATCCAATTGCAAAACATCAGGGTTCTCTTACATTGATCACAAGTGACTTAAATCAAAGTCTTCCATTTTTCAATATTATGAAACAAAACAATTGAACTGGGTTTATATTACAGGTATTACAGATAGCAAACTAGCAATTTTTAGATCCAGCTTGCTCTCTCAGATTCTGCTCATTCATGTCATTTAATTCTCCAACCACAAGTGTTTTAAAAGATCAATGGATGGCCTATTTACACTTGACTTGAGATTTTCTATACCTATATTTATCCAAACATACAAATGGCTCATTAGTAAGTGCATAACTGCCAGTCTCTAAAGAAGATAAGTGTGGTCAGAAATACAGCAGATAAAGAAAAAAAAACTTTCTTGTCTATGGACACCAACAATATAGAATATTCAGGAACAGTAGAGAAAACATTATTGATTCTCCCAGACTTTAGAAATTATGTATTGTTTGAATTATATGTTTGATTATATTCAGTGTTTTATACTGATTCTATCCAAAATAAAAAAAATAAAAAAGCAAGGTGAAATTAATACCCAATAAAAAAACATCTGAATGCTATTGTTTTATAGTTCTTTAGTTCCATGGCCACCTTTCTTTGCCCTGAATTTTTATCTTGACTATGTAACACCTGTTAATTTACAGATGGTTCTTTGAAGTGGATTGGGCTGAGAGAATGATGGGCCCAAAGCCACCAACCAATTTTCATGCCTAAAGTGAGATTAGAACTCACGGTCCTGATTTCAAGGCCAGCACTTTGACCCTTACAATTCAACTGGCTCTCAGTTATACCTGAAAAAGCTATAAAACTGCACATGTTCAAAGTTGTAGCTTCTACACCAAACTGGATTGCTAACTGAAATATCTAATGTACCATGAAGTTCTAGGAGGGAGGAAAGAGAATGGAAAGCAAGATAGTTGAGTAGCAAGAGGGTAGGAGGAAAGGCGATGGGGAACTATTTATGGATGCCGGCAGCTTTGCTTCATTCCTTTCTCTCCTCTTTTATTCAAGTACTGCTCAGCCAAGGACATTGGAATAATTTTTCAAGATGAGCCCATCTAGTCACAGTTGACCTCACTTGTTTACTTCTAACTTGCTCTAAACTACAAAATAAGGATCCTTGGTTTAAAGCATGCCTCCCACCCCTTTGCCAGAGCAGGATGTGTTGATGAGAGTGGAAGATTAATTTTTTTTAAAAAAAAAACCTACTACTGTAAGGGTCCAGTTTAAGAGAAAAATAGCCGATTGCAAATCTTCCTCACTTTTTCTTCTTCAAGAGAGGTTGTTGGGGGGGGGGGGGAGGAGAAGACAGAGAGAGAAACAGCTCTCTAATAAATTATGATACCTGAAAGAAATACAAGAGATGTGGAGGTGGCAAGATTTCTTTAAGCAAATTGGGTGGGTGAAGGCCATGGAGGAAAAGGTCAAGCCTCATAAATTCTGGGCAAATTTTATCTCTCTCTCCTCAGCAGGTAGGGGTGGAGGCAGGGAAGACAAAGCAGCTCCCAGCATGCTTTTGTCATTATTCTCAAGGTTTTTGCAAGATTTTTATTTGACTGCCCCTTCCCTTCAGAATAAGCCAGGCCGAGGTAGGATCCCACAAAAATGACCATGTAAGTCTAGAGGACAAAGAGATCCCACTGGATTAAGACAAGGTTTCTGAGCCAGAAGAAAATAAGGCAATGTGAAGATTTGATTCAACATAATTTACCAACCTGCTTGACTTCCTGAATTGGATCATTGATTTGGATGATGAAACTGTTGAATCAAATTAGAAGCATCCAGATGGCTCCAGCCATTTGATGTCTTCTGTTTGTGTGAAGAAAGGTTCTCCATCAAATCCAAATAAGATCTGCTGAATTCAACCATCCATTTTGGAACTCCAAATCAAATCAATGACTGACCTGAATCAAATCAATTTATCCAATCAGATCTGAACTGATCTTCACACCCATAATAAAAAGGCCAAACAGTGAATATGGAGCACAAAAAAAAAAGGAGAGAAGGAAACAAATTAAGAAATACCAGCTGGATTTTATCCAGGCCTTGAGGAAACACCAAAAATGATGCAATCATCATTCAGAGGACATCAGCTTTTAATGATAATAGATATAAATGCAAGACCAACCCTATCATTGGTCAGATGGTAGCAGGTCAGATGGTAGTCAGGAGGCATGTTTTGGAAACTGATACCAATATGCCAAAGGAGAGATAGCTGTGAACTTTATAGTTCGTTATGTTCCCATTGAACTACAGGGCTGTTTCTGGGATTGCAAAGACACTGTTCCAACATAATTATCAAACAAAGATTAAATTGTTGACTTTTATATTACGGAAAGTGAGGGGAGGCACTTTGTCTATCAAAGGCAGGATATTTTAGCCTAGACCTATTTTAGTATCATAGAAAGAGAGTCCAAGGCTAGTGAACTGCTTTATTATTATTACTGCATTTTTATAACCAAGGAAAAGGAGAGGCATCTGTAGGTTTTTCTGGCAATTTCAAGAAGATGCTTACTTGTGGTTAACTTGAGCTATCGTTTACTCAAATTCATGGTTACACATAATATAGTGACTCATTGGGTTCCCTGTGTTGAAGGACTAAAAATTGTGACAACTTCATATTATTATAGGGAAATCAAAGGTGTAAGGGTTCCTATTTATGGAAGTTCTAATTCAGGGAATCATGGTTTAGGAGCGCCCTGACAGAAACGTTCAAGCTAATCTTGGTTCCAAGTTAGCATCCATTATTAGTTTAGAAAACTTCCCTTTGAGCAGTTTCTGATATCAATATATGAATAGCATCCTCCAATAGCTTGTAAAATGGATTCTTTGTTTGGATACAATAAAGTGTAGCTGCCTGTTGACACATTTCATTCCCAGTTTTCTATCATTAAAACAAAGCAAGTAAAGGATATCTCCTCTCAAGGACAGAGTTAAGCACAAAAGATCCAACTTAATTCCACCTCATCACGTCAAACAACACATGGTCAAATGGTCTTGGACTTTAAAGTGATGATGGCACAATGCCCTTCACTAGAGCAGGTAAAGCTTTCTCAGTTGAATGCAAGCACAATGCATTAAACTTGGCTAGTGTTCCTCTTAAACTTCATTTATATCCATAATTGTTATGTTTTGGGGTATTTTGTATTTAGAACATTGTACAGATCTAGCCCAATGCATTAGTTTATGGTTGCATGTGAGTTAGCTCTATGAATCAGATTAAATATGTTTTTTAAATGTAAACAAAGAAAAAATCCTAGGCTGGCAGAAAATTAAATTATGTAGGGCTTGATGACCTTCAAAAAAACAGAGTTTCTTTTGCCCTCTTTCCTCTGCCCCCCCTCCCCCCCAGTCTCTAACACAGAAGAGCAGAAGCTCTGAGATTAGAACACACTCTCAGGGCAAAAATTCACAATGCCTACTTTCCCTTCAGTTTACGGATTGATATTAAATAGCATTCCCGTAGCCTTTGCACCTAGGTCCTGTGTTGATTAAATGGCAGTTAAAAAGTCCAAGCAATTCCAAATACCGCAATTTACAGACTGCACAATCCTACTTACCTATCTACTAAAAGTTCCCTGCACAATTTTCCTGGCACACATGCCTTTGTGTCAGAGGGTTCAGTAACAAACATCAGCGTTTGAGCCTTGTGGGACACTGGCAGTTGAATGGCTTCCAATTCATACAATCTCAAGCCCCCTAAATTGTGTTTGGCTAGTTCATTTCTGTTGGCAAATATCCCTCAAGTCAATAGCATTGGTGGGGGAATTAGGAAGAGATAAGTGCTGTTGTTAGAACAGGTGCAAGGAACAAATGAGCTGCGGGGCAACACAGGGGATAAATCTGCCACAGAAGAGTATCAGTGCCAACCCCATGGCAACCAGATAATTCAGCTCCCCGATCCATTGCTTTCTTTGCAGATTTCCTCTCTCAGTTATAGCTAACCTGCATTGCGAGCCCACTGGTTGTTTGCGTTGTTCCCAGGTGAGCAGAATCTGAGGGCTGTGCTTCTATTGTTGAAGCCAACTTCAATCGTTTCCAAGAACAGTTCCAAGAACTGGCTTCAGTTCATTGTTGTTTGTGTTTAAAGAAAGATTGTACTTCTTGACTTCAGGTCCTTCTTTCAGAAAGGCAATGAGCCTTCCAATCCCCATTGTCAACAACTAATGCTTCCCCAGTGGGAATCAGGAGGATTATGGTGCAGGATGAGGGTTGGACAAATCCGGTTTGCAGAAATTTTGAAGATAACTTTTCTGCTTTGGTACATCTGGTTCCCTCCCCCTTGCAGCGAAACCATTTTAACTCCGTATGCCATTAAACAACATTGGTAAAGAAGATGCCTTGAAACAATCGTACCAGTACACTTAGTCACAAATTTGTTATTTGTTGATTTCTCATTCTCAGAGATCCACAACCATCAATAAGACCAAGTCCCTGCTTATAGGAATGCTGCTGAAAAAAGCATGATACTAAAGGAAAGAGGGAGAGGAAGGGAGGGGAGGGGAGGGAAGAGGAGAGGGAGAGGAGGGGGAAGGGGAAAGGGAAGAGCCAGAAGTTGGTCTTGTCTTATCCTAACCAACAGGAATAAGTTATGATGGGTACCAATTCATAGGATATTCATCATAAAACACAGCAGGTTGACTATTGTGTTCCCAGGCACTATAAGAAAAGCAGTAGACAATGGGAGAAAAATTACTTCAGGAATAACTCCAAAGAATGACTTCAGTAGATGTTTTCCCACTGTTCAATATTGTACAGATAAAATACTTACTCCCCACCACTATCCAAAATGAACTTCACATTTCCTTGTTCCATCAGAATAGTTTTTGATGGGCCCTCTCTCCATTTGCTTCCATTCCAGGGCCCAATAAAGGAGCAATCTTTTGAAGATGACACTCAGATGATGGGATCCACATAATAATTTCCATGATGTCACATTATTCATCAATGTCCTTTTAACGATGCATGGCGCATTCAAGGGATATTAAATTGTGGAAGCTTTCATCATAATTTCTTGAGGGCGAGACCTTTTCAGTTCTAGAACTTTTGTCTAGAGATCTTTTCTCTAACCCTACAAGAAATCAGCTCTCTACAGTCCCAGCTTTGGACCTGTATTTCTCTTGTGGAATGGCAGTTGACTAGAGCTGCTTGGAGAAGCATAATTTAGGGGACAATGCCAAAATTTGTTTGTACATTTGAGATGTGTTTGAAAGCAAGACAAAAGATCTTTGAATCAAGCTTTATTCCTGATGAGTGCGGAGTGAATGAAGGCAAATTTACATGTCCCAGCATAAGGTTGCAGGATCCAATCATTCTACTAGAGAGAAGTTCCCTGAGGATGGGCTCCAGCACAAGCCCAAAACCTCTGGTTCTGGTGATTGACCCAGACTGGATCCTACAACTTCCTACAACTTTTCTTAGTAATTTGTTTTTCAACTCTAGCCTGCAGTTCTTCCAGACTATGCCTCATCCACCAGAGCTTTTAGCTCTCCCGCTACTCCTCTTCTCCCCTTTGCCTTATGTTCGGAAGGGATGGCAGTAATAGAGGGGTTGAGTGAAAAGGAAAAAGGAGTCAAGAGGGCTGGAGCAAAAAGACTGTCCATCTTTCACTTCAGTTCCTCGTCTCCAAACCCCTCTTCCCTCCTTTGAAAAGATAAATATTAGGAGTCTCTTCAGATCCATTTGTTGGCTACTGGCCGGTTCTTTTTTCCCCTAAGCTAAGTGCCTTGTTATGCATCCCCAGCACAAGATACGTAGGCACTTGAAGCTACTTCAGAAGTAGAGGACATGCAAGAGACGTGGAGGTGGGTGGAAGGAAGATGGGGAGGGAGATGGCTGCTGAACAATACTAGGATTTGATTTCCCCCCAACCCTTTTAATTGACTACTAGAGTAGAACTGGACAGCCTGCTCCATTTAGCAAGAAAAATACATCACGTAGCGCTGGTCCCTAGTTCTGAAAGGAAAAGTAGCCATTCTATCCAAGGTTCTGCCTATCGGTATTAATGGAATCATATCCATAAGAAGCAGACTTCGGAAAAATCAGTTGCTAAGCAGGGGAAACAGCAGGGATGAGATTTCATTTTCCTGTCACCATTTGTGGGGGAAGGGAGCTTTCTGAAGGCATCTCGTTGGCCACAGCGGGAAACAAAATTCATCTTCATTTATTTATTATTTGTACAAATAACTCAAGGTAGAAGACATATCCAACATACCTTCCTTCTCCTATTTTCCGCACAACAACCACCTGGGGTAAGAGAGGGATTGGCCCAAAGTCACCCAGCCAGCTTTTATGCCCAAGACAGGACTTGAACTCGTGTTCTTTGCTTTCTAGCCTGATGCCTAATGCCTTTCAGTTTTGATGAACTGCAGCTCTTGTTTATCCCCCTATATGGTTATTGCATTGACTTTGGGAGGAAAAAATCATTAACGTTCTTCAGATGGTTATTTGTATCTCTAATTCTGCAGCTCTGAGAGGTATCCTTTGGCCTCATTTTATAATTATCATACACAGAAGCATAGGAGCCCTCAGCCCTCAGACGCTATATTGGGACTCAGAAGTTTTTCTCAAAGCACCTCCTGATTTAGTGGAAAACAATTGAATGTGAGCTGTATATCTTTCTTGGGATGGTGGTGGAAAGAAGTAGAAATAACCTATATACGTTGCATCACTGATGGGCTTAAAATATGTATTTTGTGTTATTTAAATGCAAAAAAAGGAACTGGGACATTTTCAAAAAGCAAAGATAAATGAATTGTGTCCACGAATTCCTTAAACACCATAATTAGCAGAATAAGCAAGCAAATAAATATAAGCACATTGGGAATATAAATGTTATTTTCCTTTCTCGCTCACTCATTAGCTGATTTAGTTTGTTTTCTGTTTACTAAAAACAAGCCATCCAATATTGGAGAAGAAGAAAATAAATAAATAAGCAAACTCTTTACAATTTTCAGAGAGTGGGTGGATGAACGCAAACATAGATGAATACAACTCCCAGCACGCATGTGTGCACACACAGACATAAGCCACTCAAATCATCTGCTGTATTCTAAACATTAAAGATTCTAAGAAGAGGCAGCAACAAAAAATAAGTTTCTAAAACAGCTAAATACCAGCTGGAGGCCAAAATGAAAAAGTGCTTTAGTTTTTCTTTATTTTATTTCTATCCCGCAGTTTCAGATGCAGATAATTTTGAAAGAAGCAGGTTTTCTGATGTGTGTATGTGAGAGAGAGGGCGGGGGAGGGTGGGAGGGAGGGAGGAGGAGAGGCTGGCCAGCCCAAGGTCACCCAACCAGCTTCTGAGAGAGGCACTAGAATTCATGGTCTCCCAGTTTCTAGTCCAGCACCTAATCTACTGCACCAATAGGCTCTCAGATTTATTTCCCCAGATATCATTTCCATTGTACATGTGGGAAAGGCAGATAAATCTATAATTTCACTGAAAAGAATTTAATCTGTTTGCATTCTCTTTCATTTGATGAAAGAGAAAGTGTGTGCAACATTTCAATTCAAATTAAATTTCTCTATTATTTCATTTGAAAGAGCGCATGCAAGAAAAAAAAATTTAATGGATAAGATGTGGGACTTTGCACTTAGACTATAAGGTGACAAAGGTATGTGTGATTAACCTTTCCTTTCCTGCACAGTCCTTTCTCCGGTGGCTTCTATATAGGCAGGTATCAAGAGGGGTGTTCTCACGTTATTTTTTAATATGAGTTTTATGGTGGGTTTTAAAGATTTCTAACAATTACAACAGTAACGGTGGCTATGCCCTTCACCACTAAAGGAAGCTTATAAACATCATCAAGAGAAGTTTGGAACAAATTCTCAAAAGTTTTTTAACAGGGCAACCTGGTCTACCTAAATTTGGGATGGAGCATACTACTTCCACTCCATCTCATATCTGGGTAGGCCAGGTTGCCCTGACAAAAAATGCTTAATCTCTCCCTTGGTATAGCTGGCAAAGCCAGGAGAGCCCGTGGCTTGGAGGTTAATATATCTATCTAATATATAAGTAGCCCAGGTTCAAATCCCAGAAGGGTATGGCTAGCTGACGAGAGCTAAATAGTTTGAAATAAGTCTATACCAGTCTCCCTTTATTTCTTTGTCAGTAAAATATAAATTTAACACAAGAAATTCTCAAATACCTTGAGAACCAAGTAGAAAAACTTAGAAAACCAACGAAGGAGATTTCATTGCAACATTAGAGTAGAATCAGGGTGGGCTGCTGGGGATTCACAGGGGTTTGGGAGAGCCCCTAGCTAAGATCCTGTGCAGTTCAGACAAATGCCACTCCTGGCTGGCCCCACCCACCCCTCCCCTCCCAGGAGTCCCCATGCAGCTCATTTTGGATGCAGGTAAGTGCAGGGCATGTGCAGAGGCTTGGGGACTTACAACTTACAGAGAGCCTCCGACCCTGGAAAAGCCATTTTTGTCCTCCAGAGGCTCGAGGAAAACCTCCCCAACCCTACCGTGGTGCAGGAGGTCGGCTAGGCCACACCTACCATGGCCACACCCACCTAGCAACCAGGCAGAGAACCCTTTGCTAAAATTTTTGTAGCCCGTCCCTGAGTAGAATCTGTAGAAAGCAAGAGAGACAATACTCCCAATAAATAAAACAACCTAACCCACCAGTCAGAAGGGGAAAGCAGGCCATTTTGATCGTGACCTTTCTAATCTGTTGTTCCTGTATGCCACCATGGCCGTGAAAAATGAGACAGTGACAATTTTGAAGCAGAAGATCTCCAGGTTCCTTCCGGATTAGTCAGCCAGGTGCCCAAGGCAAACCAATCCAGCCATGAGACAAATGGCATCCAGCCGTTACAGATACATTTGTTGGCATTATGCAGCCAATAAAAGGGCAACGATGGAGATAGAGGGAAGAGGCCATCAACCTCTGTGTCTTTGCTGAGGCTCCGGGGGGAAGCACTTTTCTTCACACAAGGCCAGCAATGAAATTAGAGGTAATTGTGTGGGCCCAAAGATTCAATAAAACCCAAGGAAGATGTCAGGTGAGAGAAAGGGGTTTGCGTAGCCATTTCTGTAAATGGAACAGATGTTCCCAGCTCGTGCCAATAATCAGTTACTGATGACGCTGTTAAACAAACAGCACCGTTCCTGCCTCAGGTGCTCCAGAGCTGATAGAGGACATCTGTTAGCCCCACCTTTGAACTTTTCTGCCTGGTGTGGAAGGGGCACCTTTTCTGCTTCTCTGGCTTGGCTTGGGATTTGGTGAGGCTTGACACCATTAAATAAAGCTCAAACAGCCTAAGAGAAACTGACAGGAAAGGGTGAGACAAATGGAGAAGGCGGCATAAGTGGAGAAGGACCAGGGGAGACATGATAGCAGGGTTCCAATACTTGAGGGGCTGCCACAGAGAGGAGTGGGTCAAGCTATTGTCTAAAACACCTGTAGGCCAGACAAGGAATAATGATGGAAACTGAACAAGGAGCGATTCAACCTAGAAATAAGGAGAAATTTTCTGACAGTGAGAACAATCAACCCATGGAACAGAAATTGCCTTCAGAAGTTGTGGGAGCTTCATCTGGAGGCTTTCAAGAAGAGACTGGGCTGCCATCTGTCAGAAATGGTGTAGGGTCTCCTCCTTGGGTTGAGGGTTGGACTAGATGACCTACAAGACCCTTTCAACTCTGTTAATCTGAATCTTTCTGACAACAATTGGGTTGAGGAACAGTCCAGAATGATCTGCACTCAGAACCAGAAATGGTGGGCTTTCCTGATCTCTTTCTGTACTTCTAGGAGATATGAAATTGCCCCAAATTGAAAGAAATCTTCCATGTGATGACACAAAATAGAAGGCCTAAAATAGAAGTGAAGTGAAGTAATAAGGACTATGTCAATAGATGACACTAGAGGAGAAATGAAAGCCATCATGGTGTAGAAATTAAAGTCTCAGAACCAAGTCCAACTTCCATATGGAAACTCACTGGAATGACCTTGCTGTCAGTCACCCCCTTGCAGTCCAGCCTAAGAAGGCAGTAAGCCTTCTTAAGCTGTCAGAAAAGCCCCATAGAAGTTACTTGGATCTCTTGAAGAAAAGGCAGGTATATATATCTTTTAGATGTAAGCCCCCCTGCAGTCTTGAGATTTGGTTGGCTTATAAATGATAAACAACTAAACAATAAATAAAAATGTATATATAGCAGAGGAAGAGTCTACGGCTGGATGAGGGAGGCCCTTGTTATTACTTCATGCAAATTTAACCTACGTTTTAGAGCATTCTTTGAGCAGATATTTCAGTCCTCTGAGTGGAATCATATTGCCTCATTTGCTGTCGAAGAGAAAGAAAGAAGAAAGAAAGAAAGAAAGAAAGAAAGAAAGAAAGGAAGGAAGGAAGGAAGGAAGGAAGGAAGGAAGGAAGGAAGGAAGGAAGGAAGGGGAGGGGGAGGGGGAGGAGGAGGAGGAGGAGGAGGAAGTAGAGAAGGAAGAGGAAGAAGAATCCGAAGTCTACTCCTGTACAGTGTATATTCCTGTATTTTTCTATCTGTGCTACAGCTGCCATATATAGAGTATGTGGATAGCTCTGACAAAAGCGTAAGGATAACGTACAACAAGATTAGTGATGGCTACAAGTCAGAGCCATAGAAGAAGCCAATAGCAGCAGAATCATCTAGTTGACGACTGTGAGAATCTGAATGCTTGACCAAACATTTTTTACATTCTTAACTCTGCAGCTAGTTGTACCACACCCACACATGTTTATTTATCCATCTTTGACATGGAAACAATTGGAGTCTAAATGTTCCTTTTTAGAAGCAAGAATTTGTTCTTGTAAGGTGAGCTGTCGAGTCACGTATTACAAATTTGTTTCCCAAAACGTTCTTTACTGATGTGTGAATCAGTGCTCTGAGTGGGGCTGTTGATTTGGCTCCTGCAGGATATGCATGTGACTGGATTTTTCAGACTGCTGGAAATGATGATTGTTGACTCAGACATAGTCAAGTTCCCACAATCCACTAGGCCATAAATGGTGATTTAGAAACCAAAGGGCTGCATTCAGGATCAAACTAACTTTTGCTGAAATTGTGACTTGTGAATTCAACTTTTCTCTCTTCTCCCCCCCTCTATGTTTCTTTAGCTATTGATGGAACTGAAAAGGACCAATTAATACCTTTAAAACATCCAACTTTTTTTTTCAAGGTGGGAAGACAAATTAAAACATCCAGGAGAAAGGGCTGAGCAACTGGACTCAACTATTGTATTGACTGCCAATCTTCTCTTCGCAAGGAAAAGCACACCTAATTTCCTCTTCCCCAATAAGACCTGATTTCCAGTTTCCAGCTCATCCTGTGAATGTGCACTTCTGTGTGTGTGTGTGTGTGTGTGTGTGTGTGTGTGTGTTTGTATGATAAATAGGAGCAGATACTATTTATTGTGCAGTGCTGTTATTACTAAATCAAATTCCATTTGCTTTAGCCATCGGCTATAACAAAATGTTGGATGAAAAAAGATATGGCAGAATAAAAATGGGATGGAAGAGAAAGGTTAAATGATATAAGATTCCAAAATGAATAACAGCCAAATGAAGCAGATGGCAATGCAACATACTAGGTGCAAAATATGTAAATTGTCCTCTCTCATGCACCCCCACTCCATCATAATAGAAAGAATCCAACATTTGCACCCAGTAAAGCAATAACTTTGATTGATGATGGATTGAATTTTGTATTAATTCAGACAGAGGAAAACATTCTGACAAATCATAGATGATAGACAAGAAACAACTCTTCTTAAAAATATCATGCTAGGCATGACAGAGGTGGGGAATTAATTTCCTAGACTTTGTGGATGTCATCAGAAATAATGATCAAAGAACTAATGGATTAATAAATGAACAAAGAAAAATGGTGGCAATATGGAAACTGAGCTAGAATTATGCCGTTAGATTAGAACATGGAAAGCATCAGGGTAACTGATAAAGAATAGCAAGAGATGGTTTTGATGAAACTTTGATTTGATCCAATGTGGCAGCCAACTATATGTCTTAGTTAATTACCTCTTTGGGAATTTGAAATCATAATTAGCCATTTTTTATTCAGTCATGGTTTATGGTATGGACTACAGTTGGCTTTTTTCACAAAATAAACTATTAATCATAGTGGACAAATCATAATGGCTGAACTCCTGCTCCATATGAATCCAAAACTGAGAATAAAATAAAATAAAACTGAGAATTATGGAGGGTTTAGGCATACTATTTCTGCTTAGCTATCTTGGTTTGCTTTATGGAATTCCATGTATCCAGCCAGTTATATTCAGCAAATCATATGAAGACTATCTTGGCTTATAATTTCAGACTGGCAGACAAGTGGCTGAGGAAGTTCTCCAATAGATGTAAGAAACAACGTGCCCGATTGAATCAAGTCAACATTTTTTTAAAGTCCATCATCTAGCTATTAATACCATATCATTAGAATTGGTAAACTAAATATGATTGAAATGCCAAAAGAACAGAGGTGGCCATTTGATTCATGCTTAAATGTATGCCAAAGAGCATTCTGACCATTTGCAATAGCAGTAATTATTATCCATCCAGAGAGACTCTTGTCATGGGCTCAGCTGAGAGCTGAAAAAAAACTAATCTCCATCAGCCCTGTTGAGAAAGCATCTCCTTACACTACCAACTCAAATTGTTTCACAGTAATTTCCTCTCTGCCGGGAAGCCCAAAGACTGTAAATTCTTAGCATATTCCATGAATTACATTTCCGAGGACGCTTGGCTGGAGAAAGCAGAACCGTAAAGGTTAGACCGGTTTGCAGGAAGCAAGTGTCCAACCTTTGGGCTTTTGAAAAAAATATTATTTTCCATTCCAGATCTTGATGTTTTGTCATCTGCCCACAGTCTATTGCATAGACATTAAAAGGCACTGGGCAAGAGTGACTTCAGAAAAACCAAAGCTTGTGACTACCCATGCAGAGAAAAATAGAAATTTTGCTGAGATTTCTCTGGGATGTAATTTGTGGAAACATCATCAAGTAGTTGAGATAACTTCCTTTTGGGAAGAAATATTTTTCTGGGGGATGGGGGAGGGGATTGCCTGCACCTCAAAAATCAATTTCTTAAAATGAGGCTTACAAAATGAGAAATTACATTTCTAGGAGGAATGCAACTCCAAATAACCAGAAGGAGCATGCAACAATCTACTAAATAATTTAAGGTTCTTCTCTCACACAGCTCTTTCTTTCTTTCTTTCTTTCTTTCTTTCTTTCTTTCTTTCTTTCTTTCTTTCTTTCTTTCTTCTTCCTTCCTTCCTTCCTTCCTTCCTTCCTTCCTCCTTTTCCTCCTCTTCCTCCATGCATTATGATAATGCTGGAATCAGACTGCAAAACAGAGGACCCATGGAAGGAAGGAAGGAAGGAAAGAGGGAGGGAGGGAAGGAGGGTAATGTACTTGGTAATGTGGGCATGGAACAATGAAGTGTAAAAAGAGCAAAGTGAGAAAACCAGAACAAAAAGAATGATACTTTTGCCCTGTATGCAGTAGAAGCTTCCAATGTTCAGTTCCTGTTCAACAATTGCAGACAGTACCCAACAAAGAGTCTTTGATCAGAATTGATCAAATTGAGTGTTAGGCTCCAAATCTTCAAACAGCTACCATTAACACTCTCCAGGAAAGGAGCAGTTCTCGATTCAAGAGGAGAAACAATTCCTTCTCACCAGAGGAAAGCTATCTTGGAACTTTCCAAGGTGCTGAACCTCCCCCCTTCTCACACATATACACACCCTTGATCCTCATAACAAAATGGGACTCCAAAAAGTACTTTTTAAAATGAAATAAATGTCTTCAGGGATCACCATTCAATTAAATTAATCCTAAATCTGCATTTGTCCAGATAGGAGAATAAGGTGGTGAGATGGGGAGATAAAATAGAGGAAGAATACTTTTGGTTGCTGTCTGGTGGAAACGAAGATTTCAAAAAATAAACCTCTCCAAAATTTCAAATGAGGGTTAGATTTGGTTCATAAATGAAGCAATTTGTTTCATTTGGGCCTCTGATGTGTAAGTCATCATTTATGGCTTATGTTATATGTGAACACAAAGCCAATTTTGACTTGTTCAATAAATAATGGTAAAATAATTTATGACTTCGAGAAAACTTTAAAGTCTGTCAATATGTAAATACCCAAACCAGACATATATATGGCTCTTAACTTTTAGCCTTTCATAATGCATTTTTCTAATAAAAAGATTTACTGATCAGTTAACTAAGCTATGCTTTTTATTGTTCCATTATTGAATGGAATGATTCATTCTTTGGTTCTTGTGAATTCTAAGAAGCTATCTTCCACTGTATGATCCTTTTAATCAAGAATTGCCTACAGTGATTGACCAAGGATGTTCTGAATTTCAGGCTGGAATTTTTATAAACCTTCTAAAGATTCCAGGAACTAAAACATGGACTTTCTACATGGAAAATTGGAATTCCACAATTAATCGATTATATCTTCATTGTTATGGTTGTTGCTTAATGCAACAATTTTATTTTCTTATAATTAGATTTATATACTTTGTGCAGTATAGTTTTACACATCACCATTATGCCAATAGAGGTTTCTTCAAGCACTGCGCAGCTCCTGGCAACCAAATCATGAACATGTTTTTTTTTTAATGAGTGATCTCCAACTCACTGGCAATTTGGTTGTATGTAGACACAGAGTCTTAAAGTTCCACTCTAAGTAATTCAGCTCATAATTATGAAAGGTCCATCTGCCCCTTGTTGAGATACAAGTAGATTTTTTTTTTAAAAAAAGCACTTATGTGAGCTCAGGGACAAAAGACTTCCCAAATTCAAATACCAAACGATGGAGCAATGCAGTTGGCTGAAGGTCTGAGAGGGCATTAGCCTCTAACTGATTCATCAGAGGACTGCACACTGAGAACAACTCAACGGCTAAAGATAATGCGTACAATGCATATCCTTGGCAATCAGTGCATCCTAGGAGAGCAATTTGCACCTATTCCTTGGCATTTACCACTGTAGTCTAACAGTGTGTGTTTTGACCTATAAAGTTCTACACGACTTGAAGGCTGCCTCAAAATGGAACACAATTTTCAAGGCTTCTCTTAACAGAATAACAAAGTAACCGAGTTGGAAGGGACCTTGGAGGTGTTCTAGTCCAACTCCTTGCTCAAGCAGGAGACCCTATACCATTCTGGACAAATTGTTCTTCAAGTTCTTCTTAAAAACCTCCAGTGTCAGAGCACCCACAATTTCTCGAGTAAGTGTAGTAGCAATTGAGATCCTGTAGAAGGCACACGCAGCATACTGCTGTGCCTAATACCTATATGGGCCTCTTTGCTGTTTGCCTAATCTCACTCCCTGTCCCGGGCTGGTAAGTCCCGGACTGGTACAATGATCTCACCTGTTAAGATCATCACTATTCTTAAGGATTGGGAGGGGATTCACCAATCCTAACGCTGTATCTATGAGGGGATGCACCAATCCTGATGCTGTATTATGTTGCTTTTTGCTCCTTGTACAAAATCATATAAAAAAGAATAAATGCTGCCTAGGCAGTCAGACATCTTTGCACACTGAAATGACTGGTTATTGAACTCCCTCAGTAAGTTATTCCACTCTAACTGTCAGAAATTTCTCCTTAGTTCTAGGTTGCTTTTCTCATTGATTAGTTTCCATCCATTGCTTCTTGTCCTGCCTTCAGATGACTTGAAGAATAGGTGGATCCCCTCTTTTTTTGTGGTAGCCCCTTAGTTATTGGAACTCTGTTATTATGTCACCCTTTGTCTTTCTTTTCATTAAACTTAGCATACCCAATTCCTGCAATTTTTCTTCCTATGTTTTAGCCTCCAGTCCCCTACTCATCCTTGTTGCTCTACCCTGAACTCTTTCTAAAGTTTCAACATCTTTTTTATATCATGACAACCACAACTGGATGCAATATTCCAAACGTGGTCTTACCCAGGAATTATAAAGTGTTTCCTTGCTAGAGGGAAGCTTCTGGAATTCAGTTTCTATTTTCTTAAACCTTCCCTGCTTGCTGTTCATGAGATGTGTTAACACGAGAAGTCTCAAAATCCCAAGACATTTGAAGAGAGCTAAATAAGGTCACTAAGATCTCCAAGGTCCTTAAACTCCTGCGTTTCAATAGTGGTCAAGCCAAGATAAAAAAAAAATTTTCCTCTACGATTTATATTAAAAATTACAATCTCATAATTTTTCCATGGTTTGTGGGGAACACATGCAACTTTAGGGCTTTAGGCCCATCTCAGCCTTAATAAATTTTCATTCTCATGTCACTATTAAATATGAAATACTAAAGAACCGAAGGAAGGCAACATGCTTGTTCATGAATCTTCTAAGTGTGTTTGTTTGGACACTAGCCTTAATTTTCTTTACTATGGTTAATTTTATGATTTTATACTTACAGCGTGTTAAGAGTGTCTGCAGGGGGTCAAGAAGTCCAACTAGGTTGGGTGCAACCATGTAACTGAAACTACCATTTTAAAAATGCCCTTTGTGCAATGCATGTATAAAGGGACTGTGCTCGGGCATAGCAGTGGATATGATTGTCAACTTGTAAAGCATTCCTATGTCTGTTTTAAGTTGCCATAAATGGGGGGGGGGGAGGAAATCTGAAGGAACAGTGTGGCAGTTTAAAACCAGAAGTACATTCCAACACTTATCTTACAAAGATTGTAGCTAAGGTACTGGATCCTCTGCCCTTGAAAATCCTTAATTGGAGAACATGATTGATGACACCCAGCCCATGAATGTGCTTCATTAGAGATTCTGATTTATGAGACACCCAGGGGGGAGGGGGGAAACAGGGTCACAGGTGACTGTAAATTATGTATGCCAGAGTTGGCATCATACAAGTTAATGCTGGACATGTTGCTGCTAATAAATCTTTTGGTTTCTTTTGAAGCTTGGCTCGAGGCTCATGGTTTAATTAGGGCAATTGCCAGAATCCTGACAATGATCACCACTGCCATCTTAACACTTTTGAATTCCTCCGTGCATTCTCCTGCATGATGTCTAAATGTATAAATTGTCAAATGCGGGGAAAATCAGAAGATCCAGGCAGTTCAAATGAGTATAAAGATTTATTGCGAGCTTAAGATCACTACAAGAATCTGACCAGTTAAGGGAAATTAGCAGGATTTAAGAAAGACATTAAAGGTGGGCTGTGCTTAGATCTCTTCTGGGTGTGCAAGGTCTCATGACTGATGACACATTTGACCCCTCCCTCGGTCTTAGCCTGATCATCTCCTACATAAATTTCAGATTAATTATTCCAGTAGCAAATCTCATGAAGAAATGGAAATAATTGCTCCTACTTGATCCGAGTGTAAATTGAGCGATATTAATGGCAGCAAACATGAATTTAAATGAACATAAGTCTGCAGAAAAAAAAAAGTGCGCGTGTGAGCTAGTCCAAAGTAAGCTGGGTTCTTTAGTCTCAAATATAGTCCTTTAGAGCACAGCCCTGGACCTTGTTTACTCATTAGGCTTATTTCCTTTCTTCTACGAGATGAAGATTGCATATATGGCACTTCTTCCTCCAATTTTCCCCACAAAAAGAATCCTTTGGATGGACCTCCGAGTCATCCAATGATTTGAAGGAGGATTTGAACCTGACTCCCCTCCATGCTAGTCCAAAACATGTCACCCCTGCATGAAATTTTATTATTTTCCTTTTTAAAATTAGATTTCTGCAAATAGTTTTTAAAAGGATGGTGATTGACTCTAGAGAGATTGTTAGACTAAGCTAAGGCAAGCTGGTAGGTTAATGAGAATGTATGTCATCATCTTAACACTATTTTGCACAGCTCATAAACCGTTGTGAGTGATTTATCTGAGCTTAGGCTATGTTGCCTAGCCCTAGAGCAGGCAGCCTACATATCCAGTCAGTATTAACTGGAATTTGAAATCAACACCCTAAACTTATTTCAAAATCCACTTAATGCTAACTGGAAATGGGCACTTTCTTGCTTTAGGCAACAGGTTAACTGAAGTTAAACTACAGTACTAAGGGTGCTTTCTTTGTTGTCAGATTAGCTAGAACTTATAATTCAGCAACATCAAAAAGGTTGCATGTTCCCTACCCAACCTAGAACAAACAAAGAATTTTTAGCCTCTATTCCCATGAACTCTGAGACTCCTTAAATTAGCAGGACACTTTCAGTTGAATTCACCCATAATTGGAAATTGTAGCTTGTTTAAATATGGACTGTGGGTAAAATTACAGTGGCCTAGTTTGTATGTAACACTAGAGCTAACACCAGAGTTGAACTCTACAAAATTCTTATGACTACTGGATGGCAGCAAAAAAATATGAAAAATTGTGACTCTTTACAGTCACTTGGTGGTCATCCGGATTTTTGGTAAGAACCATTGTATTCCTATTTGCGTTCATTGTCAAGTTGCTGGTCTCTATCTTGCCTCTAACCCCACTCCTCTGATTTTCCTTCCCAGTAATGGGTAACAAAGTTTAACAGATTTTGCCAAGCTAGTGGGCTATCAGTGGGCTGTATCAGAATATGACTGCAATTCCACTCCAACAAAGAATAAGTTAAGAGTGTTTCTTTCACGACAAGATGAAAACAATGTCAGAAGACGGAGAGGAAATTTGCAGAATCTTTGTGCCATGATAAGGTACCACTCAGTATACAGAACCTAGCAGGAGGTGGGATGGAGATTAAACAGGCCTGAATCACGAGTCTAAGTTTATAGCCAATATTCTTCAAAGCTTTGAAATACATTCGGGTGGGTTTGTGCATAATTATAGGAGGAAGGATCCAATTAGCACTCTAGACAGTCTGTTTCACACAAAAGGACAACACAGTTTGATGTTGGCCATTCTGTAGGAACCTACCCATTACAGTTCAAAAAATATAATCCATAGTTTAGAATTTTGGGCAAACCCAGCCATTTGTAATTCATTCAATGCATCTCACTGAAGAAAGCTGTTGCTTAGAACAACATTGAAACCCAGTATATAACTTTAGGGTGATCTTGCACTTTTCCACTTTTCCTATTTTTTTTGTGGGTGGGGGGGAAGAGATCCATTAAAACCTATTAATTTGCTGCACATTAATATGTCTTTTCAACACAGCCCCTTCTTTCTCTAGGAGAACCCAAGAGAGCTTTGCTGAGCAGCTTCAAAATGGCTGGAGTGCAGGCATTAACAATTGCGTTGCCATGGTTGCATCTTTGGGAGGGGGCTTTTGTTCTGAAGTGGATCCCTCTCTCTCTCCTCACACACACATGCACACACGTTGCAGCCACCCCGCCCTCTTCAGCATGACGTCATGTGTGTCCGCCTTGGTGATGGAGGCCACCTGTGGGTTGAGCGAGGCTTTAAAGAGACAGGCTCCAGCTGGATGCAGAGGGAATCTAGTTGTGTGGTCTGTCTCTGTGTGTCTGTGGGGAAAGCTTCCCCCCCTCCCAATTCTACTCCTGTAATTTCTCCCCCTTTCCCATTGCTAACCAAGCTTGATTCTGACAGCTCGGTTCATGCACATGTTGATCCTGGCTGTCAGGGAACAAAGCACTTCTTCCCTGTTCACACACCCGCCGTGCTTGAGGAGAAGCAGCCCAAGAAGCATCCTGAAGGAGGACCCCCCCACCCAAAATCACCCCACTGGAAAGAAATCTCATCCCAGACCAGACCTTGGGAAATGAACATGCAACTCACTCATCCCATTGCAATGCTTTGGGATGAACCCGGAGGTAAGTTTTTTTCTTTTTTCTTTTCTTCTCTCTCACTTTCTCTCATTTCTTTCTGCCTCAGCCTTTCAGTGGATGGGGAAAGACAGGAGGGAGGTTAAAAAAGAGAGACTAAAAAGAGAGAGAACCCACCTCCCTGATGTGAAGATGTGTTAGGAAAGAATTTCTTGTTGCTGGGGACCAGGAACCAATCCATCACTCGGGGCATAGCTCCAGTGGGTTGGTGGGTTGAGTTTCTCCGAAGGCCAATTGTGCACCCCATGTACACCTCTGGAAATTTATTCCAATCGATTGATTCATGTCCCCAGAAAAATACATTTTTTGTTTTATTTCTTGAATTGATGTTTGTGACCATCAAAAGGAGCAGAGGAACATTCTATGTCTTGCCCTCCATGTGGGGCAGACACCAACTCCCATAAACTAGTCAGTGAGTCTGAGTATAGAGTGGCTTGATGGGAGCTGCTGTCTTGAAGCCTTGATTGTGGCTGGGTGTTAGATGAGAGCCGTTATCAATCAGTAGGATCTGTTTGTATCACCGCCAACCTCTTTTGAAGCATCCAGGGCTTGACACAAAATGAACTGGTGGAAAAGTTGTTTTGTCTCCCTTTAATGAGTTACTCAGAAAGGCATCTGGCTGACTGCTGTCAGAAACAGGATACCAATACAGATCATCTAGTCTCTCTCCTTGCTTTCTAAACAGTTCTTGCAATCTATCAAAGCCAGGCAGATAGGAAAGGCTTCTACCACTCCCCTTTTCAGCTACCAAGAAGGACTTCCAAACTTTACCGAAGACAATGCTTGCATTTCCCTCATTCCTGTGTGCTTCCCCTTTAAGAAACAGGACACCATTAAACATCCACCTCCTAACCTGTTCCGAAAAGTTGAAGATGTGAGAAATACTTTGAGCAGATGCTTTCAGGATCGATGGTTTCAGATTGCTCTCGGAATATTAGATTGACTTGTTCACCATACTGTGCTCTCAGCATTGTTGTTGACTTTCTGCTGCTGTTGCTCTACTAGTGTGTTTTCTGTTAGGTTTGGATGGCTTTTTTTTTCATCCTGATGGAAGGATGGAAAGGCAGGGTGTGACTGTAATAAATTATGGAATTTGAGTTTTTCCTTCACATCCTTCTCTGTGGAATCCAATTATTAGAGGTGCCTTTTCATATACTCTTTGTAAATCTTATAGGTATATAAAACCTTGCTCCACACTGTTCCTGTATTGATAACTATTCTTTCTTTCTTCTTGATATTTCTTTAGCCTTCAAGAGTCATCATGGTTTAAGTGTGTATTGGGGAGATTCAGTTGCGATTCCGTCTTCAGCTATTGTATACTTTGGGCCACTCACTCTCAGCCCAGTTCTGTTGCACAGTGTTATTCTTGTGGGTGTAACATGAAGGAACGTAGCCTTGAGCTCCTGGAGAGAAACTGGAATGCTAAAATAATAATCAAATAATCTTCTGAAACTTTAAACATTTGTCCAACTATCTTGCCTTTTGATCATAAAATACCTCTTGTACATTTGATGGTAGCAAAACTGAGTTTTCTTCTCTGCTGTTGGCTTTCATCCTTTCAAAGCCCTTTCCTTCACTTTGTCTCCCTTCCCTGTTCTGAGATCAAAGCTGTTAATGATACTACAAGGTAATCTCTTGCAAAGGGGCACTGATTGCCCCTTTGCAGAACTTACTAAATCTCAATAATTGATTTCATCAAATTTGATGACAGTGTCATGCTTTAATCTAATCTTGGAGTCTTTTTCTTTCTTCATTTCCTAGAGCTTGTCATGATTCCTTCCTTCCTTCTTTCCTTCCATCCTTTTTTTTTTTTTGGTACAAGACAGGAGAAACTGCTTCTTTTGAATTCTCTGTGGTGCAAATTGAACTGGAGAACAATCACACCCTAGGAGCTAACAAAGAGATTGTGCAGGATGTCACTGTCATTCTCAATTATCTGATTGCTGTTTGTCAAATGATTTATGCTGAGGAGAATCTCGGTCTAGGCTTTTGATTCTACATTCAATAGAAATTAAAGGCATCAGATTCTCTTTTCATTCCGCAATGCCAACCAAAAAGCAAAACAGTTTCCCTGTTCACACAAAAAACAGTGGTTCACAAAACAGCAGAACCACAAAACCTTCAGGAAATAATAACTGAAGCATCATTAAATTATACAAATATCAGGGGACTTTCCTATCTATAATACAGGATGCCTAAACAAGTGAATATTTCCAAGATAAATATACACCGAGTATTGGTGTACTAATCTTTAAAATGCTTCATTTTAGTACCACCCGAACAATCCCCTCCCAAAAAATATTTATTTTATTCACTGTCTTATAATGAAGGGGAAAACACTGTTGATAAATTTTACTCTTTTATCAGGTGGAAGATATGTTGATTGAAATGTCATTGGCAAATGATTTTAAAAGTCTATATGGTATGCTTTTGTGTCATAATTGTTTGCATTGATGCATTTTAAAATAAATGGTATGCTTTTGTGACAGGAGAGTTGGCATGATAATTGGTGAAAATTTAATGGGTGAAAACTCCACAGCAGAAAAGGTGGTTAATTTTTCTAAATAAATTGTTTTGCAATTGACTGGAAGTTAGCCGTCTAGGGTAGATTGGGGTGAAATATCAGTACCCTCTCTGGGGACAGCTCTTAGACAACATGTGTCTTCCAGAAACGATGGCTATCATTCAGCACCACGCTATTGGACAGCTCCTTTCTGAGAGGCATTTTTCTGAAATCTTTGCCATTGGTTGCCTTGCAATTATTAAGAATAACCTCTTTAGAAAAATAGTTTAAGATTAGCTATCCCTTGGGTATCCATTCATACAAAACTTAGAAAACTATATGCTGCCTTGCAAAGTTTGTAGTATTGTACTTGTACTGTACAATCTGCCGTGCAAGTTTCATGCAGACTGGCTCACGGTACAGACAGAGGGTTGGAAAGAATGTCACACCAAGTTGATATATTCTTGGCAATGCTTGGTGTTTGGCACCAAGCAGACCAAAGCCTTTGGCACTGAAAAGTCTTTGCAATGTCATGTTTGATGTGGTTGGTCTTTGGGGCTTTCAGCAGACATGGTACTTATTGGTGAGTGTTACAAACATGTTGGCAGGAGGAATAGGACAGGAGGAGGTGAATACAGAATACCATCAGGCACATTGGTGAGTATGTGTCATAAAGACTGATGCTATATATGTTTAAAGATTAACAGAACCACTCTGGAATAAATATTTTGGAAAAGAAGATGTGGCTGGGAAAGCCTCTTTTCTTAGATTCACAGGGCACTGGTTTCATCAAAGGAAGATAACCACTGGGCTCAGCTACAGGTAGGTGGTGGTTTTTGTTTTTTGCTATCTTTCTCTTTGATTTTTTTTCAAAAGGTAGATTCAAGTAAATAGATGTTTTACAAAGAATAGAGGACCATATGGTATTCACTAATGTTATTATTTGTATCAGTACAATATTCTTTGTATATCAAATCCCTCTTGAGTGGGTTTGTATTTTAAATAGTAACTGGGTCAGAGTGCAAGAAGTAAAATGTTTTCATGAGTTCTGGATATTCATTACATCTTTGTCTCCTTCTTTCTACCATGGGATGATGGGATAAAAATGGTCCTGGGGATGTTTGCCCAAAAGGCCTCCTTAGTTTTAGCAGGCTTAATCTAACATCAACATCCAGCCCTTATTTTTATGAACAATCACCTGCTGAGCTAAATCATCATACACTGACAAATCTCCCCTTCTTTAATAATGTAAATTTCAAGAGTTAGGATCCAGCGAAGTAAGCAATGATGTAACCTGTTAGAGTTCATCCTTTGTAATGAACACTCAGCCACTAATCGGGAATGTAACTGCATTGGACTTAAATGTCCCCTTCTAGATTTATGAGTGGGTCCACATAACAGGTTAAACTGATTAAAACTGATGAGTGTAATTTGATTCAATGTGATTTGGGAAGCCAATTATTGTTTCAGCAAACTGTATGAACCAGGCCATCACGTTATGCCAAAGCGAACATGGCAATTGTATTTTGCATGTTCAATGAATTCCGCCTATGATTTTCATTTCCCTCTGTCTTTCTTGGCAAGATAATCATAAGGCCCAGTTTTGTGAAAAATATTCATTCCGTCCATTTTCTGGTGCACTGCTGACATCTGAGCTGTTCTCTAAAATGTCTTTGGGAACATTATGAATTTGTAAAGGATTTGTATTTGTAAGGGATATGAGAAATTCAAGAGAAACTGGGGATTTGTTTTGCTTTTAACCCTCTATGATGTGCATGAAAAAAAGAGCTAGACTTCTCTCCCACATGCTGGTTTCCTGCCAGAAGAATGATGTTTATGTTGGGAGAATTTAGGAATATGACACCTTTGCTCCTTCAATCTGGATGAATCCATGATTAGTCCATCTCCATTCACAGTCTCATTCTTCGTAGTGTGTGCAATACTTCAGAAAATTCAGAAGCAGAAAGGCTGGCAAAAAAATTCAGAAGGGAATTAAGGAAGCCATTTTTTAGCTAAATTGTAGCCTAGTTTACCTGATGGCAAAGTATTTGTATCAATGTTTTCCTTCTCCGTTTAATGCGCTCTATTCAAGCAAATGTATTCTTTATTTGCTATTGTATTCTACCTGATCCTCCTTGTGAATAGAATCCTCTCTTGCCACAGTTGTTGTTGTTGTTGTTGTTGTTGTTATTATTATTGTTGTTATTATTATTATTATTATTATTGATTTAATCTTCAATTCAATTCACAGTCTGAGACTGGTAAAAACTTAACAGTTCAAGAAGTTAGTTTGGTTTTAAATTTTCCCATCTCTTGAAAGCAATCCATACCAAACAAAGCTAGTTTTTATCCAAAGTGTTAAAACTAATTTATATCTTAGTTCTGCTGGCTGATTTGCATTCACAATCCAAAGGCTGTTATGAAGCAGCATAGCTTCAATCCCAAGTATGATGTATGGTACACCATTCTTTATTCAAGTTTCACAAACATGTGTTTGTAGGTAGGCATATTTTTCCACATATTTTGCCCTTCTTGGTATTTGAAAAAGTTCTACGATATTTTCTGCGTTTGTCCTTGTCCATCATAGCCTTTCTACACAATAGTAGCATATTGCTATTTAATGTCCCTTATTTTCCATATTATTAACATTCTTTCATGTTATTGTGTATCATTCTAGGGCAGCATAATTTCTATTACATTTGTTTCCAGGCTGCATCACAAATGATAAAATTCTCCCTTCCCCTGTCCTGTGAAACCAATTTAATTCAGTAGCCTAATAAATTGTTGTTCATTCCTACTATGTGTGCTGTTCAGAATTCTGTAGGGTTTGGGGCCACTTATCCACCCACAATTGCAAATGTGTGAAGCTTGTTTTGATTTAAATGAAAATGATAGATAATTGAGTCTTCCTAGAATCAGTTGTAAAATGAGGAAGGCAAACAGATCGATGCACAGGAAGAGAAGAGTCAATTCAGCTTATATTTTTTTTCCTTGAGGAAAACAAAAGAAACCTGTTTGAAATCATTTAATAAACTGCTGGGTCAGATAAATTAAAATCAGGATGAGAAAGAGTAGAGAAATAGCAGAAAGATGGCAAGCAAAAGTGTATGAGATTAAATATACAAAATAAAAGAAGGGAAAGAAGGGAAAGAGAAGGAAGGAAGGAAGGAAGGAAGGAAGGAAGGAAGGAAGGAAGGAAGGAAGGGAGGGAGGGAGGGAGGGAGGGAGGAAGGGAGGAAGGAAGGGAGGAAGGAAGGAAGAAAGAAAGAAAGAAAGAAAGAAAGAAAGAAAGAAAGAAAGAAAG
>NW_020769351.1:9853641-9873965 GCF_900518735.1 Pseudonaja textilis
TAGTCGCTTGGGAAGTCCTTGAATCAACTGGGGAGAAATGGACAGGTAAGAATAGAGATCTGTTTAATTATTGGCTGTTTTCATACTTTGTGCTAAATCTTTTTGGGGGTTTGGCTTATCGTGTGAACACAGCCATTGTGGTTTCTAAACCAGGTATAGCATGTTGTGTGCAAACCCAGTCACTTGTATTATAACAAATCATCCTTACGCAAATCAACATGCTGTATGAATCAAGACAATACTATCTGCATAATACTAGCTTCTCATAAAATGGTAAGCCATAAATTATGATTTTTGTATCACAACAGCTGGGTTTATGTAACAAACCATATGCAAACCAAAAATTATTTTTTCTATTTTGGCACATTGTGTGTACCTAGCTACTGGACAGAGGTGGGTCAGGATTATAGAAATGCACCTTTCTTAGGTTAGCCCAAAGGTCCTTTTTCAAGAGGCAACTGGACTTTCTTTGTTTTTCCTTGAAGACATTTTGCTTCTCATTCAAGAAGCTTCTTCACTTCTGACTGGAGCTTCTGGGATGTGAAGCGAAACGTCTTTAAGGAAAAACAAAGAAAATCCAGTTTTCCAGTTTTTTCTTGGACGAGAAGCAAAACATCTTCAAGGAAAAACAAAGAAAGTCCAGTTGCCTCTTGAAAAAGCACTTCTGGGACTTGGATGACTGAAAATCTCCATGAACATTTCTCAGGTTATCCCAAAAGTTTGGGAATGGATTTAGAACCATTCATTCTACTACTATTACCAAAGTATAAGTAGAAACCAAGCACTCTGAAAGTGAAGATATTCCAGTAGTTACTATAGGCAGTGCTGATATCTCTGCGAGGCATATTTTACTTTAAAAAGTCTAATGACAACACCTCAGTTGAGGGATAATCAAGTCGTGCTTGGTGAAACAACCAGCTCTCATCCTGCAACAGATAACACTTACAGGATGACCATATATCTCTGATAGAAGCGGGGGCCCTAAATCAACTTTAATGAACGAAATCCTAGCATCTTTAGGCTGAGCTTGAAAAGAACCCTGCTTCAAAATCCTTCAGAGCATTTGCCAGTCAACAATGACAAGACTTAGCTAGATATGCCAACAGGTCCATCTCAATAGAAGGCAGCATCCTGTACCCTTATAGATAAGCTAATGCAGAAGTAGATACATCTTTCTCTCCTGGTCTGGAAGCAATGATAGGAACCATTCAACGCGGCTCACCTCCCTGATTCTGGCTGTGTTTCAGGAAGCCAAGAGGAGTTTTACAATTGGCATGGTGCAGAGACACACAAAAATATCAGACTTATGTCGTTCCCCCCTCACCCCCATTCTCCATCATCAGCTGCGCTAGTTGCCTGGATTCTAACATGAGTTGGCAACCAAGGACAGTTGGAAGTTCAGGATGATTTTGCCGTATTGTATTTAATTTCCAAGGGATGCGATGACTGAGTGGCTAAGACGCTGAGCTTGTCGATCAGAAAGGTCAGCAGTTTGGTGGGTTGAGTCCCTAGCACTGCATAATGGAGTGAGCTCCCGTAACTTGTCCCAGCTTCTGCCAACCTAGCAGTCTGAAAAAAAATGCAAGTAGAAAAATTGGGACCACTTTGGTGGGAAGGTAACAGCGTTCCATGTGCCTTTGGCATTTAGTCATGCCAGCCAGTGGTCGGATTCAAAAATTTTTACTACCAGTTCTATGGCTATGGCTTGATGGGTGTGGCAGGTGAAGGATACCGTAAAATCTCCAGTCAGAGATGGTATTTGCTGGTTCTCTGAACTACTCAAAATTTCCACTACCAATTCTCCAGAACTGGTCAGAACCTGCTGAATACCACCTCTGATGCCAGCCATGACCATGAAGACATCTTTGGACAGCACTGGCTCTTCAGCTTTGTAACAGAGATAAGCACCGCCCCGCTAGAGCCAGAAAGGACTAGCATGCATGTGCAAGGGGAAACTTTACCTTTCATTTAATTTCCAAAAAGCATTACAGTGGGGAAGTGAAGAGGAGAAGGAGATTACACAAAGGTTGCTAGTACAGGGAGTCCTTGACTCACAACAGTTTATTGAATGACCGTTTGAAGTTACACTGGCACAGAAAAAAAGGGGTTTATGAGTATTTTTCACACTTACAACTATTGGACATGTAGTTAAAATTCAGACCCTTGGCAACTGACTCCAATTTATGATGGTTTTGAAGTGTCCCTGGGTCACGTGATCCCCTTTTACAACTTTCTGACAAGCAAAGCCAATGGGGAAGCCAGATTCACAACCATGTTACTAATTTAACAACTGCAGTGATGCACTTAACAACTGTAGCAAAAGGATAATAAAATGGGTCAAAACTCACTTAACAGATGTCTCATTTACCAACATAAATTTTGGGATTGGTTGTGGTTGTAAGCTAAGGACTACCTATAGTGAGAGTGTTTTTCAAACTTGGCAACTTTTAAGATGCATAGCGAAGTCCACATATTTTAAAGTTGCCAAATTTGGGGAAAAAAACCTAACTAGATTGTTGATTTCAAAATATGTTTTATTTTAACTTATTAAATCCTCAAAGCTGTCCCAAAGCTGTTTCAATAGGCAACTGGACTTTCTGGTTTTTCTTTGAAGATGTTTCACTTCTCATCCAAGAAGCTTCTTCAGCTCTTGAAGAAGCTTCTTGGATGAGAAGCGAAACGTCTTCAAAGAAAAAAAAAGGTCAATTGCCTATTGAAAAAAGCACCTTTGGGACAACCATGACCTGGATGGACTGAGAATCTCCATAGATAATCCTAAAAACTGTTCACCTCAGTCACAAGTACCAAAACATCAATACCTGAAAAACAGCTACATTAGCATAGAAGAGAAACACCTAAAATTCAGAATGGGAAATTTCGAATGTTCTTGAAGCTTCTTTTCTCCAGGATTAGAAACTCTCTTCTATGCTAATGTAGCTGTCTCAATAGCGAGCCAGCTATTTCTAGAAGTTCAACTGGTCAGAGGCCAACTTACAGGAATAGTATTCTTATTTTACTCATATTTGAGAAAAGAAAGGCAACCCTGTATAATTGGCTGATCCAAGCTTGCTATTCACAAAGCACTGAAGACCAAAAAATTAATCTGTGCTTGATAAATATTTTCAGTTTCCTGAAGTGAAACACAGAAATGTTTACTTTTCACAAAGATACTTGATCTTTTAATTATCTTGTTCTTTTGGACAGTGAGCATTGGTGATCAGAGTTTACTCAGTACTCTAAGACGGGGGTTCTCAATTTTTTTTTGATCCAGTTATCCCTGTAACCCAATCACAAATTGGTCTATTACCACTAAGATATGCCCAAATTATCCCCTTGGTATGATTACCCCAGTTTAAATTGCATTTATAGGACTTAACTTTGATTGTTAACTGGGAGGACGGAAACTTAGCATTTATATGAACACAGTGGGTTAATTTGGAAACCAAGCTAGGTGTGTTGAATTTATATTTACCGACAAAGGAATAAAGGGAGATTGGTATAGATCTATTTCAAGCTATTTCATTCTCGTCAGCTAGCCATACCCTTCTGGGATTTGAACCTGGGCTACTTTCGAATCCCAGAAGGGTATATCTAGTTGACAAGAGCTAAATAGCTTGAAATATAGTCTCTCTTTATTTCTTTGCCGGTAAATATAAATTCAATACAAAAATAGTTTGTTGCAAAAGCGACTGCCTGTGAAGGCTCCTGAATTGGGGCGGAATGGCGAAAGTGGAAGCAGTATCCTCTGTGCCATATTTGCATATACCAGGTCACCCTGATTAAAAAGAACACTCAAGCTGAGTGTGCTTTGTGAGCACAGCTAAACACGCTTACAATTTAAAATGATGGTACCTGTCCAATTTATTAATTTCATTCTCTTTGTCTATCATTGAACATCAAGTAGGTAGAGAGAAAAACAGGGAGGGGTAAATGAAAGAACGTAAAAGTTAAACGCTTCTTCTTTCTTACACTTTTCCCTCACCTGCCTTCCAGCTTCTCATCCTGTTTCTCTCTCCTCCCTCCCATACTCCCCCAGTCTCACCATCTGCCCTTGCCTTCCAATGTTTAGCAAATGTTTGATTCTGTTATCAGTCTCTGGCTTGCCTTTTCACCTCCTCTCCTTCCCTTCTGAGACAGATGGAATTGAATCTGCTGAAAACCCAGCTTTACTGCATTTACAACAATGAATAGGGGGAAACATTGGATTATTTATGGTCACCTAAATAGAGCCTGCCATTGTCAAGAAGTCCATATAATGGGAAAGAGCTCCATTCTGTGACAAGCACCTGTAGTTTCTGAGTTTGTTTCCAGGCCTTGACTCCCAATTCTCCTTGTCTTCTTGCTCCAGGTGCACACAGGTGCACAACACATACACACACACACACAAACTCCTGAATTTCTTTTTAAAAAATATATTTTTATTATTTTTTTAAAAAATATATACATCCATATTGTGTGTGAACAGAGTTGGTTCTGGGTAACATTCATATTATTCCAATTCACAATAGCAGTATTAGTAATCTTTACCACATTTATCAAATTTAAGTAATACTCATTATATTATTTAAACATTCATAAAAGAAAAATGCCCAAAATCTGTAAACTTCTAATCTTTCTAACTCTTCATCTTTATCTCTATCTTCATCTATCTTTCTTTCACAGTCTAAACATTTCTCTATTGTGTATAGGCAAGGTACTTCTAGGTATCATTCATATTAATCCAACTCACGCTAACACTCCTGAATTTCTGATATTGAGCGCACAAAGTTTTTCCCTATCTTCACTGTGACTTCTTTCTCATTATACTATTTTCTGTCTGGCCTTTGCATCCTGAAGACACAGAGAATGTAGTTTCCTATCTTTGTTTGAATTTATACTTGGTACTCTGAATTCTAATACAAAAATAAAACAGCTATGTATTTCTCTTTTAAGGAGGTTTTAGTTAAAATCTAAGATGTGGTTGGAGCATCTGGTGCTCAGCAAGACCATTCCTTGATGCTTAGTTAACAGTGGGAGAAGTTCTCTCCTCTGATGAAACTAGTCAAAGATAAGGGCTGCTACCTGACTGAAGAAAATGCTTCTTTTTTTTTTTGAAAACAATTTTATTGGTTTTTTTAAAAACAAACAAAACAAACAAAGCATAAAAACATCAGCTCTCCTCCATACATATATACAAGCAGTGTGTCGGTTGGTTCATCAGTTTTGTGCATTCATTCCGTAGTCTCAATTATGGTTATGTTACATAATAACTCGTATTATCAATCCAAACTTATATGTCCTCATATCATTATTAAAAAATCATTTGACTATGATTTTATTCATTCATACTTTATGAGATAACTATAACTTAGGTAGTTTATTCTATAACAAATCATATAATCATACCAAATCTATCCTAAAAAACACTTTATAGATATGACGTCAAATAACAAAAGAAAAAGAAAAAACAAAGATATTCCTTATTATCTAACATTCTAAATATTCTATTATTGTATTTTATCATCCAATCATTGATAGAAAAGGTCCCAAATTTTATAAAATTGTTTATCCTCTTGCTCTCTAATTTCAAATGTCAATCTACTCATCTCAGCACATTCCAATATTTTCTTAATAATTTCTTCCTGCAATGGAATTTTCTCATTTTTCCAATGTTTAGCAAATACAATCCTAGCCTCAGTTAATACATTTACAATCAGATATTTCAAGTCTTTACTGTATGCATCTGGTAAGATTCCCAATAAAAAAAAACTCCAGTTCAAATCTATGTGTTTCTTTGTCATTTTTTCCAACCACATGCGGATTTTAGTCCAATATTTTCTAGCATCCTCACAGGTCCATCACATATGGTAGTATGAGCCAGGTATCTGATGACATTTCCATCATTTTTCAGATTTATTCTTGAACATTCTTGCTATCCTTGTTGGGAGGAAAGTGCCACCTGTAAAACATCTTATACAGATTTTCTTTATAAGCTGTTGACATTGTCGTTTTATAATTTTGCGACCATAGTTTTTGCCATTTCTCTAAATCAATCCCATATCCAAAATTCCTCCCCCAAGCAATCATAGTTTCTTTAACTTGTTCTTCCTCTAGCTTAATTCCCAGTAAATAACCATATAGTTTTTTAATCACCTTTTCATCAGTACCTGTCAAAATCTTATCTAAATCAGTCTGTTTATCATAAAATCCCTCTGTTTTAGAATCTTCATCATACCTTGAGTGTATTTGCACATATGAAAACCAATTCATCTTTATACCTTGTTCCTCTAGATTTTGTATCGATTTAAGTTCACCCTTTTCATCGAGTATTTCCCCATATCTAACTGTTTGTTCCTTCTTATAAATTATAGGATAGGAAAATGCTTCAATGGTCGATAACCAAACTGGAATTTTCAAATAACATTGTCTTTTGATCTTCTCCCAATTTAACCACAAAGACTCCTGTCTTCTAAAATAGCCCTGCATTTTAGTTCCCTTATACCATAAAAAGGCATGCCAGCCCAACAACAAATCATGACCTTCTAATGCCAACAAACTAGTCTTTCTTAGTGTTATCCATTCCTTGGCCCACATCAAATTTGCAGCTTGATAATACAACTCCCAATCAGGCAAACCAAAACCTCCTCTAATTCTAGCATCTTGCAAAAGTTTTAGCATTTCTTTCACTCCATATATTTTTTAAATTTAATTCATCTGTCATTTTAAAAAAGGATTTAGGGAGAGTCTTTCTGTTTTGCTTTGTTGTTGTTGCTGTATAGTCCAGTTTATTGTCTACAATTCCATTAAAATCTCCCATCATAACTATATTGACATAGTCCAATCCAATTATTTTCATGTGTAATTTTTTGTAGAATTCTTCTTGTTTATCATTCGGAGCATAAATTGCAATCAGGAGTGTTTTCATATTATTATCCATTATTTCCACCATTAATACTCTTCCATCTTCATCGGTATAAATCAATTTTGCTGGAGTGGTCTCTTTAATATATAAAACCACTCCCCTTTTCTTACATTGTGTCAAACAAGTAAATATTTCCCCTAATTTTGGCTGTACCAACAATTGTTCATATTGTTTTTTAATATGTACTTCTTGTAGACAAATTATATCAAATTTTAATTTCTCTAATTTGTGAAAGGTTTTCCTTCTTTTAACAGCTGAGTTAAGTCCATTTATATTAACTGTAATCAATTTTTTCTCTTCCATGGTTATATTTTATAGTTAGGTTTAGCAGCTCTTGTAAATCTTAGTTCACGTTGTTCTTTGGCTTCCACCTTTCCACCTACTGACCTTCTTCTTTTTCAGTTGCCATTTGGCAGTCTTCTTGGAATTCAATTGGTGAGATCTCTTTTTCTGCCTCTTCCTCTTTTCCTCCAAAAAATTCTGTATAAAATAATTCTGCTTTCTCAATTGAGTCAATTCTATGTCTCTGATCTTGCCATGTGAACATTAAACCTTCTGGAAACAGCCATCTATAATTTACCTCTTTTTAAAGTAGCATTTTAGTCAGGAATCGGTATTCTCTTCTCATCTCTCTCATTCTTCTGGGTATTTGTTTCAAGACCACAATCTCCTTGTCTTTATATTTCAATGTTTTCTCTTTGGCCACTTGCAATATTTGCATTTTAATGGCTTTCTTTGTAAATCGAATGTGAACTTCTCTTGGTAAGCTATTTCTCATCGCATATCTTGTGAAAACTCGATAAACCTCATCTATTCCACCCATCATCTTCTCTTGTTATTTCCAAAGCTTCAGCCAGTATTTCTATCATTATCTCAGCTAAGTTTTGTCCTTTTATTTCCTCTATGTTTTAGAATTTAAGATAGAATTCTGATCTATCCATCTCCCATCTCAACATACCACTTTTATCTTGTTCAACCACCATTAATCTATTATCAATATCTTCAATCTTCTTATCGCTTTGTTTATCTTCTTCTTCAGTTTTTTGGAATCTCTCATCATACTTCAACATCATTTGTTGGATGTTCTCCACTTTTTCATCGGTTTTCCCTGTTCTTTGTTCAATATTCTCTGTTCTTTGTTCAATGTTCTCTATTCTTTGTTCAATGTTCTCTGTTCTCTGTTCTTTGTTCAATGTTCTCTATTCTCTTTTCAATATTCTCTGATCTTGCTTGAATATTTTGAATTCCTTGCATAATCATCTGCAGAGTCACTTTTTCTTGTTCTTTTTCTTGTTTTTACATTGTCTGTATTGAACGTTGTCCTCCAGATGGTGGAGAGGAAGAAGTAGAAGTTGAAGAACCAGGAGCTGTAAATTTCCTACTCATTTTAAGCAATTCAAAATCTTCAGGTTCTTCTAAACCTTAATCCAATTGTGAAGTAACCAGTTATAGTTCAAAATAAAAATAGTAGAAAAAAGAAGTCCAGTAATAATGATTAAAAAAAGGGAGGACAAAATTTCTTCAGGTTCTTGTATACCTGAATCCAATCAATAGTTAGATGAAGAAAAAGGCTTAAGGGGAAAAAAAGAAAAAAAAGGAAAGGGAAAAATTCTTCAGGTTCTTCAACACCTTAATCCAATTGAAAGGTCTCAAATAGAAAAGAGTACATGTGAATAAACCAGAAAGGTAGATGAAAAAACAAAAATACCAGGAAAGGAAACAAAAGGCTTTTAAGGCTTTCCCTTTAAAATAAAAAGCAAACGTAGAGATTGGACTTCCAAAGAAAAAAGGAAAAACAAAGACAAGCTCCAACAAAGCCAAAAACCCATATAGTTATTACAAGAAAAAAAGATAAAATGAAATGCAATAAAGCTGGTGAGGAGGGATAGCACAATTTAGAAAAAGTAAAAAGGGCACACTGCACTTTGTTTAATTATCCAAGGCCCTTATTATAGCTCTCTTTTCCAAAAACTTATTACCTTTTTTTCCCCTAGATTTCAACACCAGACTCCATCTGTTGATAGAAACCCAGAAGAGCACCTGCAATAATACTCTCCCATGATCTTCCCTCTATCTTATCAAATAGCAATGTCCTTGAAAAAGAGTCTCAGTTCTTTCTTTCTCAGCTTTGTCTGGTCACAGGGAAATAAAATATTTTCAAGCCTCTAGTTGGCAATGTTACAAAGTTTCTTTGCTCTCACTTTCCCCCTCCTTTTCCAAGCAAGATACAATAAGAATTAATAAAAAAAAGAAAAAATATTTTTTTAAAAAAGAAATAACTAAAGGGAGTCTCTAGCCTAAAATATTACAAAATCAAAAAGGAGAAAAAAGAAAATAGATGTAAACGAAAAAACCAGTCCAGTTTCAAAATACAAGATCGCGTATAGAAAATCCAGCAATGAGAAAGAAAAAAAAAAACATTACTTTGACATTCCTGTTTAAAATTGCCGCTTAATCACTTCTGTCAAAATTTTTACAGGTTCTTTCTTTTCCTTAGGGTGTCCTTTCAGATCTTAGAATTAAAAAAAAGTTCTCACCAAACTGGCACACTCTCTCTTTCTATTTTCTTCTGTTTCGGAGCTGTCCCAACTTCAGCAGCTTTAATGGCTGCCTCTTTGCCGCTGGCAAGAAGAGCTTCTCCTGGATCTACCAGGGACTTTGCGGTATCCCTGGGATCGACAGGATGTGCTCTTCACTTTCACCATCTCTTTGGGATGGTTTAGATCCGATAGGACCGTCCAGGAGCAAAGATATCGGCAGCGATCTCAGACCTCCAAGATCACATGCCGTATCGTCGTGACGCCCTCCCTCTCTAAAGAAAACTTAAAGCTGGAAGGAAGGAAGGATCCTAGGGCAGCTATACTCTTCTTTCATCAAAATCATGGTTGATACCCTGAGCTCTAACAGGTTACCTCTTTGATCATCACAGCACAAGCTTTCTGCTCCACAAAGATCAGAATATCCCAAACTCAAGAGAACAAACCTTGGCCATTCTAGCTACAATAACCCCCAAAGTAAAATAAAATACAATCTAATTGTTTCCATGGTTACAAGAAGTGGCCTTTTGAATGAGACAAGTATCATCATTGCTGCCACAAGGTTAAGGCAGATGGGGGTGGTGGGAGGGGAATAGAGGAGGGGGCACAAATATGTTGTCTTTGGAAAAACCATGGCAACAGATTTTTTTTTCCAAGAGAGAGAGAGCAACTGCAAGTGTCAAGGCTGTGGAGAACACATTTGGGCTTTCCAATGTCATTGCCAAGAGCTCCACAGAAGCGACAGCTGCGTTTCCCTGTTCTTGAGTTTCCCACTGGGGAGACTTAGGAGCTCCATCCAGCAGCCTTGAGAGCTTCCATGCAACTCATCAAGTTGTAATGACTACTATGCCAACTTGAGCCTTGTGAATTCTAGATAGTTTTCAACAAGGATAACTTGTTGAAAGATGGAGCAAGGGATTCCTGCTTTGCATTTTGGCTTGGTGTGAGATCAGTCATTCTGGCTCACAAATGATTTATTTGTGGTTTGATATAAAGTCTGTTCAAATTTATTTAGTTTTCATCCACCTTTATTACTTTATAAGTAACTTATGAGTCATGGTGGTGCAGTGGTTAGCGTTAGCTACTTCTGCTGACTGCCAGCTGCCTGCAATTTGGCAGTTCGAATCTCACCAGGCTCAAGGTTGACTCAGCCTTCCAGCCTTCCAAGGTGGGTAAAATAAGGACCAAAATTGTTGGGGGCAAGAGGCTGACTCTGTAAAACCACTTAGAGTGGGTTGTAAAGCACTGTAAAGTGGTATATAAGTCTACATACTATTGCTAATAAGATGGCAAACATACATAATACTCCTTCTTCCTCCTCCCACAACAACAACCTAATGAGGTGAGTTGGGCTGAGAAAGTGTGACTAGCCCCTAGCTAACCTTCATGCTTAACGAGAGACTAGAACTCACAGTCTCCTGGTTTCTAGGGCAGCACCTTAACCACTACACCAAACTGGTTCTTCCCAAATAGTTTTTTATATCAAATACTTATGTTCTGTTCTCTGGTGATATGCTATCGTTTTTTGCATGTTCAGTTGGTGGGGTGAGCCTTTGGTGGCCAAGGGGAACTCTTAGAGTTTTGTGTGTGTGTGTGTTTAAGGAGACCTACATGCTTGTTTTCAAGCTGTGCTCATGTCTTAGCACTTCAAAGAGGACAGAAACCTCTGGTGTTAATTTTCAGCAGTTATAAGTGGAGCTGAGCTCTTAGGGCTACAAAAAAGAGGGGGAGACAGGAGGTCATCTACTTCTGATTTCTGGCATAGGCATTGGCATGAAAGCCATTGGTGGGGTGGTAGGTTTCCTGCACTGAGCAGGGTTTGGATTAGATAACTTCCAAGACTTGTCCCAACTCCCAACTCCCAATCTTTGACTAGGTGTTATTTGTGGCCAATAGAAGCAGAAATGTTGCCTGGCACTCACCCATGCTCAAGA
This sequence comes from Pseudonaja textilis, assembly GCF_900518735.1. The sequence goes on from NW_020769351.1 coordinate 9,865,014, forward strand.
TGTACCATACTTGTTGACTCAGAAGAAAGTCTTATTGAGCTCAGTAGGACTTCATAATAGACTCAGTCAAGCTCACCTGCAGCTTGTTATATAGATGTGTCCATATAGTGTAGAGAGAAGAAATGCTTTTCCATTGCTTTTTCTTTGGGTCATTTATTTCACTTTATCACCCACAGTCTAAAGGTTGGCCTCTCATCCAAACACTAACCACCATTTGTTTGATGTTTTATGAGATCAGTTACACAAACAGGAACAGACATAGTAAGATTTACTCCAAACTTAATAAAGTCAAGCTTATGTTCTTAGCCAATGATGTAGACTCACCTGAACTTTAGTGTGCTTAGAAGATGGACATCATACATTGCCTAGCCAGATGTGCACTTTTCATCTCCTGGAAATCCTAGCCTTCATGTACAGTGCTGAGAATTCTGGGAGTTGGAAGGCAACCTGATTGAGCAAGGCTGTCCTAGTATATCGACTTTGCACCAGTTTGGGTCTTGGTATTGGCACAGAGGAATAACAGAATAACAGAGTTGGAAGGGACCTTTGATGTCTTCTAGTTCTAACCTCTTCATAAGGAGAGTCCCTATACCATTCTGTCCCATATCTTCTTAAAAACCTCCAGTAATGGAGCACCCACAGCTTCTGAAGGCAAGCTCTTTCACTGCTTAATTGTTCTCACCATCAATAAATTTCTCCTTAGTTCTAGGTTGCTTCTCTTCTTGATTAGTTTCCATCCTTTGTTTCTTGTCTTGCCTTCTGGTGCTTTGGAAAATAAGTTGATCCCCTCTTCTTTGTGGCAGTCCCTCAGATATTGGAACACTGCTATCATGTCACTCCTAGTCCTTCTTTTCACTGAATTAGACATACCCAATTCCTGGATTTAAACCTGATCCCTCTGGAGGAACCCAGGTTGAAGAAAGACAACCCAGAAGAATCTATCTGCCTGAAGAAACAGCGAGAAAGCAGTGGTGCTATGGGAAAAAACCAATGAAAACATAATGGTTTGTTAATTTTGCAGATTATAGCCTAGGTTACAAGTGACATCATACATAGCAGGATGCAGCAAGAAACAAGTTCTGGAAGCAATATTGAAGAGCTGCTTGTTTTACTAATCCACAGTACTCTTTTCTGTCCTTCTCCCTCCCCCCTGCTGTCCCCTCCCCATTTCTTTTTAATCATCTGCAGTTTGGAAAGTTAGCTCTGCATTGATGCCAAATAATTGCAGAGATAATTGGATGATAACTGTTTATCTCAGTAAAACAAGTATTGAAAAGAGGGTACTTTGTATTTTTTTTTACCACCACTTACCCCTGTAATTGTTTTCATCAACTGCCTTTTCAGGGTTCTAGAAAAAGATATTTTCTATGATGTAGATCAGAAATACACAAAGTGAGTTCCCAGGCTACGTGCAGTCCCTGATTCTCTATTATGGATTGTTTTTAAAAGATCTGATAAGGAAATTGCAAAATCTTGGCTTGGAAAAAGACTATACAGTAGTATAGAGAAGAGCAACAAAGATGATTAGGGACTAGAAGCTAAAACATAGGAAAAACTGTCATAGGAATTGGGTATATCTTAGTTTAATGAAAAGAAGGACTACTGGTTACATGATAGCAGTGTTCCAATATTTGAGGGGCTGCCAAAAAGAAGAGGGAGTGAACCTATTCTCCAAACCACCTGAAGGTAGGACAAGAAGCAATGGAGGGAAACTAATCAAGGAAAGAAGCAACCTAGAATTAAGGAGAAATGTCCTGATAGTTAGAACAATTCATCAGTAGAACAACTTGCCTCCAGAAGTTGTGGATGCTCCAACATTAGAGGTTTTGAAGAAGAGATTGGATAGGCAATTGTCTGGAATGGTACAGGGTCTCTTTCTTGAGTAGGGGGTTGGACTAGAAGCCTTCCAAAGTCCCTTCCAACTCTGTTATTCTATTATTCCATTCTGTGTTCACTTCAGCTATATGGAAAAGACATGAAACCCAGCTTATTTTTTTTTTTTTAGTCATTCCATCCACTACTTTTTGGAATCCAGTTCCTGACCTATCTATCAAGCCAAAGTGAAATACACTCTCCTCATCCTGTGAAACATTGTCCATTCGTCTTTTAGAATAAACAGTTTGTCCCTTTCCTGATTGGATGGACTGATGTCATTGCACACTGCCAGATGTTTGGTCCTCTGTACAATGATCATTATAGCTTTAATTGGAATATGCTTTACTCTCTGGAATATGACTTATCCCAATTTAATTTTAATTAGGTGAAAACCTTGGAAACCTTCAGAATCGGTTTTCACCAGATACGTGCCAATATGATATATCCAATAAAGTTATTCTTTGAGGAATCTACCTGCCTCAGAGTTTTACTTTCTATGGGTCTATTACTTGGAAGCCTGACACAAGTTAGATTTCAGCTTCAGGGGAAATACTTGCCACTCTGGAAAATGGACAATCAGAAAGATTCCTGCAAGTGGTTGCATAAAACATGGAATGTAAGATCTTATTCATGCCACGATGGAAAGGGAGATAGAAACAAAAAACAGGTTCCCTCATTTGGCTGAATTTGAGAACTATGCATGCCAAAACAGCTGAGTGGAGAAGGGATGGACAAACAGCTCTGCAATGATGCTATGAAATGGTTTCTGATGGTTGTAGTGTCAACTTGTAAAGCATGCCTGTTACTAAGTTGCCATAAGCAAGGGGAGGGGGGACTAGAAGTACATTCCATGCTTATCTTACAAAGATTGTAGCTAGGCTACCGGATCTTCTGCCTGCAAAAATCCTTCATTGGAGAATGTGATTGATGACATCCAGCCTGTGAACATGCTTCGTTGGAGAATCTGATGTATGACACACCCAGGGAAGAGGGGGGGAAAACAGGGTCACAGGTGACCATGAATTATGTGTGTCAGAATTGGCTTCAACTGGGATAATGCCGACATGTTGCTCCTAATAAATCTTTTGGATTCTTTTGAAGCTTGGCTCAAGGCTCATGAGCCAAGGCTAATTAGGGCAATTTCCAGAATCCTGACAGCAAACCAACTCTGACACATGTAATTCATGTATGCCTTATGGGTGTCTCCAAAGCAGTGGTGGGATTCAAAAATTTTTTACTAGCGTTTCTGTGGCTATGGCTTGGTGGGCGTGGCAGGGAAGGATACTTCAAAATGTCCATTTCTACCCCAGGTTACTATGAAATCCCATCCCCCCCATCAGCCCACTAACCTGCTTTCCAGCTCCATTCTCCTGTGCAGGGCAACAAAAGAAGACCTAGCTAATCAGCTGGGACTCAGGAGGCAGAGAATAGATGGGGGTGGGGCCAGTCAGAGGTGGTATTTGCCAATTCTCCAAACTACTCAAAATTTCTACTACTGGTTCTCCAGAACTGCTCAGAACCTGCTGAATACCACCTCTGCTCCAAAGCAACCTTTTGTCTTTAGCAATAGGCTGAAACTGATAAAGAGTATCTGGCTGAACCATGCTAAGTAGCAAATGCTGTCTTCATTGGTCTGAATATTCTGAATTGCAAGCTATAAGTATCACCACTGCAGCACACTCCTAGCACAGAGAAAGTGAGATGTCAGGAGAAAGACTTCTAACAAGAGCTACACCCAAATAATGGCTTTTTGATTTTTCCCAACCAATTTGTTGGCCAAGAAATGAAACAGATGAATTCTCCCCATTTTTCCAGCAGGAGAATTTGTCCAACAATACCAAATGGCATTTTTCTATAGCAAATATAAAATTTGAGAGCCAGTTTGGTTAAGCCACCAGGCTAGAAAGCAGAATATCTGAGTTCAAGTCCCATCTTAGGCATAAAAACCAGACAGGTGACTGTGGGATAGTCACTGTCTCCCAGTTCACCTCACAAGGATGTTATTGTGAAGAAAACAGGAGGAGGAAGGTGTGTTAGATATGTTCACTGCCTTGAATTATTTGTAAAAACAAAGGCAGGAAGTTGTGGGTGCCCTATCACTGGAGATTTTAGAGAAGGAGATTGGACAACCGGTTGTCCAGAATGGTATAGGTCTCCTGCTTGAGCCAGGGGTTAGACTAAAAGACACCCCAAGGTCTCCTTCAACTCTGCTAGTCTGTTATCTTCTTTCCATGATGGCACAGGGAGAGTGGGGTGGGTAAGCCTCTATTCCAGATGCATCACTGCACATGGGAGAAGAGGGGAAGTGCCTGAATGAGTGAGTGTGGTCATCAAAGCATGGGCAGGCTGGAGGGCTTTGATGTGGCCTGAAGCACTTTAAGGATTAGGTGAACATTGATAGATGAAGGTAGGAATTGGCACCTTCCATGTGAACCAATTTCTTGAAGTCTTCATTTTCCTGACATTTTATCTGGGTTGTCATTTGTTTAGCAAATTTATATCCTCCCAAAATCTATAGGGAATCTTGGAGGTTAACAACCATAACACTCAAGACATCAAACATTCATGCTAAACAAAATTTAAAAATCCACGGTGTGTACACACACACACACACACACACATTCTAATTAAACAATTAACTAAAACAGTCACCAGAGTTATCATTCATTCTAAATGCATCATCCTCCCCAGCACCCTTGAGAACTGCAGCTTTGTAAATTGGTCCTTATTTTAAAAAAAGAGGACAGAAGCAGATAACAAAATTTATGTGCGCCAATTGACATGCATAGAGTAGATATAGAAGTCAGTTTTATAATTCAAATACTGTGGAGTCCCTGGTGTATTTGTACAATTCAAACATGAATGCAGGACAGGACACTGATTACCAGCAATTGACTTGGGTGCTTATTGCTTAATCTATTGAGTAAGGTAGGTACAAACCCAGTAAATTACTGCCCAACTGCTAAATATCAATGGACAAATCCATACTTCTTATTCTTCCTTTTTAGAGTTCTTTATCTTTAACTCAAATTGAAACCTAATTGCTCCTCATACGCAAGCCTGCTATCATTAAAGCAGGACACAGGATCACCTTTTCTCCTTACATAGTCACCCGGTAGCGTACTTTATTTATTTTATTTGCTGATACTATAATTGTTGAACCCAAAGGTGCTTTTTCAAGAGGCAATTGGGGCTTTCTGGTTTCTCTTTGAAGATGTTTCGCTTCTCATCCAAGAAGGGGAATCAAAACAGCCGCTTCATAAACACATGGCACAACATAGGAGAACAAACTATCAGGACAAGATTCAGCATCCATCTGTATTTAAAAGACAAAGGCCACTCTTTTGAAGACAGCAAAGTCAAAGTCAAAAGGGACCATCTAATGTCAAAACTGAACAGTCCTCTTTCAACAGAGGCAGAGGGATGCAACATCCTCTTATCTCCAGTCTACCACACAGTCCTTTCAACAGTTCCAAGAAGGCTTCACATCCATTTGCACTACACTGGTGACTCTGACAACACAAATAAACCTCCAGGTGGCTTCAACAACTTTCTGAAAGAATGCAAATGACCAGCTGTCTGCAAGGAGTATAAATCTTTCCATTCCCCACCATCCAGTCAGAGCTAAAGAAGCTTCTTGGATGAGAAGTGAAACATCTTCAAAGAGAAACCAGAAAGCCTCAGTTGCCTCTTGAAAAAGCACCTTTGGGTTCAACAATCACAGTATCAGCAAATAAAATAAATGAAGTATGCTACCAGGGTGACTATGTAAGGAGAAAAAGTGATGCTGTGTCTTGCTTTAATGATAGCAAGCCTGCATACGAGAAGCAATTAGGTTTTGATTTGAGTTAAAGATAAAGAACTCTAAAAAGGAAGAGTAAGAAGTATGAATTTCTCTAATGATATTTAGCAGTTGGGCAGTAATTTACTGGGTTTGCATCTTCCTTATTAAGATCCTTTTCTGGCAGCCATTTCTGGTGCAACAATGTTCACCTAGTCAGCAAGGAATCCGATTAACCCACAGCAGCATCCCTAATTTGTGCAAAGCAATTGTGGTTACTTGGTTATCACTGTTTCATGCCCTGCTCTTAATTATGAGCCAATCACCCCAGTATGCTCCCGATGAGATTTTAATGCCCTTCTCTTGCCTTGCAGTGCTCCCAATTTTGTTGCATTTGCAACAACTACCTCCAGTCAAGCAGAGGACGTTTTGATGTGAATTTATCTGAATGGATGAGTCTTTCTCCCATACAGGATTGAAATATCGCTTGGGCAGGAAAGTAGACTGTCCCCATTCTTGATCTCTACCTCCATTCTCATTTTCAGCCCTTGCAGTTCCCCAACATGACATTGAGACAGCAGATAACCAAACCCAAGAAGGTTATAATACTTGATCGCTGCCTTTGGACAGTGTTGAAAGAAAAAGGAAAACATTCCTTTCACCCAGTGGTGGGTTGCAAAGTGGTTTAGCACAGATTCATGGACATGGCTTGGTGGGTGCACTTTGCACATGCGCACACCCTTTGCACATGCGCATGTGCCAAATGCGCACTTTGCGCATGCACAGAGGCTTTCCTACTCACTTCCTGGAATCCTGCACTTCCCTGTCACTTCAATGGCTGACGCGCGCAAAGCTGCTGCACTTCAAAAGCAGGGAATAAAAGTCAGTATGGGAGCCCAGGTAGGGAGGTGGGCCCAACAGCAGCTCGTCAGAGAGAAATGGTTCAGTCTCCACTGATCTTCAGCACTGCCGGTATGCCAGAACTGGGCTGAACCGGTAGAATAGCACCACTGCTTTCACACCAAAATGGATACATTAAGCCCATGTCACTAATGGACTGGAAATAAGAGGAAGACAACTTCACTGAAAATGGCTAAAAACAGGGGTGGGTTTCTACTGATTCTGTCCACCTCTGTAGAACTGGTAGCTCTGAAGAGCATGTTTTTGCCCACCCACCCACCCGGGCTCTTACCTGACCTTTATTTCCTGATTTTTTCAACTTCAGCTGCCCTGCGAGGCACAGCTGCAATTAAAAAAGCAAGGAAAAGAGGGCTTTTTGAAAGGCTGCTTCTCTGCACGCAGCGTGCTGATGATGGTTTACACGTGTGCCGGAAGCATGCAGGGAAGCACATTGTAAATCACCGAACCTCATAAATGACCAAACTGGTAGTTAACCCTGTCAGATCCCACCCCTGGCTAAAGAGAGAGATTCACCCAGCATGTTTGGGCTGTAGTGAAAAAAACTCCATAGCTGAATATTTCATCTTATGTTTTAGATTGACTATTCTAGTGAATATTTTAAATCAGACCCCATGCTTTTTGTTAAGAATATATCTCTCCTTCCTAGTGTGATCTCAGCTGGTTAAGCATCAGTAGGAGCAAGCAATCAAACATCTTTGATTTTGTACCAATTTTACTTTTGCAGGTTGACAGCACGATGAGGCAGATGTGATGTAGAGAGTTTCCCAGACCATAATCAATAATCATGTAAGATTACAGGAGGCTGAGAGTGTTGCTAATATGGCCCTGGGGTATCATTAAAATGATAAGTGGTTCATCAGTGACTACCTGAGCTAGAAATGTTATGGCTCTCCATCCATGGCTGCTAAGTGATGTATGGAACTGAGAACTCCCAACATCACCCACCCAATTTTCATGCATAGGAGAATGGTACTATCCCTGAAGCTAAGGAATTCAAAGCAAAAATCACAACTTGGCACCTTCCGTATGTATCTGATAATATTTTCCAGTATTCCTCGGAGGCCCCTGATGCCTGATGGCTAGTGTTAGAATGCAGTTTTGCAGGCTAACTCTGCCCACAGTCTGGAGTTCAATCCTGATGGGGCTTGAGGTTTGACAGCCTTCCATCCTTCTGAGATTGGTAAATGAGGATCCAGATTGTTGAAGGCAATATGCAGCCATTGTAAACTGTCCAGGAAATGCAGTAAAACACTATGGGTTTAATATATAGCTGTTGCTATTGCTATTCCCCAACATTGAAAGCCAATCTTTCAGAAGAAAAGGTTAAGTTAGCAAACAGCACCTGCAGTGCTTGATTAGATGCTTCCATGCAAGTAGGAAACAAAGGTCACCAAAGATTCCCAGTCATCTGTAGAACTAATGGACTTCTCCCTCAGTCTTTTATTCCTTGTGGAGAGGTTATATGGGGAGGGGGAAGACAACCCAATTCACTCTACGTGTAGCGTGAATGAACCAATTTCCACATCTACTCTTCAGCACACAGCATGCTTCACATCTACAGTGGTGACATTTTGTGTCTCCTTGAGCTACCTCTGGCTCCACCTTCTCACCCATCATTTGTCCTTGGTCAGTGGTACCTTCCCGCTTGCAAGATAAACTCCTTCCAATGTCAGCTAGGCTTCCTTGTTAATTTGTTTTGCTGCGCATGTCATAGTCTGATGTGTAATTAGAAGTCCTGAAGCTGTCTCATGCTTTAATTGCCCTGACAGGGGCCATAGCATATCCGCTTGTTAATTAGTAAACCACAATCTCCCAGGGACTCATTGAGAGCTGTCTTAATTGTATTTCAGCTGGAACTAAGGGATAATTACCCTTCAATACTTTGACTGCTTTTTAATCTTTTTTTAAAAGAAAGAAATAGGGTTTTTCTTTCTTTTTTAAAACTATATTTTGTCTCCTCTTCTTGTGTATTCCTTTTCTGTTTCTTTTGTCAACAATGCCACAAGCTGTTTTCCTCATTCTTCCTTTCAAGATTTGCTTTTATATTATAGAAAAGAGAGAAATTGGAATGGACAGTTTGGAGAAATAACATGTATCTACTTGGAGGCAAAGCTGAAGTCTTCACTGCAGGGAAGGAACACCTTGGCTTACAAGAAAAATGAGCCTTGGTCTGGTTACAGCAGGAGCCAGCAAGCTGTGGCCTTCCAACTATTTGGACTTTCTACCCCAGGATTTCTGAAAATTGGCAATGTGGTTTTTCTGCAATGGTGAAGTGAAGACTGCACCAAATTATAGCGTAGGTAGGTAGGTAGGTAGGTAGGAAGGAAGGAAGGAAGGAAGGAAGGAAGGAAGGAAGGAAGGAAGGAAGGAAGGAA
>NW_020769351.1:9883045-9894142 GCF_900518735.1 Pseudonaja textilis
TCCTTTCCTTTCCTTTCCTTTCCTTTCCTTTCCTTTCCTTTCCTTTCCTTTTCCTTTTCCTTTCCTTTCCTTTCCCCTTTCCCTTTAGGATCATCAGCATTAATCTCATTAACAAAGACAAATTATCCTTCCTTTCTCCTACCCTAGATGGAGACTTTTTTAAAAAAATGTTATTTATTGAACAGCGGGTGCTCCCTAGCTTATCACCACAGAGAGGAAATTGCAGCTTGGAGCTGTACATTTTGTGTATAATAACTTTGGCAATAAAAAGGCCTCCTCAAACAAGGCCAAGTCAGAGTGATAATGAAACTCCTGAAAGGACTGTAATTGCAGTTCATTCTTCCAAGAGTTAAGCTTGTTAAAGGTGCAAGTAGAGGGGAAATCCCATGGAAATTGGTCACTCTAAGTAATGGTTGAGGATTTGGGGAATCTTCCCATCTTCAGTTCAGAGTATGGGTGTTTGGGTCAAAGAAGGAAAAAGAGACACCCACATTCTGTAAAGAGACAACAATTGTCAACAGGGTTGGGTTTGATTCTTCCTGTTAGGACAAGGATTTTCAGTTTCCAATACAGACAGCAGCTGGGGAATTTTTTGGACAGTACTTCTTATAAATACTATTTGGAACCACTCTCCTTCATTTCCAAGACCACGCAAGATTGGCCACAAATGACCAGCTCCTAAAGCTACTTATTAACCCTAATGAATTTCACCAAATTAAAAGTTTGTTATGGTTCCACCAATTTGAAAACTCCCGTTTGCACTCAAAAACCAAGTTAAGTGTAATCCTTCAAAGGCACTTTTTCAAAAGGCAACTGGATTTTGTTTTTCCTTGGAGATGTTTCACTTCTTATTCAAGAGGCTTCTTCAGCTCTGACTAAATGGTGGAGGATGGAAAGATTTAGATTTCATTTCTGTCATCTGGTTATTGATCTTTCTACCCTCCACCATTCAGTCAGAACTGAATAAGCTTCTTGGGTGAGAAGCAAAATGTCTTTAAGGAAAAACGAAGGCGAGTTGCTTTTTGACAAAGCACCTTTGGGACAACCATGACCTGGATGACTGAAAATCTTCATAGACATTTGCAATCCTTGGTCTAAAAAATTGCCTCCCTTTGTCTTGTGGGCTAGGATGAGAGTCTGAAAGAAAGAAATGGATATTTGAAAACAGAGAGTTAAGCAATGGTGGGATTCAAAAAATTTTTACTACCGGTTCTGTGGGCATGGCTTGGTGGGCGTGGCAGGGTGGGCATGGCAGGGTAAGGATACTGTAAAATCTCCATTCCCTCCCCACTCTAGGGGAAGGTTACTGCAAAACCCCATTCCCACCCCACCCCATTAACCTGCTTTCCAGCTCCATTCCCCTATGCAGAGCAACAAAAGAAGACCCAGCTTCCCCAGCTGGGACTTGGGAGGCAGAGAATAGATGGGGGCAGGGCCAGTCAGAGGTGGTATTTCCTGGTTCTCTGAACTACTCAAAATTTTTGCTACCAGTTCTCCAGAACTGGTCAGAAACTGCTGAATACCACCTCTGGAGTTAAGGAATCCAAAGCACCAGTGAAGGTATCAATACAAGCAGACTGTGTCCTTCGTTCATCTTCATGATAAAATGCAGTTTACTTCATTATGATTTGTTGAGTAAGCCATAATCGATGTTATAAGATGACATGCAAACAAACAGAGGGTTTTCATTTTTGAACAATACATAAAATTCGGTCTGGGATATCTAAACCCAACAATAGTCCATGTAACAGACATTTTATTTATTTATTTTGTCAAACGCTTACAATATAGTAGAAATAAGAATAAACATAAGTTTAAGTACATGAAATAGGAACTAATAATTGGAGACAATAGGACAGGGACGGTAGGCACGATTGATCGCTTATGCACGCCCCTTACAGACCTCTTAGGAATGGGGTGAGGTCAATAGAGGTTAGTTTGAGGGCAAAGGAGTGAGGGCTTGAGCAGGTGACAATAGAATCAGGTAGTGAGTTCCAGACATTGACATGGACTATTGCATGTAATATGTTTGCAAAGAAGAAAAAGCTGTTGCTGGGTACTCCCGAGGAAGCTTGCAAACCCATGTTCTACAACTGCCTGAAACGGCAAAGGCCTATACCTCTCTTGTAAGGAAATTCCCTTTTTGCATTTCATCTTTTGCCCAAAAGCATCACAAAAGCACAGAGATCACCATATAGCCATCATGGTTTCAAGGAAACAAAAAAACCCACAGAGAAATTCTGCTGAGATGGATGAAAGCCACAAGTTAACAATGCCAGCTTGTGTAATAATCACTTCTCAAGGACACATAACAATACACTCCGAGGCCCAGGATTGAGAAATGAGGCATTTTAGAGTCACGTCAGGAACACGCTGGCATCAGTGGTGCCCTCTGCTCTGCACGTTACTCCCCAAGCAAGGGCAGAGGCATTGTTATTCTGCATTAGGGTGGCTGGAGATTTTACCTGGAATTATTGATCCGCATTCATAAACATGATCATGTTAATTATCTGCCAGAGAAGCAACTTTCATTTTCCAAGCCTCCCTCCCCTGTGCTGGAACATTGCCTGCATTCATCTTCTTTCCTACTCCAAATCTTGAGATGTTATTATTCCACATCTGGCTTTGATTAAGGGAGAAAAGAGTTTTCTGAGAATGGTGGAAGAGAGACACAATGAAAGTCATAAGCTAGGGATTAAAAGGAAAGAAAGAAAGATAACTAGGAAAGAAAATGAACTTAAATTAAGTCTGCAAACCGTAATAGTTCTTCTCACTTCCCGTCTCTTTGCAGAGCCAGTTCTAAATGTCTATTGTCCCTTCTCAGGGTCTGTCTCTGTCTCTGTCTCTCTCTCTGTCTCTCTCTCTCTCTCTCTCTCTCATCAGGCATTCTGATTTATTCTGTGGGCAAACATCCACAGCTAGCTTCAACAAAAGCCAGATGGGAGAATACACACATTGCTATAGTAGCCTTGATGCTTGTCTCTCCATATCCACAAGAATATACATACACAGAACTTGTAGAAAGATCTTCAGAGTGCAGAAAGAAAGGGAACATGATTAAGAAATCAGAGTGCAAAAATGCATCAATAGTTTAAGATTATTAGCGGGTGTATTTTTGCAAAGGTATTGAGAGGCTTGGTCTGAAGACATTTGAATCATCAAATCAGCTTGCTGAATTGTATCACTGGCTTCTGAATCAAACCAATGATTCAATTGTGTTTTACATATGAGCAGAAAGATTTCTTCTTCTCCTTGAATTGATCTTTCAAATGGGACCAACATGATTTGTCTGATTCAGAAATCCAAATCATAAAAGTTGGAAAATCAGAATCAAAATGACAGCTCTGATACATTCAATGCTTTCCAGGACTTTAGTATCTTATTATTTAGCTCCACAAAAAAAAATACCCTATCTCTGCTAAAAGTTTTGCAGAGAAAAAATGAAAGAAAGCCTAATGTTTTGGTTTGTTTGCTTTGCCCTCCTGTTCTCAAACAGTCTTTGATAAATCAGAGCTCTGGCGAAACAGGTGGTTGATGAAAAGTCAAGATATGAACCAAGTGAAGGGATCAAAACCATAAATTTAATTTGTGTGCATGATGCTACCTTTTGTATAATTCAGGTCCAGGTTTGGGGTATGGACAGATGGCTAAGCAGCTGCTCTCCTGCTTTGATATGGAAGAGAAAGAGAAAAAAATAGGCTGAGATGAAACAGAAAACTGAGCACACATATACATGCTTATAGCAAATGATAGCAGGCTGGAAGAGTATCTTGGAGAAATTACTAATAAGTGAATAATATGAGAAACCTGGAATGAAAATGGTGGCTAGTAGTATTAAATGTCAAAAGAGGAAGAATCTGCTCTTTTAAAAGGTTTCCATTTAAAGCCATTTGAATGTATCGATAAAGACATGCAGATATATCTTTGTATAAGAATAAGTGAGTTAGAAAACAAATCTGAGCAGGTGGAGAATAAATCCCTCCAATATTCCTTTTGATTTGAAACAACAGACCCAAGCTTGAGAAGGAAATAAAGGAAAGGATTGGATTTATTTACCGCTCTGCAAGTAGAAAATATGTACTGGAAATACAGCTGTAAGAAAACATTATGATTCATGGAGCAATTCTTAAAGCCAGCCCCATTGCATTCAGTGCCATTAGTATAAAATTTGTGTGTGCCAATTTACTTGAGTAGGTGCCAGGTATAGAAAAGCTGTAATTTAAATATAGTGTATTGTATAAAAAAAAACCCAAAAGACTAAAGTCAAATTGGTATTTATTTATTTTTCTTTACTTATATCCTTCCTTTATTATTTAAAAAAAACATAAATCAAAAGAGCAAAACTTGAGTTACCTAATATTCTTTCCTCTTCTTATCTTCCCCACAACAACCCCATGAGGTTGGTTGGGCTGAAAGAAACAGGGACTAGCCCAAAGTCACCCATCCAGCTTTCATGCCTAAGGTGGGACTAGAACTCACCATCTCTTGGTGATTGGCCCAAAGTCAAGCAACTTGCTTTCATACCTAAGGTGAGATTTCACACCCTTGTATAGGTTTGCACAGCTTATATATATTTAGCAAAAATGTGAAGAGGAAATTTGGAGTTCACTGTGTCTCTGTGTTGTGTGAGTTAGACCATCTCTTTGTCTGTAATATGGGGGATAGGCATAGTATGTTGCATGTTATGTTATCTTAAACCAGATTCAATATGATTTTTATTGTGCAGTACATCATTTGGGGCAGCTGTGCAGGTGCTGAAACCAATCATTTATCTCTAAGCTCTCCTGCTTCTCATTTAATGGTGTTTTATGTTTGAACTTTGATTGGTTGTCCTCTCCTATGCAAGAATTAGTATGTAACCCACCAGAGGCTGATAAAACCTCAAATTCCCTCCCCAAATATTTAAACTCCCAAAACATTTCATTTCATTTAACTTATGAAAAGTTACTTACAATATTCTATCATTAAATAAAAAATAATAAGATGATGGCAATACTTTATTGTTGTAAAATATCATGAATTTGTCTTTTGGGGGGGGGGCTGTATGGATTAAAGCAGGGCCCCCAGCCTTTTTTGTGCCATGGCCTGGTACTGGCATCAGCACTCATGACAAGGCAAGGCGAGCTGAGCGACCGGCCAGCCAGCCGTCCCCCGCTTCTCCCTGCCACCTTCAACTCCTCCTTTGTACCTTTGTCGATGGGCTTCCCTTCGGGACAGCTTCGGGATGGTTGCTCGGCTCGCCTTGCCTTGAGTGCTGAAAGAATCCTCGCGCCTTAGTTTCGTTCGAAGCCCCCCCCTTCAATAAAACTAAGGCGCGAGGATTCCTTCAGGACCCAAACGCCGCTTTCCAACCGGAAAAGCTCACCCGGAAGCACTTTCTTGTTAAACAAGATGGCAGCACCCAGCAAACCGGCGGCCCAGTAGGAAATGTTCCACGGACCGGTACCGGTCCGCGACCCGGTGGTTGGGGACCCCTGGATTAAAGGAACATTGCTAAAGTTAATCCTTGAGCTCATGTAACTTGCTGAAATCTAACCTCCAGAGAACAAAACACAGGCTTTATATATCAAGTAGTGCCAAACATATTACTGCTAACTATAGGGCCCCAGTTCACATAATATGCTAAAAACAATGGCTATAATTCCCCAAATCTGAAACTACTTAATCATATTTTAACCGAGTTTAACAAGTTGTATGAAATTTGCCAAAAATTGAAATCATATAAAATGCCTATCAGGTTCAATAAAACTAAGTTGTTGCATTCTCATAATAAGCTAAGTGTGATCAGGTTTCCCCTTTATTTGTTTGGTATGTATGTGTGACTTAGCATGTTGTGTGAACATGCTATGCATGTTTGACCACAGCTCCATAAATTTGAATCAGCTTCTACTGCTATAGTAAATTAAAATATAAAAATATAAAAAATAATTTAAAAATCTTAATAGAATAAAAGAAACTAAGAGACACCTAGCTTTATCATTTATGTTATATCATATATTAAGCATTATATAGCAATTTGCCTTACAGTAATATATTATTAGATTAAAGAAAATAAGATAATGATGCTACTTTATTGAAAAACATCATGAAATCTTTTTTTTTTAAGAGAAAGATATCACAAGAGCTAATCTAGTTAAGACTAATCTAGTTAGGAATTTTGAAGATTTCCCCCTTTTAAGGAGATAGCATTGTTTTGTAAAGTACTTAGTTAATTGTGTTAAATCTATCAAAAGCCTCATTTCCATTTTTCTTTGGTTCTTGATATTTTTCTTATGTGATATTGTTCAATGCTCGCCACAATTTTGCAACACAATCTTTTGGGAAGAGGTGTCCAAGAACTGTTGAAAGGGGACTTAAAGGTGCCACATGCAATTCGCAGAATGTCAAGGCCTGCCTATTGGTAACTCTTTGTGTGTCAGAATTGTTCCTGAATGCCTCAGCCAAAATCTCTCCACTGGTTAAATCTTCATGCCATTACCATTAAGAGCAATTCTGACATACATCAAGGCTCACTGTGGACTGCCTGGCTAAGTTCCTTCACCTAAATAGAGTTGATTAGAGGCTTGGCCATTAGGAACCCTTTTTTTTTTAACCTCAGGAATTGTGCAAATGGTTTATATTATAAACAAAACAAAAGTCTTTCTCTTTAAAAGCCTTCCATCTGACTTTTTTGTTTTTGGCTCAGATAAAAACCTTGAAAACTCTAAAAGTGAAAGAAAGAAGAAAATCACACATACACATACGCAACCCAACACCCTACACAAAAGAAGCTAATGGTTGGTCTATTCAATCAGGTAGCATATTAAAACAGGTCACACAACCCAGGTAACATTATGTTTCTCTCGTCACTATGAAGCAGTTCAGAATTCAGTGTAGATTTTTAAAAGTGTTCTTTTTGAAGATTGCTTTTCAGCTGTCTCTTGAATAAAACATCTCACTTGGGTAGGATTCAGACATTTATGAAGACAATTGTTATACAGTGCTGTTACAGGCTTTTTTTAGTAATAAATGTGGTTTGATATAGAAATGTGGATCGAGCATATTATAGTTGTATCTGATCTCCCATTTAAGTGAATGCCAGTGCCCTGAAGGAGACATACAAAATATTAAAAAAGCATTTAGAAATTACTATTACTTTTGAAATAATAGCCACTAACTTATAGGTTAGCTTTATATCTTACACTATGTTTAATGAAATAATCATGTGTCAAAAAAGCCACCAAGTGTTGTGTTCATACCATATACTTAAACCATACCTTACAAACTGAAATTACTGGATTCACACAACATAGTAAGGCAGAATTATGGATTAGTGCAATGTGACAACCAGTATAAACACAACATTGCTTATCATTTAAAAATGATATTGTGTTATTCTCTTCACTATAAAATTAAATCCAGAACAATCAAAGTTGTAAAGGGGAAATTATATTGCCATCCTATGCCTTTCAAATGTTAAGTCTCACATCTGTTTGGTGAGTGGGAAATACTACAACTGTATATTGGTTGGTTAGCTCAGCTCACAAATTATCCTAGGCCATCATTTTTTAAAATTTCGTTAATGGATAATTCATAAATTTCATATATTTTTTCATCATAGTTTGTTAAGCTAGCTATACAGACTATCTCGCTCATAATACTAAATTATAAATCAAGGTTAATAAACAACCACCTTGAGTAATGTGCTTTGTAAAGAGTGGCTTATGATTCTGTGTAACATATGGCCCAACTGTGACATTCAGAAAATCAGGGTTAAGCAGTCTGTGGCTTAATATATGTGAATCTGTCTTTTGTCTTGCAAGTAGTTAAATTCACAGTTCCTACTTTCCACTAAACCATGTTTTTTTTTTTTTTGGTGAGAAAGATTGGAATTAACAGTAAACAAACCCCAAACAAAGGCCATTCTTGCTAAATCCACTTGTTTGTACTTGTTTTGACTGTCAATGATCCATTTCTACACATAGATTATGCCTCCATTGCTTCTGGGTTTTTTGGCATTTTAAATAGACCCTACTTTCCTGCATGACCCAAATGCTGCTTCCCCTATCAGCAGCTTGGCAGCCCATTCCTATTCCTTATTTTCCAAAAAGAACAACACATGGATAATTATCCCCTCCCATACCTTGTGGCTTTTGCCATGCATAATAAAAAGGGAGTTTTGCTATGAATCAGAATGACCTTTGATGGCCTCCTGGGAAGTTATTGTGCAATGTTTAAATCATTTAGTCATTAAGGGAGCATTAATTAGCTGACACCAAGGGCCATGAAAATATTTCAGATTTTTTCTTTTTTTAAAAAAAAATTTTTAGGGCAAAGATTTTTTTTTATAGCTGTGAAAGATTGAAAAGGGGAAGAGGGTGAGATATTGCTCTTAGGACAATTATTACCTTTCTTTTTTCTTCAGAGAATAAAATGCCCTTTGGTGATGGAAAAGCCATAATGACTAGCCACTAGTTGTGTTTTTAAAGATGGAAAGAATGTAGACTAACACGTGGAAGGGTGTGGGGGGGAAACGTTCAAAACTAGATCAAAAGAAAGACCAGAAATGATGAGTTTGTAAGAAAGGGCAACCGAAAAATCCATTTCTATTTGGAGAGTTCATAACAGAACTCTTCAGGCAGCAAAATTTGGGACCCAAGGCAAGGCAAGGAGTTCTCAACCTATGACCACAATTGTAACCAAAATTTCCTTTGTTATGTGAGACATTTGTTAAGTGAGTTTTGCCTTATTTTATGATGTATCTTGCCACAACTGTTAAGTGAATCAATGCAGTTGATGAGTTAGTTACCTGGTTGTTAAGTGAATCTGGCTTCGCCATTGACTTTGCTTGTCAGAAGGCCGCAAAAGGGGATTGCATGACTCCGGGATACAGCAAAGGTCATAAGTATGAACCAGTTGCCAAATGTCTGAATTTTGATCACGTGATCATGGGGATGCTACAAAGATTATAACCATGGGGAAAAAACAGTCATCAGTCACTTTTTTCAGTGCTGTTGCAACTTTGAACGGTCACTAAATGAACTGTTTATTTGAAATATTGTAAGAATTTCAGAAGTTAGTGGTTGATGTTTGGATATGTAGAAACTGCTGAAAACAAGTCCAAAATGTCCTAAGGCAATGGGGCAAGACTGTTTGAGAAACTGAATTAACACATCAGATTCAACCATGGCTAACTGAATAAATCATAGTTGGCTAGGTGGGATTCATGATTCTGAGCCATAAACCATGGTTTACAACAGGGGAGTCAAACTCGCAGCCCGTGAGCTGGATACATCATGTGCTGGCCATGCCCACTCCCGGTTTAGCAAAGAGGGGAAAAGTTGACCTGATGACGCGAATTTGACACCCCTGGTTTACAATCAATCATGCTTGTGTTGTGCTGGAATGCCTGGGGAGACCCCACCTTTTAAGCATACAACATATTAATCCATGATAGGCTTAAGCATCATTTATTAAATGAACCATCATTCATTCATTCATTCAATGCAAACCTTGCACTTCAAACAATAGAGGCTAAAGTCAGAGAATTTACCATATAAGATAATATGTTTGGAAAAGCAATATGCCTTGTCTTAAAATATAAAGAAAGATATTATGATGGTATTCTTGGGAACTAATTAAAGCAAGGGGAAATGGGTTGCGCAATAGATGACAGAACTGTAGAGTTGGAAGCAACCACAGTCCCTAAAAATTCCCTAAAAATGCCATTAGAAATTAATACTTTAAATGGCAAGACTGACAGATTCTCCTTCTCTTCTGTCACTCATTACTCATCTGTCTGCCTTTCTTTACCATAGAAATGAAAATCCAATTCACTATAAAAATTAAAGACAATTTTCAGCCTTCCAGTTGTGCCCAGTTAAACCCAATTTTTACAAAATGGCTAAAGAAATCTTTAGACATTTTTCTCTTGCCCTCTTCTCTGACCCTCATGATTTATACATTCTGCCTAATAGAGTAGAGTAGAGTAGAGTAGAGTAGAATAGAATAGAATAGAATAGAATAGAATAGAATAGAACAACAGAGTTGGAAGGGACCTTGGAGGTCTTCTAGTCCAACCTTCTGCTCAGGCAGGAAACCCTACACCATTTCAGACAAATGGTTGTCCAAACTCTTCTTAAAAACTTCCAGTGTTGGAGCATTCACAACTATTGGAGGCAAGTCATTCCACTGATTAATTGTTCTATACCATCATTCCAGACACTCTTCTAAGTAAATTAAATCAACTAGCGGTACCTGAACACACTTGTAAGTGGATCATAAGCTTCCTAACAGACAGGAAGCAGCAGGTGAAGCTAGGTGGAATCACATCCAATACCTGTACAATCAGCACAGGGGGCCCCCAAGGCTGTGTGCTATCTCCACTTCTCTTCTCTCAATAAACCAATGACTGCATCTGAAACGATCCATTTTTTAAAATACTGAAGTTTGCTGATGACATAACAGTGATTGGTCTCATTCAAGACAATGATGAATCTGCATACAGACAGGAGGTTATACAACTTGCCTCGTGGTGTAACCGGAACAATCTGGAACTGAACACCGTAGAAATGGTGGTAGACTTTAGAAGAAACCCTCCCATACTACCACCTCTTACAATACCAGACAACACAGTATCAACAGTAGAGACCGTCAAATTTCTAGGTTCTACTATATCACATGACCTAAAATGGACACCTAACATCAAAAACATCATCAAAAAAGCACAACAAAGAATGTACTTTCTGCGCCAACTCAGGAAGCTCAAACTGCCCAAGGAACTGCTGATCCAGTTCTACAGAGAAATTATTGAGTCTATCATCTGCACCTCTGGTTTTGTTCTGAAACCCAACAGGACAGACACAGACTTCAGAGGATAATTAGGACTGCAGAAAAAACAATTACTACCCACCTGCCTTCAATTGAGGACCTGTATACTGCACAAGTCAAAAAGAGGGCTGTGAAAATATTTACAGACCCCTCACATCCCGGACATAAACTGTTTCAACTCCTTCCCTCAAAACGACGCTATAGAGCACTGCACACCAGAACAACTAGACACAAGGACAGTTTTTTCCCCGAAAGCCATCACTCTGCTAAACAAATAATTCCCTCAAC
>NW_020769351.1:9894152-9926375 GCF_900518735.1 Pseudonaja textilis
TTTTTCCCCGAAAGCCATCACTCTGCTAAACAAATAATTCCCTCAACACTGTTCAACTATTTACAAAGTGTACACCACTATTACTGTTAATCTTCTCATTACTCCTTATCACCCATCCCCTCCCACTTGTGATTGTAGGACTGTAACTTTGTTGCTTGTATCCATATGATTTATATTGACTGTTTCCTAGTATGATTTGATTGCATATTGTACCCTATGACTATCATTAAGTGTTGTATGTTATGATTCTTGATTCTTAAAGAATGTACCTTTTCTTTATGTATACTGAGAGTATTTACACCAAGACAAATTCCTTGTGTGTCCAATCACACTTGGCCAATAAAGTATTCTATTCTAACAATCAAGAAATTCCTCTGTAGTTCTAAGTTGCTTCTCTCCTTGATTAGTTTCCATCCATTGCTTCTTGTCTTACCTTCTGGTGCTTTGGATAATAGCTTGACTCCCTATTCTTTGCAGCAACCCCTGAAATATTGGAACAGTGCTAACACTTTGGGAATATAGATGTCACATGGAATGAATTCCTTGCAGATCCATTGCACATCTCTGCCAGACTCCTTATGGAAGACTAGTGATTTTGTTGTTTCTGTAGCTCATCTCATGACAACAAGTCGCAGTCTGCCTTATGGGGTCTGGCCCTGCCTCAGTGATGAATGGAAAAGGATCGACTCTGGTGGTTCCCTTCATCCTCGTTTTCCACCCGCAGAGAAGATGGGTGGTGTATTTGAGGGTGCTGAAGAATTTTGCTGTTTCAAATCACCTCCACTGTTGCTTTTGTGGATGTTTGAAAGGAAAGCAATAGGAGGGCAGGTTTGAAATGCCTTCTCTCTGCTGGCTACAGAAGAAATTGGAATATCCTTCCAG
Organism: Pseudonaja textilis; assembly: GCF_900518735.1. The sequence goes on from NW_020769351.1 coordinate 9,895,035, forward strand.
CTAACATCAGTATAATATGGTCCCAAAACCACACTGGCCACAAGGAATGCCTGTGCCCTATTTTGCACTGGATCCAAAAAAGAAATTGGAAGTCTGTATAGTGAATGTAAAGGACGTGGTGGCTTGGTGGCTAATATGCTGAGCTTAGCGATCACAAAGATCGGCAGTTTGGTGGTTCGAATCCCTAGCACTGCAAATAGAAAAATAGGGACCACCTTTGATGGGAAGGTAACAGCATTCTGTGCTCCTTCGGCGTTTAGTCATGCCGGCCACATGACCACAGAGACATCTTCAGACGGTGCTGGCTCTTCGGCTTTGTAATAGAGATGAGCACTGCCCCCTAGAGCCGGAAATGACTAGCACATATATGCAAGGGGAATCTTTACCTTTACAGCAGTGGCCCCCAACCTTTGTTGTCTCATGGACCGGTACTGGCATCACAAAATGATCCATGGACCGGTACTGGCATCAGCACGCACGACCAAGGCAAGGCAAGCCGAGCGACTGGCCGGCCAGTTGTCCCCCGCTTCTCCCCACCACCTTCTACTCCTCCTTTGTACCTTTGTCGATGGGCTTTTCGGGCTCTTTCTTAATCTCCTCCTAACGCGAGACTCCACCACCATCAGGACGGCTCTTCGTTCGAAGCTGCCCCCCCCCAATGAAACTAAGGTGCGAGGATTCCTTCAGCACCCAAACGCCGCTTTCCAACCGACGACCGACAAGCTCACCCAGAAGCACTTTCTCAACCGCCGTCAAAACAAGATGGTGGCGCCCACTTCTTTGCGGCCCAGTAAAAAATGATCCACGGACCGGTACCAGTCTGGGGCCCGGTGGTTGGGGACCACTGCTTTACAGTGAATGTAAGACTGAGATGATAAAGGCTGTAAAACACATTATGACTCAATCTGCTTCAGTGTCTACTTGCAGTCTTCAAGGGCAACCTCATAAACTGGACACTGCAGCCTGTATGAGAAATGAGTGATGCCCCCTCATGCAGTTGGAGCACCAGACAAAATTATGCAAATGCTTTTCTAATAAGATTCATCTGGTCTTCCAGGAAGAGCTTTACATTGACAAACATCTCAAGCTGTGAATACGACTGAATGTAAAAGGTTGCTTAGGCATACGTCAGGAGATATGGCTAAAGCATCTTTGTCTGCAGTGACACAGTGCAGTATTGCAAGTTGACTGCCCACTGCCAGGAGTTTGATCCTGACCAGCTCAAGCTGACTCAGCCTTCCATCCTTCTGAGGTTGATAAAATGAGGACCCAGATAGTTGGGGGTAATATGTTGACTTTGTAAACCGCTCAGCAAAGCACTATGGAGTGGTATATAAGTCTTATTGCTATTGCTGAAGAGGTTTTTCAAACAAGAATAAAATTGGAAGCACACACACACACACAGAGGCTGAGTTTATACAACACTTAACTAGCACAGGTAAGATATAGAGATAAATGCATGCATCTTGATAGCTTTATTAAGATGGGTTTAATTTTCTTTTGGTGTCCTAATTAGATACCTTACTGTTCAATAAATTGGACACCTGGAAGGTGGATTAACTCAAAATGGACTGAGAGTGTCATATGAGGTCTAATTAAGGCATGGTGCACATTAAGGCTAGCTGTGTTTGCAAGGCATAGTTGATCAAGTTGCTCCCTTCCCTGTTGAAGTCATACATCACTACACACTAGCATCACATAATCTGGGATCACTGGGTCACTTTTAATGTCCTCCCAGCTTCTTGAAAGGAATACGAGAGGTACACACTCTCTTCCTCAGTTTCTCATTTCTTTTCTACCAGAACAAAAAATAAATCCACAAATAAATACACAGCTCACTATTTTCTTTTCATCTGCAGAGGTGACACTTAATAAGAAGGGAGGGAGGAAGAAGGAGGGAGAGATAGATAGATTAGAAAGAGTCCATTTTAGAAAGGCCTTGTAAGGATTTTGTCTCAGATGGAGAGAATTAGGGTTACCCCTTCACTTCAGTAAAGCTTTCTTTTTTAAAAATATATGTTTTATTAATACATTTTTAATACACATAAAAAGTTCCATATCTATCTGAACAGCGTGTTGTCTGGGCACAGTTAGTTTTAAGTAGAGATACAACATTAATCATAATCATAATCAACCTATCAATATTAATTGCAAAGTAATACTACCATTAGTTTATCATCTTACAAAAATTTCAATACAAACATTTTTTATTATCCTTTTTGGTTTTTTTAGATTCTAACCTCTGTTTCTGTTAGTCAACAATTGGTAAAACAAGTCCCGTGTTAAAAAGTATTCTGTTTCTGCTTCAGTAAAGCTTTAAAGGAAAGGGATGTGGTGGCTCAGTAGCTAAGACGCTGAGCTTGTCAATCAGAAAGGTCAGCAGGTCGGTGATTCAAATCCCTAGCGCCGCATAACGGAGTGAGCTCCTGTTACTTGTCCCAGCTTCTGCCAACCTAGCAGTCTGAAACCACGTAAAAATGCAATTAGAAAAAAAAATGCAATTAGAAAAATAGGGACCACTTTGGTGGGAAGGGAACAGCATTCCATGCACCTTCGGCATTTAGACATGCCGGCCACACACCACACAACCACAGAGATGTCTTCAGACAGTGCTGGCTCTTCGGCTTTGTAATGGAGATGAGCACCGGCTCCTAGAGCCGGAAACAACTAGCATGTATGTGTACCTTAAATCTTTCAAGTGTCGCGGCTGGTCAGAATATTAATTTCTAGACTCCTTCTAGACTCCTCTCTAGAGCACAAAAAATCTCCACAGACCGGTCTCATCCTGGTCATTCATATTTCAAATTGTTACCATCAGGGAGACGTTATAGGTATCTTAAAATGAGGACTAATAGACCAAGAAACAGTTTCTTTTTCAAGGCAATAATTGTCTTGAATCAAACAGTGCATTTGTGAGTCCTATGTATAAAGTGGCATTTTTAAACTATCTAACTTAATATATGTTTTAAATAGATTTTAGACTAGGTGGTTATTATTATTATTATTATTATTATTATTATTATTATCATTATTATTATTATTATTATTATTATTATCTCTGTAGTGTGATTGTGATGTAGTGTTTGGGGCACTGTGTTGGAGTAGCTTTCAAATTTCATTGTATTTGTAGAATGCAATGACAATAAAGGTATTCTATTCTATTCTATTCTATTCTATTCTATTCTATTCTATTCTATTCTATTCTATTCTATTGATATATTCTAACTTAGGGTTAACAGCCTTGGGGCTGTTTTAAACTAAAACTAACCTCCAGAATTTTTCTGGGGATAGGGAAGTGGACAGGACACCCCATCTGTTACTACATGCCAGGTAAACCCAATGCGTGAAGGTGTCACAAACTTTATCCAAAGCTCTGCTTCCTTGTTCAGTGCTTCAGCAAACTCCTCTCTGCGCAGTATCTGAGGGGAGAGGAGAAGGTCAGGTGGCACCGTTCTCCTCACAGCCCTTTGCAACCACCAGTCTTCCTGTCAGCCCATCACCAATGAAACCAGCAGGAGCCCGTCCTTGTTAGAAATCTTATTTGCACAAGAGGAGAGTGCAAATTACCATCTCTCTCTCTTCAGCCCTGGACTTCCAGGGGGGTTGAAGGACAAGAAGGAAAGAGGCAAGTTAAAAACGCTGCCATGCTGGGATTTCTTCCAAGATTAATGAGACGTGACCAGGAGAAGGAATAGCAAAAGGCCGGCATGAAGAAAGACAAATTCCAGGCGTGCTACCTTTCTTGCATAATCGCAGTAAATGGAGAAATAAAAATGTCATTGAATATGACATTTACAAATGAGTTGCAGTTTTAGGATATCATACGTATTTGGAAGCCGTGTTCCCACCTTTAAGGCTGTAAAAAGTTCTTTTTGGGGAATTTCCCTGAATGCTGTTATTGGTTAATGTCAATGATAAATCTAAAATAAACCCTGATTTGAATCTTTGACTGCACCCTCTAAACCATTTGTTTTCCAGTGGATGGAATTGTGAATTAACAACAACAACAAAAAATAGCCCTCCATCCCAAACCAAGATTTCCACTCACCAAATAATTTCTACAAATTATAGCGATAGCAATAGCACTTAAACTTATATACTGCTTTATAGTGCTTTACAGTCCTCTCTAAATTGTTTACAGAGTCAGCCTCTTGCCCCCAACAATCTGGTCCTCATTTTATCCACCTCAGAAGAGTGGAAGGCTGAGTCAACCTTGAGCTGAGTGAGGTTCGATCTGCCAAATTGCAGGCAGCCGGCAGGCAGCAGAAGGAACCTGCAGTATTGCACTCTAATCACTGTGCCACCATAACTCAATTATCAGACTCAATTAGCATGTTGTGTGAATGTAGACTACAGGTATACACCTCAACTTACAACAGTTCAATTAGTAACGGTTCAAAGGTACAACAGCACTGAATAAAGTGACTTATGACCACTCTTCCCACTGAAGACTGTTGCAAGCTCCCCTTGGTCACATGATCAAAATTCAGAGAGTTGGCCACTAACTCATATTTATGACGGTTGCAATGTCCCGGGATCGTACGATCACCTTTTTGCGATGTTTTTGACAAACAAAGTCAATGGGAGACCCAGATTCACTTTGCAACTGGTTTACTAACCTCTGCAATTCAGATTCACTTAACAATGGTGGCAAGAAAGATGGTAAAAAGGCCATAAAATTCACTCTACCACTGTCTTGGTGTTTCGCAACCAAACCTCTAGGCTCAATTGTGGTCATTAGTCAAGGACTAACTACATACATGATAGCTTGCCATGGTTCTACAAAGGAAATGGAGAAGATGCCTTGTTATTAACCATGGAAATTCTAATGTCTCCTTTCTCATTGCTTCTCCCAGAGAGAATGAGAAGTGACATCAACCAAGATTTTCTGAGCCAGGATCTGAAGACCGTTGTTGCTTAGTTTGATTGGGGAGGGGTGCGGAAATTGGCAGGGAACAAAGCAGACAGACTCCTGTTATCTAAATTGGAAGTTGATCCAGTCAACCTCCTCTGTTGGTCATCAGATCAGTTTCCCTTTTGAAAGGAAGGCCAAAAGCTCTTTCTTTTCCTTTTGTTTGTTGCTTTGTCTTCTGTTGTTGTTTTCCTCCCTCCCCGCTTTTCAGCAGGGCAGTGGCACCCGCAAACCCTTTCTCAAATTGCCTGCTATTCAAACGCTGGCAAGTAGGCGAGGGTTTACATGAGCCACACACGGATGGAAACCTACAAACGGAAAGCTCAGGAACGGGATGAGAAGCCGAGAAGGCAGTTGGGAAGACTTCATACATGCAACTGCAGCCAATTTCCACTCCACAGGAAAGCTGCTAATGAAAGTCGCTCTCGCAAGAGACAAGCCTGTTATGTGCAGTGTCCACACAGGCAGTTGTCTTGGCCAAACACAAAAGAGCTGGGAAGGTAGGGTGACCAGATACCTTGAACAGGCGAGGGGCAGAGGTGGTATTCAGCACGTTCTGATCAGTTCTGGAGAACCAGTAGTGGAAATTTTGAGTGGTTCGGAGAACTGGCAAATACCACCTCTGACTGGCCCCGTCCCCATCTATTCTCTGCCTCCCACTGAGTCCCAGCTAAGCGGCAGGGTCTTCTTTGGTTGCCCTGCACAGGAGAATGGAGCTGGAAAGCAGGTCAGTGGGGTGAGGAGGGAATGGGGATTTTGCAGTGACCTTCCCCTGCTACGCCCACCAAGCCAAGCCACGCCCACAGCTGATCGGCTAGGTCTCCTTTGGTTGCCCTGCACAGGAGAATGGAGCTGGAAAGCAGGTTAGTGGGGTGGGGAGGGAATGGGGGATTTTGCAGTATCCTTCCCCTGCCATGGCCACCAAGCCATGCCCACCAAGCCACGCCCACATAACCGATAGTAAAAAAAATTGAATCCCACCACTGCCAAGGAGGACACAGACAATTTAAAAAGGGAACAAAGGGGAGAGGGGAAGGACACACTATTTACCTTTCTTGGTATTTATCACAAAAATGACAGCAAAAAGCTGCAAGAAAATATAGTTAGACCAGCTTTAAGACTTGTGGACTTTAACTCCCAGAATTCCTCCTCCAGTCATGTTAGCTCAGGAATTCTGGGAGTTGAAGTCCACAAGTCTTAAACTTGCCACGTTTGAAGAGTCTTGAATTAGACCTACATGTACATGAAATTACCCTTTTTTCCAGCACCAGAAAGACTACTTTTTCAATCGCAATATTTTTCCAATGCATCTTTACTTTCAAGAACATACTACAGCAATAATAGAGAATCCACAATGGCACACTTTTCGAATTTCTCCTTAGCAACTTACAGGGAGTGTTGGAATCTAGATTATAGGAATCTGAGATTTGAAAGAGCCAGCTTGAAGCCGATTGATGGAATCAGAAAATAAATTAACTAATCTAAATCTAATTGGACAGCCAGAGGGGAAAAAACAAGGCTGCAATTTACAAGACCACAATACAGGTAGTCCTCAACTTATGACAACTGAGCCCAACATTTTTGTTGCTAAGTGAGGCATGTGTTAAGTGAATTTTGCCCAATTTTACGACCTTTCTTGTCACAACTGAAGTGAATCACTGTGGTTGTTAAATTAGTAACACAGTTGTCAAGTCAATGTGGTATTCCCATGGACTTTGCTTGTCGCAAAAGGGGATCATGTGACCCCAGGGCACCTCAACGGTCATAACTGTGAGTCAGTTGCCAAGTGTCCGAATTTTGATCGCGCGACTGTGGGGATGCTGCAACGGTCAGAAGTGTGAAAAACAGCCATATATCACTTTTCTCTGTGCTGTATTCTAACTTTGAACAGTCGCTAAACGGAAAAATTGTACATTGAGAACTAACTGTAAATCCTTTGATCCTCAGTACCCTTCTATTTAAATAAATATGATTACTTTTGCTTCAATAGTATTACCTGAGGGAAATGTAAAACACATTTTGCCCCATCAATACACATCCTCTTGATTCTTTTCTTAGTACTCTTATGTAGCGTTGACATGCTGTCTGTGAAAAATTGGAGCGATTATTGTTGAGTGAAAACAGCCCATTAAAAAATAAAATACCCCCCCCCAAGACACTCAAAAAGCTGGATGCTATTCGAGGCTCTGCTTACTGGCCGGAGAACATAAAAAGGGAAGACACATCCTTTTTTCCCCCTAGGCGCCTGGTCCAGTAATCCTATTAAAGGGTGAGCTTGTGTATGTATGTGTGTGTGCATGAATGATGACATGGAGGCATCAATGCTCTCCAATAAACATCTGCTATCCCCCCCCCCATTTCCTTATAGTTTCTTTAGTTAGCACGTCACAAGTTCATGTAGTTAACTGCACGAGATCACCAGATGATGATATTACTATTATTATTATTACTATTATTATCCTTTTGTTCTTACAGTCCTACAGCTCTATCCACCATCACAAGGTTGTGTGTGTCTGTGTGAGTGTGTGTGTGTGAGAGAGAGAGAGAGAGAAAGAGAGAGAGAGACGTTGCAGACAAGCTACAAAAAAAAGAAAAAGAAAAGTTGTGAGATGAAATAAATGCACAACCTCACTTCAACCCACCGACTTTAGGGACCAGCGAGTCGCGTGTGAGCATGCGCAAGCAAGAGTCCTATGTTTAAAAAAAAAATCCGGGGGGAAGGCCGATTTAGGATGCAAATAAACTCCTCCTCTCTTTGCCAAAGCAGCCAATCAAGTCGGAGGAAGCGTGGCCGGCACGACGGATCGGTCCGGATACGAGTAATTTTTTTTTTCGCTTCCGGGAATTACACGTGCGAAGCTGGCTTCAGCTGGGTAAGGCTAAGTGCGGGGCTGATTTGCGGGAGGTGGGTGGGGAAGCTTCAAGAATCAGAAATTGGGGGGTGGGGGTGGGGGGGGCTGGAGAACGTGGGGAAGTTGTCCTGGGACTGTTGGGTAGGAAAGGGGCAGCCCTGGAATAAAGGAAAAGACTCCGCATGAAAGGCTGAGGCTTTAAATTAGCTCTCTTTAAATATAGCAGGATTTGGGAAAGCCCCTTTGTTCCGTTTCTTAAAGTAAGTCAAATGTGGTTTGGGTTGAACTTGGGCTTAATTTCTGAAAGCCCGTCAATCGTGGCCTGTAAATGCCCCTGTAAATCAGTGGAACGACTTGCCCCCCAGAAGTTGTCAATGCTCCCAACACTGGAAGTTTTTAAGAAGAGATTTGCCTGAAATGGGATATAGGGTTTCCTGCCTAGGCAGAGGGGGTTGGACTAGAAGACCTCCAAGGTCCCTTCCAACTCTGTTACTTTATTCTATTCGTGGGTGGTGGTCCTAGTCATAGGGAAAAGAAAGAAGAGATGAAAGGTGAGATCTGGCTTGTACTTGGATGCCAAAGGCTGAACACTCCTGGAATGTTTCTCCTTTAAGATGTGTGGACTTCAGTTCTCAGAATTCCCAACCCCATTATTATTATTATTATTATTTGAAAAAAGTTCTGTTTATTTTAACAACAAAGACAACAAATAAAGCCATCTTTCAATTTTACAGTGTGTTGGTTGGATACATATATCTTGTGTGCATAATAATATAATTCTACATTTCTTAACCCATTATTGACCTCACCTAGTCCGAAGAGGTCTGTAAGATTGTGCGTAAGTGCACAGTCGTACTTACTGTCCCTTTGGCATTGCCCCCATTTATTCGTACCTATTTCCTGTATCACATTTATACTTATACCTATTATCTTGTAAGCGATTGACAAATCAAATCAAATAAATATCTGAGAATTGAAGCCCACACATCTTAAAAGTTGCCAAGGGTGAGAAATCCTGAGGGATGATTCACACCCTGGACAGCATTTCTTTATTCTATCACAGGGCAGAAGTTATAGAAGCATCGCCAGCTGGACAAATCGGCTGAAAAGTAGCTTTTATCCACAGGCTGTTAGACTTTTAAATGAAACACAACACCATAACCAGATTTAATATGACAGACTTACAGTGCCAGTGTAATGGGCAATACGTATGTATGTATGTTTGTATGTATGTATGTATGTATATGCATGTGGAAATGTGCGCCTAGATCTATTAGTTACTTGGGTTTAGGGATCTTTTTTTATTATGGAGATGAATTCTGTGTTTTGTATGGGCTGCACCAATGGAGGCTCATTCAATTTCATTGTACACATGTTGTGCATTGACAGTAAAGTTTGAACTGAACTTGACTGAAAAGTCCAAAATTTGCAGAAATTGGAAAATAATGCAGACACCTGGTATCAAAGTTGACTTGAGGGCAACTTTATCACATATAAATCTAATCAGTTGTGTTTGTTCAGCAAACCATCATTAACGTTTGGCTTAAATCGTATGAAAGTACGACACGAGTGTGCGGCAGTTCTGGGTGTAAACTGAGGCAACGCAAATGATAATGTTTAGCTTAAATTGTATGATTTAAAACTGAAAATTGTAACATTTTAAATTGAAGCATCAGATATCTACAAGTTATTTCTCCTGTTCCTTAAAAAAAGATAATAGTATAGATAGGAATGTTTCTTTGTTGTTTGCTAAATGCCCCTTGAAACGGAAAGAGGTCCATAAATACTATGTAAGTTTTGGGTCTTGGGTTGTTTTTGCACTTAGCAAGAACATTTATATATCATTTCATAGTGCTTTTACAGCCCTCTCTAAGCAGTTTACAGAGTCGGCATATTGCCCCCAACAATCTGGGTCCTCATTTTACTGACCTCAGAAGGATGGAAGGCTGAGTCAACTTTGAGCCGGTCAGGATCGAACTCCTGGCAGTGAGCAGAGTCAGCCTGTAGTACTGTATTCTAACCACTGCACCACCATGGCTCTAATTATATTGGTTTGTAGTTTTCTTTGCATGTTGTCGCCACATTCTTGGTGATAAATGTCAAGAAACTTTTGATAGAACTTGTTTTGAATCCATAAGAGATGCAGGTCTTGATTGTTAACAATTGCTTCTTTTTTCCTTTTTAATATTTTAAATGCAGTGTTTATCATGCATTATAAGCCTTAGGAGGTGGCAGTTGGCGGCACCAATAAATTGGACTTTACCTATGGAGTTTTCAGCCTTATAGAGTGTTTCTCTCAGGAGGTGCATTTATGTTCTTTTCTGGTCACTCCGTAAGCTGGAAAATTGTTACTATTCTTGTCACTATGGAGATTTTTACTTATTTAAGGCTACCTAGTATTTGAATAAACCAATTTTCTGGAGTCTTATACTGCAGTGAATTACTGAAGCTAATTAAACAGAGTAGATTTGTTCTGCATAAACCACGCAAAAAAATCCAAATTAGCATTAATAGCTTATGATACTGTGGCTTTTAACAGTGAGGTCATTAATTGAAATAGTTAAATAATTTGTATGAACAGTCATAGCTTCCTAATTTTGATACAATGCTTCATACCTAATAGAAAAGTTGAATGATATCTTCCCATTTGCAAAAAACCCCACCTTTTTAAAAAAAATCTTGACTTTCTTCTTTTCAGAATAATTATTCACAATTATTTTCAATAATGTGAATTTTCTCAAATTCACATTAACTGGATTGCATCTTTTTTTTTTTTTTTTGGTAGGATGTCCTCTAGCACCAAGTTTGTGCCAGGGGTGATAAGCCCAATAAAGATCAACCAGGTAAGTACCCTGGAGATGAGTGTTCCGATTGTCAAATGCCCCTCTACTGGAAGGGATCTAAGTCATAATTTCAATCCACTTTGTTGGAATGACAAAGCTGGCACTCAGAACAAAAAGAAAAGCCGGAAGCACCAGCGCTACATGATGCGCAGAGCGCTGGAGCAGAAGGGACACCTGGCAGCCAGAACAAAAGAGAAGAATCTTGTTAGGACCACAGATGTCTCTGAAATGGATGGGATGCAGGACTCGTCGTCCTGGGAAAACGGAAGTCACCAGTTGCTCCAGACAGACGTGATAACAACTCAGGAGACTTCTTCCAGATTTGGTGAAGCTGTCTCCATCTCCTCTGAGGACCTAGCCAGGCAGCCATCATCTTGCCAAGGTCTTCAGAACCTGCTAGCCTCCCCCAGCATCTCAGAAAAAGGGATTAGTCCCTTCCTGCCTCAGAAATCTGTGAAGCGTGTGGCCATTGACTGCGAAATGGTAGGCACGGGTCCTTGTGGAAAGACAAGCGAGTTGGCACGTTGTACGGTGGTGAGCTATGACGGTGATGTGATCTATGACAAATACATTCTTCCAGAATGTCCAATTGTAGATTATAGGACGCGTTGGAGTGGCATCACCTGGAAGCACATGAGAAAAGCAATTCCTTTCCGGATTGCACAGGGCGAGGTAAGCAAAAGAGATTGATTTTGGAGTATCCATACAATGTGAGGGGTTAAGAGATGCCTGATAATAATTCAACCGGAATCTGCAAAAAAATGCAGAATGATAGGCAAGCAACAATACATTTATCCACAGTCATAGCACTGTAGAATTGGAAGGAGCTCCTTAAGTCCTGAATTCCAGTCCTCTGGTTCATACAGGTATCTAAATTAGTACATCCTTGATTGATGCCTGATCAGCTTCACTTGATTATGTGTGAAGGTGATACCATCATTTCTTCTTGATCAATTCCCCTGTTCTTCACGTCACATCCATCCATCCATCACTTCATTTTCCTTTTGTCCATTTTTAATATATCTCCAGGGAAGCAGTTAGAATTCAGAAGCTAGGGTGTTTTAAGTCCTCATTGACCAGTTTTGTTTAGTTTGTTTTTCATTTTTAACCTTTTAACAGCTGTACTCTTTAAAGACTATGCACCTCTGTATACCTTGAGGGTCCCAATTTATTGATTTCTTGTTCTCACCTGTTCTATTTTTGGTTCCATTTTTGTGGACACTCAGCAGTTGAGTTGCAGGAAATTAGAAAACATGGTTTACAATTTTTCCTTAAGTGTTACTACAAATTGTCTACTCATTTTTGAAAATAAAAATGTCTTCATTAATTGGGGGGGAAAATCAAAGAGTGAACAGATGGATGGATAGATAGAGAGTGATAGGTATTGATAGATAACGAAAGAAGATAGATATGAAGATAGATATTGATAGGTGATAGAGATAGATAATGATTGCTGTTGATAGATATTGACAGATAATGATAGAAGATAGATATGAAAATAGATATTGATAGGTAGTGGAGAATGATAAGATAATATTGATAGAAGATATTGATAAAAAATGCAAGATATGAAGAGAGAGATCTTGATCTGCTTGTTTGAGTGACCTACAACTGTCCTTTCCTGAACACTGGAGAGTTAACCTTTTTTGTCTTTCTAGATCATACAGATCTTGAAGGATAAAATAGTCGTGGGACATGCTCTCCACAATGATTTCCGAGCCTTAAAATACTTTCCCTCCCGAGCCTGGAGGCGTGATACAAGCCAGTGTCCTCTGTTGAAGAAGAAGATTGCATCAACTCTGAAACCAAGCATGTCTCTCAAGAACCTAACTCATCAGCTGCTACACAAAGACATTCAGGTAACTTGCCATCTTTCATTTCCTCAAGAGCACTGAAAAGCAGAATCCTCATGCCAAAAAACCCCAAAAAACCCTAGTATCATTCAGTTGCCTTACGTCTAAAAGTTGTTAAGTGCACCTTGTCTTGGGTTATTTTGATGCGAAGTCGTTTGTGGAGTTCAAGGGATATTTCTTGAGATCCTTGAATATCCTGTAGTGCCTCTTGGTTCCTAATCAACCTAATTACATGCCATGATTGTCCAATCACTTTTCAGGGGTTTAGCAAATTTGTGAGTGTAGATAGATAGAGAGAGAGACAGATAGACAGACATGATGTGTAGATAAATAGATGGAGGGAGGGAGGGAGATATGACATATATAGAGATCGATGGATAGGTAGGTAAGTAGGTAGATCTAGCTAGAGAGATAGAACTAGACAGACAGACAGACAGATAGATAGAACTAGATAGATAGACAGGCAGACAGACATAAAATCACCTCTTATCACCCAACAGTGATGTGTTCAGGCAGATGAATTGTTAAGACTAATTTTGCTCTTATTTTTTTCCAGTGCCATTCTCACTTCGAATGGTCGGTAAACGGATGGTTCTAAATGGAGGATTTACTCGTAACATTTCATGGTTTGTTTGTTTTTCCTCCCCCCAGGTTGGCAAGCACGGGCATTCATCTGTGGAAGATGCTCAAGCTTCTATGGAGCTTTACAGATTGGTAGAGTTTCCATGGGAGGAGCTCCTGACACCCAGTCACCCCATGGGCCCTTCCCACGGCACCCCGGAGGTTGATACCAATCACAGTTGCTACATGGATGATCAATATTGGCCCAAGGACCTTGACATAGACTGCAAATGAAGGTTCGGGTTTTAGGAAGTTTGTAAAGAAGTGATGCTGATATTCCAAAGAGAAAACGGGGATTCGTGCCTTCCAGCATCAACAAAGCAGCATTTATTTACATTCTTTTCCCTCAGAGTGGTACATGCCAAAGAAAACTTCAAGCCCAGACTAGCTTTTTCAGTTTTGAACCTTGGAAAGTTGCACCTGAAGAACCTCCGGCCTTTAAGCCTTTGAAGTTTGAGCTGAAGAAGTTGGCCACATGACCTGTGTAGAACCCAGACTAGCCAGAAAAGCCATTTCCTTTTTAAAGAAAGCTTTAGAATCCTTCTCCATTCTTCTTGCTGAATGAATGACGTATGAGTATGTTGCTGAATCAGCCTAGACCTGGAGGGGATAGGAGGGAGGGATTTTTTTCCAGCTAATTGAATTTATTTCCTTTTACTCCAGGCCTAATTTTAGATTTCCTTATCTGATTATAATGCTGAGTGAAAACTAAGGTGATGTGTATCCAATCTTAACATTGTGGAGCTGTGTAGGTCTCTCTCTCTCTGTGTACATCTGTGTGTTATGTTCCAGCTGATTTACGTAGTATTTTCTTCTGCGTTAAACCACCTAGGAATGCATTCACATCCTGAAATGTAACCAGAACCAATGGATCCTGGTTACCTTCAATGACACTTCCTGCAGGGATAATAGCTGCAAAAAAGGGTTCTTATCTCTAAGTGTGTTAGCGATTGGCTTATTTGCATATTTGGAGAGTTTCCCTGTTTATCAGTATATCCAAAGGGAGTTTGGGACCACTTAGGGCAAAACATTTGATATCTTTCTGCAGCAAATAAGTACTGCTTGGAATAGTAGAAATGCGCCCAGCTTGAGTTGTTGCAAATTCCAGTTGAAGGATTATGATGCTAAACACACACACACACACACACAGGTGTGGAGGGGAACCCCACAGATGTTCAAAGCTAAACTAGGCTGTCCAGAATATTAAACAGAAGAAGGAATTGGCCATCTCCAAAAACAAGTATGAGTTAAGCATCAAATGTGAAAATATGTCTCTCTTGTTCCATCATTCTGTTCTTCCATCTGAAATCTAAAGCTAGAGCAGAGTCCCCTTCACCACTTTGACGGTTGGTCATGACTTGGTGTTCAAACGGAACAGCTTCCCCAGAAGTCTCTGGTGCTATCATCTGATTGGGACAAGGCTCTCTTTGTTACTCAAACAGAAATGGGAAACCGGCTATGCTTTAGAATTAGAAATCACCAGCATCCGACTTGTTTGCCAGATATTGCATGAAAGTTCTGAGGTTGATAGTTTATATGCAGTAGAGAGTGGAGTGGAGTAGTGTGGAATGGAATGGAATGGAGAATGGAATAGAATTAGAATAGAACAGAATAGAATAGAATTCTTTACTGGCCAAGTGTGATTGGACACACAAAGAATTTGTCTTGGTGCAAATGCTTTCAGTGTACATAAAAGAAAAGTACATTCATCAAGAGTCAAGAATCATAAGGTACTACAGTGATAGTCATAGGTTACTAATAAACAATCAAATCATACTAGGAAACAGTCAATAAAAATTGTTAGGATACAATCAAGGTTACAGTCATACAGTCATGTTGGAGGAGATGGGTTAAAGGAAGGATGGGAGGATTAATAGTAATGCAGACTTAATAAATAGTTTGACAGTGTTGAGGGAATTATTTGTTTAACAGTGATGGCATTTGAGGAAAAAACTCCTTGTGTCTAGTAGTTCTGGTGTGCAGTGCTCTATAGCGTCATTTTAAGGAGTTGAAACATATTCATGTCTGGGATCTGAGGGGTCTAAATATTTTCACAGCCCTCTTTTTGGCTTGATAGTTTACTTGGAGGGCTCTGTATGTGTGTGCTGTCTTAGTGCAGGGGTATCAAAGTAACATCACAGCGACATCACATGACGTATCAAGGACTTTCCCCCCCCATCACTAAATGGCGTGGGCGTGGCCAGCACATGATGCATCTGGCTCACGGACTGGGAGTTTGAGAGTATGATTGTCTTAGTATGATTTCTCTACTTGAAACTCTATTGGTGACTAATAAGTTTCTTCCATGTACCATACGCTTTTAAATTAAATTGCACTACAGTCACTGTTTCCACATAACACTGCACATCAGAAGCTCTCAGAGCTAAACCACTGGCCACTTTGTACATTGGGGTGGGACGAGGAGGATACACAATTTCTTGAAAGAGTACCATTGTTTTACAAAGTATTCCACAGGGAATATTTATTTGCATTCTGTCCCAAATTTCCCTACTCTTCAAATGTTGGTATGACGATTAACACAGCTTTAATGCCCTTAAATTTTTTTAAGCTTCATCTTGATGTGTTGAGTTGAATGTCTTCTTTGGTATCTTTTTATGCATGAAGCATTCACCCATAAGCTTTTCCCAGCTGGAATCTGAAATTTATGGAGTCCATAAAAAAGCTTACTTCCTTTCCTTAAATTTGTGTAAACTAAAGCCAGGTCTTAATTCATGGAGTGAGGGGCTCAGGGGTCTTTGTGAGATATCTAGAACTATAGTTCAAAAATACCAGAAGATCTACAGGTTTCCAATTCCTGACATGAAGAATACTTTACTAATACTAAACATTGCATATTTTATTCATATGTATAATACATATATAATTTTGCTTAATGAATAAATAAAGGCATTTGTGTTTGCACCAAAAGATAAAGACATTCAGCCTGACAATGAAAAAAAGAAATAGAAAAATCTCCAGCAAGTTAGCAACCAAGATGGCAGAAAACTGTTTCCTCTGTCATATCAAGCAGCTCATTTTTTTGGTTGTTTTTTCCCCTTTCCATCTTTTCTCTAGCACTATTTTACAAATATTGATAGCCTGCCTTAGAATAAAATGCTCATTGGGACAAGCCACATAGAGATTTGTTGAAACGTCACCAAGAAGCTTCATTCTAAAGATGTGACTCATTCAATCACTAGCTTTCCAGTTTTGTTTTTAAGCTTTATACAATTCACAAATGCATTCTTTCCCCCTCTGACTTTCTGGGGCTTTGTCTGAGAACCAAGATGTTAAGATTTTTCATAAGTAACTGCAGCAATTTAAGGAATTTAACCATCAGCCAAGTCTATATTGGTCATAATAAAGAGGTACCTCAAGACCATTGTGGGATTCTGTTCTCAAATCTCAAGTACAGTTCCAAGCTGAACTATTTCACCTTCATTATTACCAGCCTCAACACAGAATGGTACTAAGTTTCATAAGTTCTCCCTCCCACTGATCAAAGGAGTGCCCCCAAAATTTAAGACCAGTAATTTCCTGTCCTTCAACTATCTTAATTCAGGATGAGGGGTCATTAATTGAAAAGGTAGTATCCCTGTACATTAATTGAAAAGGTAGTATCCCTGGGAAAATGTGAATGGGAAGTTGACTTAAATTCTGTGCAGAGAAGACACAGTCCAGAAGCAAGGATGAAATAGGGATCTGGAGATTCTCGGTCATCCAGGTCTAGGTTGTACCAAAGATGCTTTGTCAAATGGCAACTGGACTTTCTTTGTTTTTCCTTGAAGACATTTCGCTTCTCATCCCAGAAGCTTCTTCAGATCTGACTGAATTCACCTTCATTCTTCAGAACTGAAGAAGCTTCCTGAATGAGAAGCAAAACATCTTCAAGGAAAAACGAAGAAAGTCCAGTTGCCTTTTGAAAAAACATCTTGGGACAAAGATGAAACGGGTTTTCAATAAACAGCTTCTCTTCATCTGAACGTTGCAGAACTCAGGCAATTTGAATTACAAATGCGATTCATTGATTCCAGACATCCTATGTCTGAATTGTCAAAAAATGGGCTCAGATCCAGAATAGTGTGACATTATTGAGCTCTTTAATTAAAGGAGTAGTACAAAGACTGAAGGGACACGGCTCAGCGGCTAAGATGCTGAGCTTGTCAATCAGAAAGGTCGGCAATTTGGCAGTTCAAATCCCTAATTCCGCGTAACCAAGTGAGCTCCCATTACTTGTCCCAGCTTCTGCCAACCAGCAATTTGAAAGCATGTAAAAACGAAATTAGAAAAATAGGGACCACTTTGGTGGGAAGGGAACAGTGTACCATGCACCTTCGGCATTTAGTCATGTTGGCCATATGACCATGGAGACGTCTTCGGACAGTGCTGGCTCTTCGGCTTTGTAACAGAGGTGAGCACTACCCCCTAGAGCTGGAAACAACCAGCATGTATATGAGAGAACCTTTACCTTACAAAGACTGGACATGGAAGTGATCTGTATCTGTCATTGCTGCAAAGTTGCAATCAATATATTTTGAATACTGTAGTGATTTTGAAAGGTGATTTTGATCTTCATGGGTTTTTTTCATCTGTTTAAGGGAAGGTTAATGATGTCTATGAAACGAATGTGGAGAGTCCTGCTGTGTTAGCTTTTGAATATGAGATGGATTTGTGCAATACAGAGCATTCTCGAAGCTGCAAAGAAGCCAGTGCATTTTTGTCACTGTTATTGCATGGCATGGTATCCAACTGGTCCGGTAATGGCTCAAGGAATCAGGCACACACAAAAACTGACTGCCCCACCAGCTTTGTGTCAAAGGATGACTTTGAACATACCAGTAATAAATAATGTTTTACATCTGGTTGTCTGCTGAGTCCTCATTGCTATCAGTATACTGACTGTCAACTCATATTTATCTGGTCTTTTAGAGTTGCTAACAGAAAAGGAGGGAGGAGCAGTGCAGCAGCTTGCAAAACCGCAACCGAAACTGCATTCGAGAAATGTTTTCATAGATAGTTTCCAGGCGACCAAAATTTCTGCCAAGGCAAAATTCTAACTGGAGAGCATGATTGATGACTTGGCTGTGGATGTGTCCCATTGGAGAATGTGAATTATGATACACCCAGGAGGTGGGGGAAAAGCAGGGTCAAGGGTGACAATGAATGATGTGTCTCAAGAGTCCGCTACACCCAGGCAGCACTGGCATGTCTACTAATAAATCTTTAAGCTTTAAAAGTCCGGCTAGAGACTCATGATGTAAAGAGGGTAACTACCAGAATCCTGACAGCAACTGATGGGTGGGTGGAATGGGGGAGAATCCGTGAATGTCAAATGCTGGTGCAGAATAGCAATAGCATTTAACTTATATACTGCTTCATAATGTTTTACAGCTCTAAGTGGTTTACAGATTCAACATATTCCCCCCATCAATCTGGGTCTTCTTTTTATAGACCTCAGAAGGATGGAAGTCGAGACAACCTTGATCAAACTCCTGGCACTGGGCAGAGTCAGCCTGCAATGCTGCATTCCAACCACTGCACCACCCGGAGCGCTAAATACCTGCTAGTTTTAGAGAAAGATTTGCCATGAAAATTTGAAGTTGGGAGGCCTATTCATTCCAGCTGCTGCAGCTTTCTCTTAGGGTATGAAGAAAAAGTTTCCTTTGTTTGGGCCACCTCATCTTTTCCTATTGTTGCACTGTTGTCACATGGAAGGCTGGCTGCCGTGTGGCATAACTGAGCCAAGTCTCAGTCTCTGTTTGCTAAATGAAGCCACCAATTAGTACTGATGCATATTCTCACAACACCATTCTGCAAAATGCAGAAAAGTAAGCCAGAAGGAATCAAGGAATGATACAGAATCAGAAAATGCAGCAAGTCTAATGTACACCAACACCACATCCAGCCCTTGCAAACCATTCTAGCTTCTATTAGATTTTGTTTTCCTTGCTTAAAATGCAAAAAAAAAAAAATGTCTAATAGATATCAACAGCATTCACTCTGCCTTGGTCCCTGGACTACCTTCAAGTCCTTGCAAACCGTTCTTGTTTCTATTCTTTCTCCTTGCTTTATATATTACTTTAAACTTCACCTATTGTTGAAGATCCCATCAGCTCCATCTTGAAAGCCACTTTAGTATAGTACCGGTCATTAAGGTGCTGCCCTACAAACTAGGAGTTGGAGTTCTAGTCCCAGTTTAGGCACAAAAACTGGCTGAGAAACTTTTGGGCTGGTTGCTCTCTTGGCCCAACTCACCTCACAAGGTTGCTTTAGGGAAAATAAGGGGAGGAAGAAGTTCAGGTGAACCCCAACTTATGACCTCAATTGAGCCTAGATTTTCTGTTGTTAAATGAGACATTTGTAAACAGGTAACAGATAACATAATCAGAGTCGGAAGGGACCTTATAGCTCATCTAGTCCAACCCCCTGCCCAAGCGGGAGACCCTACACCATTTCTGACAAATGGCAGTCCAATCTCTTCTTGAAAGCCTTCAGTGATGAAGCTCCCACAACTTCTGAAGACAACTGGAGTTTTGCCCCATTTGACTTATATACTGATTCACAGTGCTTTATAGCCCACTCTAAGCAGCTTACAGAGTCAGCATATTGCTCCCAACAATTGGTCCTTATTTTACTGACCTTGAAAGGATGGAAGGCTGAGTCCACCTTGAGCTGGTCAGGATTGAATTGCCAAACTGCTGGCAGTCAGCAGTCAGCAGAATTAGCCTGCAGTACTGCATTCTCACCACTGCTCCACCACAATACCCAAATTCACCTCTGCTCTAATTTTCCTTCATTTGTGTATAACTTGCAATCATTTGTTCCTGTCAAATACAGCTATTCGTATCTTTGATATGTTAATTTGTAGGTCCTTGTTGCATTACAGAATCTAATACTTGCTTCAAAGCATTCTGATTGTCTGTCAACATGACGACAGCAGGGGACTTAGGTGGCACTTGGCAGTCAGGCAGAGCACAATATGTCGCTCTCTTCCAACAGAGGAAAATGGCGGAAGCAGAGAAGCAATATTCAGGAGGCCCATCTGGCATTTGTAGTTTGAAGTGGCCACTTCACTCTGTCTATGTGTGCCAGGAAGAAAATGTCCTTTTTTCATGCAAGGATATTAGTCTGTTCCAGCTGGCCAGGCAGAGAAGGTATGTTGCAGACCCCCATCCTATCTTGACTGATAGGATCTAGGAAGAGAGCCTTCTCTGCCGTTGCCCTTGTCTTATGGAATATTCTCCCCTCCCCGCAGAGGTGAAACCATCCCACACTCTCCTGGCCTTCCCCAAAAGGTTTAAAACATGAGGATCCCCAAGGAACATGCAATCATGCTGTTGGTTGGTGCCATGAAAGCCCTCCCTTCACTTTTGCCAACTAATTTTTAATGGGGCTTAATGATGCTTTTCTCGCTAAATATTTATTTATAGATAGATAGATGGAGAGAGACAGAGAGACAGAGAGACAGAGAGACAGAGACGGAGACAGAGACAGAGATATATATCTCTGTCTCTGTCTCCATCTGTCTCTGTCTCTTGATATTAGAGAGAGAGAGAAAGAGAGATTAGATAGATAGATAGATAGATAGATAGATAGATAGATAGATAGATGATAGATAGATAGATAGATGATAGATAGATAGATAGATAGATAGATAGATAGATAGATATAAATTCTAAAATGTAACTTTCCCATTTTAATTTTCATTCAAGTAGTCCTTGACTTATGACCACAATCGAACCCCAGATTTATTTTTGTTAAGTGAGACATTGGTTAACTGATTAAGTGCCCCATTTTATGGCCTTTCTTGCCTCAGTTGTAAAGCAAATCACTGCCACTGATAATTTAGTATTTGCTGTTAAGTGATTCTGGCGTCTTTGTTGACTTTGCCTGTCAGAAGGTGGGTGTCACATGATTCTGGAACATAGCAATGGTCATAAATATGAACCCAGTTTCCAAACATTTTGAACACATGATCATGGGGATGCTTGGAAAGGCTGTGACTGTGAAAAGCGGTCATAAGCCATGCTTTTCAGTGCCGTGGCAACTTTGAATCAGTGGTGGGATTCAAAAAATTTTTACTACTGGTTCTGTGGGTGTGGCTTGGTGGGTGTGGCTTGGTGGGCATGGCTTGGTGGGTGTGGCAGGGGAAGGATACTGCAAAAGCCCCACTCCCTCCCCACCCCACTAACCTGCTTTCCAGCTCTGTTCTCCTGTGCAGGGCAACCAAAGAAGACCCAGCCAATCAGCTGGGACTCAATGAGAGTCAGAGAAGAGATGGGCTTAGCAGGGCCAGTCAGAGGTGATATTTGCCAGTTCTCCAAACTACTCAAAATTTCCGCTACCGGTTCTCCAGAATGGGTCAGAACCTGCTGAATACCACCTCTGCTTTCAATGGTCATTAAATGAACTGTTGTAGGTGAAGCTCTATCTGTAAATATTTTTATATTCTCATATCTTACTGTACACCACCTGAAGTCCTTCTTTGAGGGAGAAATGTGAAATGTAAGTAAATAAATAATAAGTCTAACTCGGAAGGAAGTATCCTGATCTTCTCCATCACCTCCAGCTTTCCTACCCAATGATATGCAAAAAACCTCTCAACCCTGGAGTTCTTCCAGGAGAAAATCTGCTCCTCAACAACTTAAAGAACCACCCAAATTGTCTTGTAAGACCCTGACTGAGACTGGTGTGCCATCTGCTGTGTCTATACAAATAAAATTGGTATGTCAACTAACTGATTCTTTCATTATGTCTCTCTCTCTCTCTCTCTCTCTCTCACACACACTCCTGGTGTTATTTTCTAACAACTCGTATTTTTTTTTATATAGAACCATAGCGAGTTGGCCTCTTTTTTCCTCTCTCTCTTTTAAAGGTTGAGCTAAGCAGATGGAAAACTCTGCTGGTTTTTACTATGTTTTCCCCTAAGTTTGCAAACTCACATTTTAATAAGTATGTTATTGTCGAAGCGCATTCGCTATAGTAATGCCACAGTATCAGGTTTTGAGGAGGTGGTTTAAGTGTGAATTGCCTAACCAAAGATGGGAATCCAAAATAATTACAGTGGTGGGGCTTTGGGGCTATTGGGAGAACTTGCTGCCAAAGCCTATTTTATGGGTAAAGAAATAATCTAGTCAAAGATTATGTAATTTGTAATTGAGCAGCGTGTGAAGTTTGATTAGTTTTAAAATGGGTTTGTTTGTTTGTTTGGAGTTCGGCTTTCTGTATGAACCCAGTCCTTTTGTTTGGTTCATGATTCATTATATTATAAACCCATTAATCCAGTCATCACCTTACATATCTCAGGGAAACCCTGGATCTAGGATTAGTTCAGGATTCAGGCGATCAATTCCCACCCACAAAACTGGATTAATTTAATAAAATCAAAGATAAAAATAACCATGGCAGGGCTATGAATGCAGATTCTAATTAGCACATTCACTGAACATGTGAATGAGTCTCCTGGTAATTTTTGTAAGAATGAAAAGAATTCTCATTGTACAGCACCCATCCTTGATAATTTCAGTAATTTCCTTAAATGAGTTAGTGTTCCTCCAAAGCAGAATTAAAAGTGATTCAACCATCTGAGTATACTCAACTCAGAAAATCAAAGAATTAGGCAACCTGCATAAAGAAAAGAGGTTGGAACTGAGTATTTTTTCATGCCTCCAAGGTTTGAAGCCCAGGATATACTTCTAAGAGTAGGTCAACATATTTACCTTAAAGGGATTTACATTACGCTGAGCAAACATCATGAAGAGACCATGCTACAGTATATAGATGGAAATACAGTATAAAGATAGAATATACCAGGGATCTTCAAACTTGGCAAGTTTAAGACTTGTGGACTTCAACTCCCAGAATTCCTGAGCTAATATGATTGGAGGAGGAATTCTGGGAGTTGAAGTCCACAAGTCTTAAAGCTGTCAAGTTTGAAGACCCCTGGGTATATTCCATCTTTCGCAGGGGCTCCTGGAGTCAACTAGGACCTGTCCATGGTACTGAAGATTTTTGCTCATCATGCTACATCATGCCCATCAATAAGAGGTCATCAAAGAGACAAGAAGGAGGATCTCAATCCCTGGTGTTTGTACAATCCACAGGGTTCCTGTGCAACCCCCAAGTACAAAATTAGAAATCATTCTAATTTCCCTTTTAAAGCTCCATGTTAGGCTTTGGTAACTGGCACCCCAAGTGAATCAGATTACCAGCCTATTATAAATGTTTTTAAGGATAGCATGAGGAGAACTTATACAAAGCTTTCTGAACATTTCAAAATAGCATCCTTAGAGACAGGATGTCACAATGGCTCAGAAGTGCTCAAATTTGAGATCAGAGCTCCTATTAGCCCTAAGGTTGTCTTGGGTGCAGATTGAGATTTTTTTCTAAGCACAAAATAGATTTTATAAGTAGAAATATAAAAAGCTTTCCCTATTTCCCCAAGCTACTATAATGAAACCTGTCTGACAGTTTTCTCCTCTTAGTAAGAATATCCTTTTCTGAAACTTAGAAATAGGTGTAGGATTGCAGGTAGGATTGGTTACAAATACGGCAATATACTCTGTTAAGCAGGGATGAGATCTGACCGGTGTAACTACTGGTTCAGTGATTTACGTTCTGCGTGCGCGTGTGAAACTTCATCAGCTTGCAACCAGGACAGCTGAGCAGTGCTGCACATAGGTGCACAGCATTTGAAAAAGCACTTTTTTCCTGCTTTTTCAACCACAGCTGTGCCACGCAAAGCAGCTGAAGTTGAAAAAGCAGGAAATAAAGGTCAGATAAGAGCCCGGGCAGGAGGGTGGGCCAAAACAGCAGCAGACATAGAACCTGTTCTATATCTGCTGCTCTTCAGAGCTACCAGTTCTACAGAGCCGGACAGAACCAGTAGAATCCGACCCTGCCATTAAGGTATTAGGATTTAAGAACTGACCAGCAGTGAGTAGCTGCAAGAAGCTATGAAGCTGATGTAATAGGCTAATGTAACAAGAGTGATTCAGCAGAGTATGGTTATTTCCCTTTAAGGCTGGAGAGTAAATTTCCCCTTAAGAGGTGTGTCTATAAAAGGCAGCCATTAGAGGGTGTGGTTTTCTTTTCTTGTGACCAGTATTCAGTGCAGAAGTTCTCTGTGTATTAAGAAGAAGAAAGCTTGCTTGTAAATGAATTTTGCCTGCCATATGTATTGTCTAAATATAACTGTTGTATATTAAACCGCTGTTAATGTCCACGTCTCTGTGTCCTCATCAATGTTATGACTGCTGCTTCAGGATTAAAAAGTAAAGGGGAGGTTTCGCCTGTCAAGATGAGTCCGATTCCGGGTGGCAGTGGTCATCTCTATTTCCTACCCGAGGGAGTCAGCATTATCAAAAGATCCTTCTGTGGTCATGTGGCCTGTATGACTATACACCAAATCACATGGAATACTGGTACTTTCCCACCAAAGTGGTACCTATTTATCTACTCACATTTGCATGCTTTCAAACTCCTAACAGTGTTCGTCTTAGTGTCTGGAGAATTAGAGCCTCACTGATGGTGAATTGTGGGAGACTGACCAAAATAATTTGATTGCCCTTTCATGTTCTTTTTTGATAGCGATAAGCAAAAAAATAATTTTGGGGGGGGGACGGGACTCTGGTCATGTAGACATGGAATTTTGAAGACCATCTAAAAGCATCCAGCCTGGGGAAGCTAGAGTAACAGGATCTAGGTTGCAAAACTTTGGATAATACTATGTAATCATAATCATTGCATAGTAACAAAGAATTTTCTGTCAGGACTTTTTTGGGGAAAAAATCCAGGTTGCCCTAAGGAAGCTTGTCATAGACTTAAAATTCCAAATTTGGTGCCTTGTATTAATACCAGAGTATTCATTGACCTCTTTATCCTATGTATCTTAGAATGTTTTTACATATTCTTTTAATAATGCTATCATTTAATTTAAAAGGAAGGTGTATGCAGTTAGAGATTTGACCTTGTTTTAGCTTCAACATCCAAATGGGTTTTCTGTGGCTGACCATGCCCCAACAAGAGAAACATTTTATAAATGAGTATGCCCACTGCGGCAATCATTTTGTAACTGCAGTCATACGATGTCTGAAATATAGCCATCACCACCCAAAAGATTGATGTAGTCAATCTTAAACCTGACGGAAAGGGTGACTTGGTTTAAGGCAATTTCCTAAGTTGGCACAATTAGTGAATGTTTGGTGAAATTTTACTTTTACTTTCAAAGAAGCCCATCTGAATTATTGAAGGGAACCAACCAGTTCTTTCAACCTTGAAGCTACCCACTTTCCAGTCAGAATTTTGTGTGGGAAAAGGCCTTGGAAATGAAATTAAAAATCTGAGATTATCACTTATTATTTGGAGAGATCTCTTCAAACTCTATAGCTTGACTTGCCTCAAGGTTCTTTGAAAGTATATCTGAAAGAATATTCTTTAAGAGCAAACATCCAGCTTGGCGACCAAATTAAATTGAACATTTCATTCATCATTAGAACTCATTGCTGGGGGGGAGGGCACTGCTATTAAATCAACTTCTGAGTAGCAGCTGTTGAAAAGGAAACAATTGGAATATAACATTTTCCTTTGACACAAGACATCTGCAAAATGTATTTCCTTTAGGTACTACTGTAAGAGTTTCTGCTAAATTATATTGTGTAAGTGGGCTTGGAGGATAATTCCCAAGATTCCTAGAGAACATGCCGGCCAAAATATATGTTCAGAAGTGTCCATCCTGTGGATGTAGAGAAGACCACATTGAAGAAATTGTTTAATTATTTGGAGCTTACTTTTAGTTTCACTCCTTGTTTTAACTCAGCATTTCCTTCTTCCAATGTTTCTCTCTGGAACTTGATTTAAGAAAGTGATCAGGGGCAGCTCTGTCGTTAGGCAAACTGTGGCAGCTGCTAAGCAGAAGATGTTGATGGATTCAGAGCAGGTAAGGTCATTGGAAAGCAAAGGTGTGAATATCTTGTGGCTCACCCTGAATGTTTTAAACTGCTGCCGGTTAAGATTTTGTTCCCCACCATCAATATTAAAATCAGATTCCACTTCCACTCTAGTGACCTTCCTTCTGTGAGAAGACAGTCACCGTGACCTAGGGCAAAGTGAATCAGAGCAAATGGATTGGAATGTAATCTTTGCTTATTGGTGGGTGACTGTTCCTTTCTTCTTTTAATCATAAACTGACTCCAATCCCCATTCTTCTTAATTTTGCAAGATCACTTGACATGGTTGGGCACCATTGAAAAATAGAAGGAACAGGAGCAAAGATTGTTGAGTGACAATGTAGGGCAGGGATAGCACCTTTACAGCCTGTGAGCTTCAACTCCCAGAATTGATTTACATTTGAACCAACTACATGATATAAATTAGTAAGAAACTGTTGTAAAAGGGCCATAGTTACTTACTCCTAATGTAGAGTAATAATCCACTCTGCCAAGTTATCTGTAAATATTAAGTAATCTCAGGGGTGGGATCCAACCAGCATAACAACCGGTTTGGGGAGCGCATGCATGCATGTCAAATGCGCGCTGCGCATGCATGCCCACTACCAGTTCTGGCAAGCATTTACCTTCTCCAGCTGACAAGCGGCACTCAGCAGTGCCACACAGAGGAAAATGCAGCCACTAAAGGACAGCCTAGAGCCCGGGTGGGCAAGTGGGCCAAACAACAGACCAAAACCTCATCCCAGTGAACCAGTTTGGTGTCAGCTGCTCTTCGGAGCTACTGGTTCTATAGAACCGTTCCGAACCGGTAGGATCCTATCCCCTGAGTAATCTTCACCCCCACAAAAGTTCACAGTCATCAGTACTTTGGGTCAATCTTGTTAAGACTCTGGTATCTTTAGCAGCTGCAGAGATGTATATTTTAGTGGATGCAAATGTCTTCATTCAAAAGACTCCTGGTACTTTGGAAAATAGGTTGACCCTCTCTTCTTTGTAGTAGTCCCTCAAATATTGGAACACTGCTATCATGTCAACACAAGTCCTTCTTTTCACTAGACTAGTCATACCTAATTCCTGCAACTGTTCTTCATGTGTTTTAGCCTCCAGACCCAGCCAAGTGTTGGCCAACTGAAATACTACATCATCTCAACTCTCTGCAACGTTCTCCAGTTCTAATCCGACCTAGGACATCACTTACATCAAGTCCGGGAGAGTAATTTGCATGTTTGTGCCTTGATTTTATGCAAATATTGATACTCTTTGGTTTTGCATGGGCAAAGTGACTACCTTACTCATAATGAATTGGAACAAAGGGAGAAGGATAGCTTTTTTCATTGAGATATATTATCACAGCTGCTGGAGCTGATAAGTGAAGATGATGTCATGGAAGTGACATCCCTCCATGCCTCCCTACCCCCACAAGCAATAAAAGAAGGCTGGCCTCCTCTGAATTGCTTTTCTGTTTAGCAGTAACCTGATAATCCACCTACCTCCATTCTGAATCCAAACTTCAGCTCTTATCTCGTAGCAGCAATTTCCAGTAAGAGGCAAGGCTCACAAAATGGATTGCAACCTTGAGGCTGATTCCTTGGACTTAGAATCGCTCCATGAAATGTAATTGGATCAGGGGGAAAAAAACCAACCAAACCCAGTTATGGTGGAGGGGTTGTTTGCTAGCATACATTTCTAATCAACACCAACAAAATAATGTTCTTCCTTCCATTTACAGGAACTCCACTATAACCGCAGCAAGTGACTAACTTTGCTTGATGTCAAAAGAGCTAAGTAGAATCAGACTTGATAGGATTTAAATTGGAAACCAACAGGACATTTCAGTGCTTCAGGATAGTCTGGGAAGCTGAAAAACCATTTCAGACTTTTAAATATTAACCAAGAGTTAATTTTTGACTTTAGAATAATTTTACTTAAGGTATAAAGGCAAAGGTAAGATGCACTTCCTGACCTCCACGTGGGGCATGGAAGGGTATCTGGCAGGAGTTGGATTCAATTTTTTTTTACTCTCAGTTCTATGGGCGTGGCTTGGTGGACATGGCAGGGGAAGGATACTGCAAAATCCCCATTCCTTCCCCACTACTGGGGGAAGGTTACTGCAAAATCCTTATTCCCTCCCCACCCCACTAATCTGCTGTCCAGCTCCATTCTCTTGTGAAGAGCAACCAAAAAAGACCCAGCCGATCAGCTGGGACTTGGGAGGCGGAGAAGAGATGGCCAGTCAGAGGTGGGATTTGCCAGTTCTTCAAACTACTCAAAATTTCCGCCACCAGTTCTCCAGAACTGGTCAGAACCTGATGAATACCACCTCTGGTATCTGCCCAATAAATCCAATCCAATGACTCTACCCCAAATTAAGGGATTACAGGGTCTTAAAAAGGGAAGTTTAAAGGAAAAGGTTTACCCTGTCTAGTCATGAGGGCAGTGCTTATCTCCATTTCTTAGCCGAGAGAGCCAGCATCGTCCAAAGATATTTCTATGGTCAGGTGGCCAGCATGACAGTACACCAAAGCAGATGGAACGCCGTTACCTTTCCACTGAAATGGTACCTATTTATCTATTCAGATTTACATGCTTTTGAACTGCTAGGTGGGCACGAACTATGACAGGTAATGGAAGCTCATCCCACCCACCCCCGTTGCATGGTGCTTGAGTCTTTAACCCAGGTTGTCAGCTTCCAAATTGACAAGCTGAGCATTTTTAACCATGGAGCCATCACCCCACACAGTTCGAACTTTATGTATAACGAGTTTCAAGTCAGAGCTCCATCAAGAGGGAAGCGGGACACAATTATGAGCCATGGTGGCGCAGTGGTTAGAATACTTTAACCACAGTGTTAAGAGTACTCTAACACTGTACACAGTACACAGTACATAGTGGTTAGAGTACCTCACCCCATTCCTAAAAGGTCTGCAAGGGGCGTGCATAAGTGCACAGTTGTGCCTACCGTCCCTGTCCTATTGTCCCCATTTATTCATATCTATTTCCTGTATTCTTACTCATGTTTATACTTATACCTATTATCTTGCAAGTGATTGACAAGTAAAATAAATAAAATAAATAAATAAATACAATTGGCTACTTTTGTTCAATTCTCACCAGGCTCAAGGTTGACTCAGCCCTTTGTCCTTCTGAGGTGGATAAAATGAGGACCCAGATTGTTGGGGGAAAGAGGCTGACTCTGTAAACCACTTAGAGAGAACTGTAAAGCACTGTGAATATATGTCTAAGTGTTATTGCTATTAAAAAGATTTTTTTAAAAAAAGAAACAGATGTACTGAAAATTATGTATAAAATGAAAATACTCCAATTTACCTAAAGTAAGGTTTAATTCTGGAGTGTTATTATGCTCTTTTCCTTCTCACTCTTTTTGGCAGTTTGATTATCGTTTTGCAGCCTGACTTATTGAGTAAAACTTGTGAGCCACTCGTTCCAAGCCATTTTAATAAATATCCCCTTACCCATCAAGCTGTTGTCCTAAATTCAAAAGCAGCCAATTGCTTCCACCGTTATGATTCTAATCAAGCCCAGGTATGGAGGTGCCCAGCAGACTTCACTTTTGCTGATTATTTTTCTGATGGGTTGAAAATGGTGGCAGATATTTGCCTAAAGGGAAATACGATGCGTAACTGAAAGGGAAGAAACACTGAATTTAAGATATCTTACCAGCTGTAGAAAAAATACAGGCACATCACTCAAAAGCCTCCTGGCTTCTATTCAGGGATGGGCTGCTACCAGTTCTCCCCGATTCGGGCAAACCCGTAGCTAACTGGCAGCTAATTTTATGGCCCACCCCTGGCTGGCCCCACTCACCCTGTCCCTCCCCTCTCAGGAGTCTCCACCAGGCCTGTTTTGGATCCCAGGGACCATGTGGAGGCTTCGGGAGGGCAAAAAAAGGGCCTCCCAGAGGGCATCCAGAGCCCAGGGAGGTGTTTTCGCCTTCCCGGAGGCTCAAGAAAAGCCTCTGGAGCTCAGGGAGGGCAAAAATGCTCTCCCCCCCCCCCGCTGTGGTGCAGGAGACTGACTAGGCCATTCCCGCCATGGCCACGCCCATCCAGCAACTGGGCAGCGAACTGGTTGCTAAAATTTTTGAAGCATAAGATCACCCACCTACTTTGCAGAGAAATTATTTGGAGGGCGGAAAAAACCCATTAAGCTTGAGTGAGCACATGCTCACCTGTAGCAGATGTTTCTCAGTACAGAGGAGATTGTTGTTGCCTCCAAGTTCCCTTCTTTTGCTTTGAGGCTTCATTCATAAAGAGGGTCGGGTATGTAGCCCAATGTCAAAAACTCTTCAGGCTCCTGGAACTGCTAGCCATGACCCTCAATGTAGTTGACCTCACCCCCTTCCTAAGAGGTCTATAAGGGCCTGCGTAAGTGCACCATCGTGCTTACCGTCCCTGTCCTATTGTCCCCATTTATTCGTACCTATTTCCTGTATTCTTACTCCTGTTTATACTTATGCCTACTGTCTTGTAAGCGATTGACAAATCAAATAATTAAAAGAAAATAAATAAATAATGTAGCCACTTCCTTTTAGAAGTGGGGGTCTCCGCTTGCTCAGCATATCAGCTCCAAGAGTCACTTTGTGGGAACCATCCAAACGGACCATTCTTCCTACATTTTCCAAACCCTCCCCTCCCAAACTTGTCACCTTCCTAGGAATGTAGAACCACTTCCCTCCTCCCTATGTCAGCAAGCCTGAATGCACAAACAAGCCTCCTTCACATGCGCCTGTACATGTGGCCGTGTGCCAACCAAATTAGTTTATCCAGTTAAAAATAGAAATAAAAGAAGGGGAATCAGAGGAAGGGAAAGCGGGGAGAGTCATCATCAACACCTTATAAGCTCAAAATGAACCACTATCTTGTTGCTGTGTGCGTAAAAGCCAGCAAGACCGTCTGGCATTTGGTTGGTTTCAAAACATATCCTGGGAACCAATGAGCAGGGCCAGCCTGCGTCCTAGCAACAACATTTCACTAATGAGCACCCAAGGCATGATGAGTCTGCCTGGATCCTCCAAGAAAGGTCCCGATTCTGTAGTAACAAAATCAGAGCATTTATGAAAGAAAGAGAAGGGGGATTTCCTTCTCTTCTCTTCTCTTCTCTTCTCTTCTCTCCTCTCCTCTCCTCTCCTCTTCTCCTCTCCCCTCCCCTTCTCCTTCCATCTTCCCTCCCTTCTTCCTTTTTCTTTCGTCTTCCCTCCCCTCCCTTCTTCCTTCCTTCGTTCCTCCCTCCCCCTTTCTTTCTTTCTTTCTTTCTTTCTTTCTTTCTTTCTTTCTTTCTTTCTTTCTTTCTTTC
>NW_020769351.1:9945637-9969676 GCF_900518735.1 Pseudonaja textilis
AGAGAGAGAGAGAGAGAGAGAGAGAGAGAGAGAGAGAGTGAGTGAATAGGAGGTATGACATGCTAAGAGTGTGTGTGTGTGTGTGTGTGTGTGTGTGTGTGTGTGTGTATAGGGTGCCAATTCTTCCCAGTGGTAGTTGAACACGTTTCACCCTATGAAGTGACTCTGGGTGGCTTACAAGTTATAAAATAAGTAAAGAATAAAACATTAAAACTACACATATTATGATTTTTTAAAAACTATACAGCAACCAGGAGCAAGGCATACATGGAATGGGGACGAAGTCTTCTTGCCCCATCAGCCTTATCTCTGAAAAGTTTCATGTGAATGGGTACAATGACATACCCCAAAGGTGCTTTTTCAGGAGGCAACTGTTTTTGCTTTTTCTTTTGAAGACGTTTTGCTTCTCATCCAAGAAGCTTCTTCAGCTCTGACTGGATGGTGGGGAATGGAAGGATTTATATTCCTTGCAGACAGCTGATCATTTGCATCCTTTTAGAGGGTCGTTAAGGCCACTTGGAGATTGATCTGTTTCCTCCAAGTGCTCCAACGACCCTCTAACAGGATGCAGATTGCCAGCTGTCTGCAAGGAATATAAATCTTTCCATTCCTCACCATCCTGTCAGAGTTGAAGAAGCTTCTTGGATGAGAAGCAAAACATCTTCAAAAAATAAAACAAGAAAGTCCATTTGCCTCCTGAAAAAGCACCTTTGGGACAACCATGACTTGGATGACTGAGAATTTCTACAGACTTGTACAATGACATGTTTCCTCACCAGATAAGACCCAGTCAGCAGCTTCTGGGCATTTAGAGTTGCATACGTGAATTATCTATGAAGATTTTCAGTCATCTGGTCATGGTTGTCCCAAAAGTGCTTTTTAAAAAAGCAGCTGGACTGTTTTTCCTTGAAAATCCAAGAAGCTTCTTCAGAAGAACAAAGTCCAGTTGCCTTTTGAAAAAAGCATCCTTGGGGTCATACATGAATTATTTCTCAATTGCTCACCAAAACCATCTCCGTCATTATCACCATATCACCCAATGCAGCTCTAGGATATAAATATGAATGGTTAACTTAGCATGGAATATTATAATTTTTTTCAAGGGCAACATATAATAAAGTCAAGAGAATATCTAGTAGCAGAGGTTCTCTTGTATATAATTATTCTAAAAGTTTAAATAAGGCAAAAAAATGTATGTTTTTGAACACTGAGACTGAATTTGAAACAGAATTGCTGTTGCAAATGTTGCTAAAAGGAATAAACTTCTGTTGAAATGGAAGAAAAGGTGAAAGAATGTGTAGGAATTATTGTACCCTATGTAGTGTTGTACCTTATGATTCTTGATGAATGTAACTTTTCTTTTATGTACATTGAGAGCATTTGCACCAAGACAAATTCCTTGTGTGTCCAATCACACTTGGCCAATAAAGAATTCTATTCTATTCTATTCTATTTGAAAATGGGGTATACATTTTGGATACAATATACAATGGGAAACTATGTGATTGAAAGGACTGGAATTTATATTATATTACCACTCAAAAGAATTTTTTAAAAAATAAAATGTATTGTTAGTACATGTCACCAGAAAAATTGTCTTGAATGTATAAAGGCACTTCACATTTCTGTTGAAAATGTGAACAACACGGAGGGACATTTTATCATCTTTGGCAGATACGTAAAAAAGAAAACCAGGAAATTTTGGCTGTCTTCATACATATACTGTTTCAAAAGATTTTAAAGATTGGCATACAATTGAAACCAGGGGCTTTTCATTTGGAAATGGATTGGCGGGGAGAATTGTGGAACTTTGTATTTACACATCACAACTACAGTGAGATTATCATACACACAAAGACTCAACATTACCCGTCATGGAGGAATGGTTGGTGAAGATGAAGGGATTTGCAGAGATGGCTAAATGGATTTCTTTGATGAGAGAAAAAGTCAATATCTACATTCATTGCTAACTGGAAGACATTTATGGACTTTTTGCATGAAATTCAAAAAAGTGAGATTATCAATTATGGTTTTGATGATTATAAAAAATAGATAATATAAAAAACATGGGTTTTTTTGTAGAAGAAACTACATATAGTTGGAGGTAATTTTGCATGCAAAGGAAATTGGAAGCTCCTTCTATTTCTTACTGTTCTTTTTTAAAGTCTTCTAGCTTTTTCTTTGTTCTTTTTCTTCTTTCTTTCCCCTTCTTCAACAGTAGTCCTTGTTAGTTTTTTAATCTTCTTCTTAAACTCCTTAATAAAATAAAAATAATGCATCTCCCAGATTTATACAGTTATCTTGTATGTCTACCAAAAAGAATAACAAAATAATAACATATAATCTTCCTTCCTTCCTTCCTTCCTTCCTTCCTTTCTTCCTTCCTTCCTTCCTTCCTTCCTTCCTTCCTTCCTTCCTTCCTTCCTTCCTTCCTTCCCTCTTTTCTTTCTTTGTCCATGCCTGCCAACAGACCATGTTGCATCTGGTTTTAGTAACAAAGGAGAGAATCCGGTGACCACATTTTTATGGTCCAGTTAATTTCAATAAATTTCACTAAACATACTAGTTGTGTGGTTTGAAGACCACAGAATTCATTGTTAGTAGCCTTAAATCTGAGGGCTTTTTAACCGTGGTCTTGTCAGATTTTTTTTTTATGGAACAAGGACCTGGCAACTGGAAGCCAAAGTTATGCATGATCCATAACCCAAAAAGCATAATGATTAAGATTCCATGTTTCTTCTTTCCCCTTGAATCAGCATTCAGTGACTAAAGTTACAGTTTTTTCTTTGGCAACTGATCTAGAAATCCCAAAAGACAGAACAATTCAAATTTGTGCTGAGACTTATCCAAAAAATCAAGGGATTCATGCCTTTCAAAATTAGAGCATCTGCATCTTTAAAAGGATTTTTTTTAAAGAAAAAATTGCAAAAACATTAAGGAGCTGAGCTTTCGTGATTTTCAAAGGCTAATGTAGTTAACCTAATATGCCAATTAAATCAATCTGCTATATATTTAATATCTATATTTAACCAAAATCTCGTTGGTGAAATGCTGAGAATTTGACCAGAGTGGACCAAGTTAGTGGGAAATTTGATTTGCTTTTTAAAAAACAGGCCAACCGCTAATGAAACCTCCTCTTGCAGTCTAAATATAATTGAAATACATGCAACTTTTATGTGATGCTTCCTTATGTTGAAAGGCTGCTTAAAATGCCTTTCTTCTGAGGATTCATTTTCCTGCTGGGAGAGCTCCGGTGCAAGGATACAGACAACTGCTTGGAAGCTGGTTCTTTTTATTTTTCAGGAAGGCGAGAGATAGCAAGAAGTCTGCATTCCTGGGGCTAGCTAGCTTTGTATAATAAACCCCTGATTTTTATACTTTTTTTCTCCTTTTGTGTGTGAGTGCTTGTGTTTGTATTTCTTAATGTTTTAAATCCTGTCAGGGGTTGTCTTCATTTCCACCGGAGGGTAAACTCCGCGGGGTGGTTTGATTGGATTATCAGTTTCATCCTAATGTTTTCTTGTTGTAGAGCGGCGGAGGAACGAGGCTGAGCCAGAGTGAAACGTAAAAGGCTTTATTGCAATGAATAAAGGGTTGCCGTGTCTGCCTCCTAACTAGGCAGGTTAGCTGGCGGCAACGGGGCTGGCACTGCTCGACAGCCGCCTTTTATGGCCGGCTGTCAAACGGTGCCAGCCAATGGGAGCGGCTGGTGCTCCCGCTCAAACAGCCGACCTGGCTGGGGACTCCAACCAGTCCCAAAGACATAACACTCCTTTCCCCCAGCTGGGAGCATGCGTAGTCCTTCAGGTAAGTTGGTTGTCTGCGCTGGCGGCAAGAACATCGCAACCCGGGCAAGCTGCTGGCTGGCGTCAAGTCCTTGCCCCCAGGAATCGTCTCGGAGGTTGCTGGGGAGTGGGCTCGGTCCGGTGTGGTGCTCTGTGAATTAGGTAAGTCCCCCTGTTCAGGCTGACCTTGGCGAGTTGCTTGGTCCGGCCGGCAGACAGGTTCGCTTGGCTGCTGGTTCGGTGTCCCTTGTTGGTAGCTCGGGCCCTCCAGCAAACTCTCTTGGTCGATGGGGTAGATCGGATCCTGCAGGGAGCTTCCGTCTGGGTAGGCTGGTACCGGCAGGGGGTCCTTGGTGCTAGGAGGTTGGGCTGGGTTGGTATCAGTTGTGCTCCTCCATCGCCTTCTGAGCTGGTCCACGTGTCTACGCCACAGGCGTCCATCTTCCAGGAGGACCCTGTAGGATCTAGGACCTGTGACTGACACAACTTGACCTGGTACCTACAGAGGATCCCCTGCATAATTCCTGGCATACACCAGGTCATGCAGGGCAAAGTCCCTGACCAAACTGTCAGATCCTAAAGGGGTGTCTGGGCAGTAGTGGGGGTGCAACCTGTCCAGGGTGGTCCTAAGGCGTCTCCCCATCAAGAGCTCGGCAGGGGATTTATTTGTAGCGGTGCATGGCGTCGTATGTTGGCTCAGGAGGTAATGTGACAGTTTGGAGTGCCAGTTTTCCTGGCCAAACCTGGCAAGTGCCTCTTTTGCTGACCTGACTGCCCTCTCAGCCATCCCGTTGCTAGTGGGGTGAAAGTGGGCTGTAAGGATGTGTCTGATGCCCAAGTTGGCAACGTACATACTAAACTCACATGACGTGAACTGGGGGCCATTGTCAGACACCAGTGTGTCAGGGAGCCCATGGGTAACGAAGAAGCGGGTCAGAGCCTTAACGATTGCTTGAGTAGATGTCGAGGGTAGTAGGGCCAAGTCTATCCATTTGGAGTAAGAGTCTACTACAACCAAGAAGGTCCTGCCATGTACTGGTCCAGCCAGGTCGATGTGCAGGCGAGACCAAGGACCACTAGCACTCTCCCACTTGGTAGGCGTAGCTGCTGGTGGGGCAGCCCTGGTTTCTTGGCAAGGTTGGCATGAGCTTACCCAGCTGGAGATTTGGGCATCCATGCCGGGCCACCAAACCTAGCTGCGGGCCAGAGCCTTCATCCTTACGATGCCCGGGTGGCCCTCGTGAAGTACCTTCAGGATGGGTACACGAAGAGTGGCTGGGATGACTACCCTTGTCCCCCACAACAGACATCCTTGTAGTTTCGACAATTCCTGCTTACGGGTTTTGAAAGGAGCAAAGTCAGCAGTGTATTGCGTTTCTGGCCACCCCCTTCCCACCCAGTCCATAACTTGGGCAATTATTCTGTCTTTTTTTGAGTGCGCAGCAATGTCCTCGGCTGTGACCGGCAATTTAAGTTCATTAACTTCAAAAATGGCATGAACAGGTGCTGGGTCTTCGACTGGGACTGGTAGGGGGCAGCGACTAAGGGCATCGGCGTGACTCAAGATTTTTCCAGGGCGATTCATTCCAACTTGAATGAATAAGCGGCCAGGAACAAAGTTCACCTGGTCATTCTAGGTGATAGTACCTGCGGGGTTTGCTTATCCCCTGATAACAGCCCCAGGAGTGGTTTATGGTCAGTTATAAGTTCAAAATGGTGCCCAAACAAAAATTCATGAAACTTTTTTACTGCAGCTACTGCAGCCAAGGCCTCCTTATCTATTTGGCTGTAGTTCCTTTCTGTAGTAGAGAAGGTCCTAGAGAAGAAAGCAATTGGTGCCTGGGAACCGTTGGGAAGCCTGTGGCTCAGAACAGCCCCAATCCCAAAGGGAGATGCATCCGCAGCTAGGACCAGGGGAAGTCGTTGATCATATTGGATTAAAACTGCATCAGATGTGAGTAAGGATTTGACTGCCTTGAAGGCATGGGCTTCTTTGGGTCCCCAATGCCAGGGGGATTCTTTGTCTAACAGTCTGTGTAAGGGTTCAGCAATAGATGCTTTGTGCGGGAGAAATGAAGCGTAAAAGTTTAGTAGCCCCAGAAAGGCTTGGAGCTCCGTCTTGTTAGTTGGAGTAGGCGCCTCATGGATAGCCTTTACTTTGGATTCGATTGGGTGAATGCCAGAGGCATCTATCCTATATCCCAGAAAGTCCACCTGCCTAGTGGCGATGGCGCACTTCTCCCTTTTAAGTTTGAGGCCATGCTGCCTAAACTTCTCTAGGACTGCTCTGACCCTTTGTATGAGCTGAGGTCTGTCAACTGCTGAGACTAAGATGTCATCGAAATAAGGGACAACCCCTGGGAGACCTTGGAGAATCCTTTCCATGAGGGATTGGAATATACCCGGGGCTACACTCACACCGAATTGGAGGCGTTTGCACTTGAATGCCCCTCTATGTGTGACTATGGTTTGTAATTCAGCTGTCTGATCATCAACAGGGAACTGTTGGTATGCCTGGGACATATCTAATTTGGCAAAGATGGTGCCGGGTTCGAAGGTGTGTAACAGGTGTTGAATAACAGGGACCGGGTAGGCACTGACCTGCAGATAATGGTTGAGGGTGGTTTTATAGTCTGCGCAGATTCTTAAACTGCCATCTTTCTTGAGTGGGGTGACTATGGGGGTCTCCCATTTGGCAAAGTCAGTTGGTTCTAACACCCCTTGCTTTAGTAACTTATCTAATTCTAAATCTAACTTGGGACGGATGGCGAAAGGCACTCTGCGTGGCTTAAGGCGAAGAGGAATTGCCTGGGGGTCCACAGAGAAGGAGATGGGGGTGCCAGAATAACAGCCCAGCTCGCTGCTAAAAACATCAGAGTAATCTGAGAATAGGGCGTCTACGTCAGAAGTTGAGACAGCATGGATCCCAGTTACACTAAGGCCGAGGGAGGGGAACCAATCTAGCCCCAACAGACTGGGGAGGGCACCATTAACAACCACCAAAGGCAAATGGCATTTAAAGGCTTGGAACTGAACTAAAAACTTGCCTTTCCCGAGGACAGGGATGTTCTTGCCCTGGTAGTCCCACAGTGTCAGGTGGCATCTCTGCAGCTTCTTCTTTGCAAATCTGGGATGAATCTTCTTTAGGGTTTCCCAGGAGATGATTGAAAGTGCAGATCCCGTGTCTACTTCCATCCTGCAGGGCTTACCTTCTAAAGAAACAGAAATACTGATTTTATTAGGAGTTTGGGAAGTTTGGGAAGTTTGGTTAGCGTGGTAGCAGGTATAGCAGTCCTCCACTTGCCTTTGAAAATTAGTAGGTGGTGGAGGTCTTTGAGGAAAGGTTCGCCCTGCTTGGCAGATTCTAGCGAGGTGGCCTTTCTTTTGACAATTCAGGCAGATGGCGTTCTTAAACCTGCAGGATGCCCTAGAGTGGGAGCCCCCGCAAGCTAGGCAAATGGGAGGTTGCTTGGGGGCGAAGTTGTTTCTCTGCCCTGCTCCTACCTGTGAAGGCTTTTGTTGCTTAAGGCGGTCTTCTTCAAGGGAAACTTCCTCTGAATGAATAGTGGAACTGCAGGGTTTTAAAGGAGTTCCTTGAATTTCAGCTGCTGATTGGGCAGAGAGCTCAGCAGCTTGGGCTTCCTCCACGGCTAAAGCTAGGTTTAAGTCCTTTTTTGCTAGCAAACGTCTTTGAAGCCTAAGGTCTCTAACCCCACAGACGATCTGGTCTAATAACATGTCTTCTAGGTAGTCTCTGAAACCACACTGTAAGGCAGCTGTCCTCAGAGCTGCCATATACTCATTAATTGACTCTCCCTCAGCCTGCCTTCTAGTTCTGAAAGCATATCTCCTGGCTATCTGGGATGGTTTAGGTGAGTAGTGGTTGGAGAGGATCTCTTGGAGTTCATCCCAAGGTATGCTCCTGATAGTGCGAGGGGCGACTAGTGCTGTAGCGGTGTCAAAAACCGCAGCCCCACAGTAGCTGAGGAAGTAGGATTTTTTTCCTGTGTTCAGCAGCATCTGCTAAACCGATGGCATCGAGGAAGTAGCTGAAACGGTTTTTGTATGAGTCCCACGTTTCCTCGGCTGGCTTGAATGATGGGAATGTCGGATTGGCATTCATTTTTTGAAGCGGCCTCAGAAAGATGGAAGGCTGAGTCAACCTTGAGCTGGTGAGGATCAAACTCCTGGCAGTGAGCTGAATTAACCTGCAATACTGCATTCTAATCACTGCAGCACCATGGTCCATATTTATGGACTCTTTAAAAGTTCCTCTGAACTTTTTCTCTCCCTCCCTCCTTCTTCCTAAGCTCTTCTTCCTAAAAAGCTTTTGAAGGGATTTTTCTTCTCACATGGATATCTATTCCAGCTGAGAAGCATGTTGCCACCACCACAGATGTTCTATGAGGAGGACAGAAGAGAGGCAGACTTTCAACTGCTCACTCATTTGATTCATGAAAAAAAGATATAATTCCTAGTGCTAGACTGACAGTTCAGAAGAAAAATGTCCATATCTCATTGCTATAGGAGGCCTTTCATTGTAATTGAGGCCAAGGGGCCAATGGCCTTCTAAATTACAACGGTATTTACCAACATCTCCTAAAATAAACAGTTCCTATCCAACACTGGTCTAAAAATATCAAATGAAGTTATCTAAGGAGTAAGAATGGCTAATATTGGACTCTAGAAAACAAAATGGAAGACCTATAAATATAATTGAACATGGGCCTCTTTTTAAAAATAAATACAAATGAAATTTTTTGCAAGCGATATAGCAGACATATTGACAACTATAAAACATGTATTTTGGCTGCACAAAAATCTAGTTGGAGAGCATGATTGATAACTCTTGGCTATGGATGTGTTTCGTTGGAGATTATGAATTATGATACGCCCAGAGGGGTGGGGGTGGGAAGCAGGATCAAGGGTGACAGTGAATTACGTATCTCAGAGTCGGCTATGCCCAGGTCACGCCAACATGTTGACTTCTAATAAATCTTTTGAAATTTTGGGAGTGTGGCTAGAGACTCATGATTTAATTGGAGTAACTGTCAGAATCCTGACACATATCTCCAAAGAGCCCCAGTCACAATAAAGTCATTGGCACATCCTATGCTGATCATCATCTTCTTTTAACAACCCCCTAATCCCTTGCGGGGTGGAGTCTGGGCAACTGAATGGAGCTAGCAGAGTGTTTACAGGCTGGATGCCCTTCCTGTCACCAATGTGGAGTTTTGTTCAGCAGATATGTTCTCATAGTGCCCAGAGAGAGAAATATCTGTTCTCTACCTAGGATCGAACTCACAGCCTCCTGATTGTGAGGCGAGAACTCCACCTCTAGGCCACTACACCACTCCTTGACACATCCTATGGTGATGTCCATGTAAATTGCTCTGATGGATTTTGTTCCCTACTTATGCTTGAACAATTCCACAGGTAGGGAACTTCAGATAGGATGAGGATAGAGGTTTGTTCTCTGAGCTTATTGGTTGGTTTCTGAATGTTTAGGCTAGCAGACATCTTCAGAGGAGTTTAGGGGATGTCAGTGTCAGTGTTCTTCTGTTTATAAATGGCTTCAGGTGTAGAGCAGAGGTGGTATTTAGCCAGTTCTGACCAGTTCTGGAGAACCGGTAGCAGAAATTTTGAGTAGTTCGGAGAATCGGCCAATACCACCTCTGACTGGCCCTGCCCCCATTGGCTGATTGGCTGGGCCTTCTTTGGTTGCCCTGCACAGGAGAACGGAGCTGGAAATCAGGTTAGTGGGGTGGGGAGGGAATTTTGCAGTATCCTTCCCCTGCCATGCCCACCAAGCCATGCCACTCCCACCAAGCCATACCCCAGAACCGGTAGTAAAACAAATTGAATCCCATCACTGGTGTGGAGACCTCCCACTCTAGCTAAAAAACCTTAACTGCATTTTCCCCATCCAAATCAGGAATGGAAGCAATCCCTGCTTCTGTTAAACATTGATTTAACTGATTTTTCCCATTAAGTCATTCCTTGTAAACCTGACAGTTTATATGAGTCAAACAGCAGGGAGCATCCCCCCTTTCCACTAATGTTTCACTGATAACTTCAGTTATTCAATGTAAGCGCACACATTTTGGGAACAGAATCAGCATTTACAGGTAGTCCTCAATTTATGACCAGAATTGAGCCCAAAGTTTCTGTTCCTAAGCGAGGCACTTGCTAAGTGAATTTTGCCCCATTTTACTACCTTTGTTGCCACAGTTTTTAAGTGAATCCCCAGAGTTGTTAAGTTAGTCACATGGCTGTTAAGTGGATCCAACTTCCCCATTGACTTGGCTTGTCAGTAGGTCGCAAAAGGAGATCACATGACCCCAGGACCCTGCAACCGTCATAAATATGGATCAGTGGCCAACTGCCTGAATTTTGATCACATGACCATGGGGATGTTGCAATGGTTGTAAATGTGAAAAATGGTCATCAGTCCCTTTTTTCAGTGCCATTGTAACTTTGAATGGTAAGTTGTAAGTCAAGGATTAATCTATATTGAAAGGTAAAATAAAAATAAACATAGATATTTGTAATGATTGGGAAGGATGAATAAATAGATATGATTTATTTTGTTCTCCTAAACTTCGATGATGATGATGATGATGATGATGATGATTCATTGCACAGTCCGCCAGATGTTCAGATTACGTTTGGCATTTTTATCTCCCTATCGAGTCCTTACCAAGGACCTGGGATAGGCAAATCTGGATATTTGATGGTGTTATAGTTATCGCGCAGGATGGAAGCTGTTCCAAATAAAGATGCCTTCTGCAATTGACTGATGGAGAATATGTCAATGCCACTGATGGTGTTCAAGTGGTGCTCCAGTTGTTTTGGGACTGCTCCCAAGGCACCTATGACTTTTGGTACTACCCTTGCTTGATGATGATGATGATAATGATGATGATGATGATCATCATCATCATCATCATCATTGCATTTACAAAAGTAAAAGGTAATACCCAATTAATGGGACAACACATGCTGCAAGATATGTTTACAGCTTTGGAAATCACTGCAGAAAGACCCTTGGTATCTTTACAGTCAGAATCTTAATCCCTCCATAATGATAAATTCTATTCCTACCTTGCTAAATTCCTTCTCTTCTCCACACTCCTGTCTGTGACAGTCCATTTTACTTCTACAAAGAAGGAAAATCACACGTTGATTGCATACCAGAGACTCTCCCTGGTCTGAAGCTGGACATGATAATAAAGTGAAAAGGCAGAACAATGGAGCATGAATGTTAAGCCTGGTCAATGGAGTCAAGCAATGTGCCACAGGGACAACTAATATGCCACACAGGGTTTTGATTTAGCTGAATGTCTTCTACCAACATAGACCCTTGTGCATTCCACAAAGGTGAGGAAGGCAAACACCAGGGCTTATGTGTTTATTTATTACTGTATTTATTAGATTCATTACATTTCTATCCTACTTTTCCTCCACAGTAGTCTCTATTCCAGTTTAATTTTCTGTGACAAAAGCCCAGGTGGTAGGTTGGATTAATGAAGGAGAAATTTTCTAGTGAAAAGAAGGACTAGGAGTGACATGATAGTAGGGTTCCAATATTTGAGAGGATGCCATAAAGAAGAGGGGGTCAACTTATTTTTCAAAACACCAGAAAGCAAGACAAGAAGAAATGGATGGGAACTGAACAAAGAGAGAAGAAACCTAGGAGAAATTTCCTGACAGTAAGAACAATCAACCAGTGGAACAACTTGCCTCCAGGAGTGGTGAATGCTTCAACACTGGAAGCTTTAAAGAACAGACTGGACAGACACTGGTCTGGAATTGAATAGGGTCTCCTGCTTGAACAAGGGGTTGGATTAGAAGACCTCCAAGTTTGAACAAGTAGGCCTCCAATGTCACTTTCAGCTCCCTGCATTCTGAAATGATGCAAAGACTATAATTGCTGAGACTGGATTTTTACCTGGACTTCATTTGTAATCCAACATCTTAACCACATTGTATCTCAACAACATAATTCCTATGTCATGATGGACATGAAAGAAAAGGAAGGTGAGTCCACGTGCAAATTGTTTTAGGACAAAGGTATCAGAATTCCAGCTCTCTAAAAAAAATTGGTCATTGAAATATGTATGTGTGTATATGCATATATATATATACTGTGTGTGTGTGTGTGTGTGTGTGTGTGTGTGCGCGTGCGCATATGTATGTATGTGTGTGTGTGTATATATATATATGGTATTCAGCTTTGTTCAGGTATTTTCCCACATCATTATAGTTGTGCTTTTAAAGTTGTAGCAACGTTTCGGCGGAATCTCATCTGCCATCATCAGGCTTCTGTATTGTGTTCGTCTGTGAGTCAGACTTTTACAGTTGTTTCAGTTTTAAATTTGGGGCTAGCCTACTGCTGTGCCAGAGTGGTTTTTTCTTCATCCTGATTGGTTGGGAGTCTTGGTCTGTGTTTATTGTTCTTGGAGTTTGCTGTGTTCTGCTTGATTGGTGTTTTTAATATCTTCTGTTTGTTTTGTGGCTTTTTTTGTGTCTTGATTGGCTAGCAACATTGTGTTCTTGTATTGGAGGCTTTTAGTGCAGCTTGGCTCCGAGTAAATGGACGGCTATCATTTGTTAGGAAGCTAGGTTTCATCTGGGTGTCTGGTTGGGGTGTGTTTGAGCTGGAGGTATCAGGGGGGATCTGTTTGTGCCCAGGTGTTTGCCTGGCTAGTGGTGTGGAGATTTTTTTTGTTTGTGAATGCAGGCTTCCAAATAATTGAGAGTCTGGTGGTATCATCTCTTCTATTCATGCCTTCATGTCTTTTTTCAATCTCTATGGCTTCTCTGATAATTCTGTGGCTGGGGTTTTCTATAGTGGCTAGGGTTTGGGTGCTATTGAAGTTGATGCTATGACCTGTGGCTTTCATGTGTTGGACTAGCGAGGAAGTGTGTTGCAGCTTTTTTACTGCATTTTTGTGTTCATCCAGGCGGGTACTTATTCTTCTATTGGTCTGTCCAATGTATGTGGCCAGGCATGATGCACAGGGGACTTCGTATATGCCTTGATTTTCCAGGTTAATTTTATCTTTGGGGTTTCTAAGGATGGCTGCTATTTTTCTGTCTGTTTTAAAGGCAGTCTTGATGTGATGCCTGTGTAGTATCTTACTGATTTTGTCTGTAGTACCTCTTATGTAGGGCAGGACAGCTGTTCCATAGGTCTGTTCATCTTTTAGGTCTCCATTATGTCTCAGTGTGTTTTTGTGGATCAAGCCGGTGATTTTGCTTTTGTGGAAGCCGTTGGCTGTCAGTACTTTAGTCAGGGTGCATAGTTCAGTCTTTATGTCCGTCTTGTCTGCCAGGAGTTTAGTTCTAGCAATTAGTGTTTTGGCCACAGAGTTTATCTATGCTGGGTGGTGGTGGGATTGGGCGTTGAGGTAGCAGTTGGTGTGTGTTTTCTTCTGGTATACGGTGTGTCCTAGTGAAATATGTATGTGTGTATATGCATATATATATATACTGTGTGTGTGTGTGTGTGTGTGCGCATGCGCATATGTATGTATGTGTGTGTATGTATGTATGTGTGTGTGTGTGTGTGTGTGTGTGTGTATATATATATATATATATATATATATATATATATATATATATATATATATATGGCATTCAGCTTTGTTTGGGTATTTTCCCACGTCATTATAGTTGTGCTTTTAAAGTTGTAGTGATGTTTCGGCAGAATCTCATCTGCCATCATCAGGCTTGTGTATTGGGTTCGTCTGTGAGTCAGGCTTTCACAGCCATTTCTGTTT
Source organism: Pseudonaja textilis (assembly GCF_900518735.1). Next base: position 9,959,208 of record NW_020769351.1, read on the forward strand.
TAAATTTGGTGCTAGCCTACTGCTGTGTTAGAATGTTTTTTTCTTCATCCTGATTGGTTAGGAGTCTTGGTTTGTGTTTATTGGTCTTGGTGTTTGCTGTGTTCTGCTTGATTGGTGTTTCTAATATCTTCTGTCTGTTTTGAAGCATTTTTTTTTTTTACTTGATTAGCTGGAAACATTGTGTTTCCTGCATTGGGGACTTTTAGTGCAGCTTGACCGGCTATCATTTATTAGGAAGCTAGGTTTCATCTGGGTGGCTGGCTGGGGTGTATTTGGCTGGAGGTATCAGGGGGGCTGTGTAATACATACATACATACATACATACATACATACATACATACTACATATATATGGATATGTATTTTTAATTTAAATGACTCTATCTAATTGGGAACTAATTTGATAGATAGATATTAATCCTAATCAACCAATGGAATAGCTTTCCTTCAGAAGTTGTTAGTGCTCTATCACTGAAAGCTTTCAAAAAGAGGCTAGAAAATCCTTTGTCTGAAATGGTATAGAGTCTCCTGTTCAAGCAGGGAGTTGGACAAGAAGACTTCCTATTATTCTACACACAGGTGATATTGATCAATCACTACACTAACCATATGTTGGCAGGAAGAAAAATAGAAGAGGCAGAAGATTTTTGTCTCTTTAGCAATAACCCTGCTATTTCATATAGGAAACTCATATGCTTTGGGTCATATAGTTGGAAGCTCATCTTTAAGCCTAAATGATTGATTGCAATTGAGGGGGAAAGTATTGGGAAGAAATAGGCGATGAACAAGAAGTGCAGACAGCAATATGCAGAGAACACATTTTAAGGTCCTACAACAAACATTCATTGTGAAATGAGCATGCCAGAACTTCCAGTACTTCTCCAAAATGTTGTCCTAGGGGGTTACTGCTTGCTTGCCAGATTCTTGTGGACACCAACTTCCTGGCTGAAGCACCTAAAACAAGATGTCCCCAAACACTTCTCTCAAAATGAAGAGCTATTGAGCCACAGAAGCCATTTATTGCTTTACTACCTTCAGAAATTGTCTTAATGGAAACACAAGTAGAGTAATGCTTTCTGTGACATGACATGAAGCCTTCTGTGACAGTAGTTTCTTAAGTTTTGGGCTGCAGAAACAGAATTCTTTTTTGGTTTCTTTAAAAACTCATCTATCTTTAATACAATATATAAATTGCTCTGCATCTTAGGATTTCCTTAGAGGCACAGTATGGCAAATGCTCATGTTTGAAAATTCTACCACTTATCTATTTCCCTTAATCCTTAGCATTGCAATGATGGTGGATTTAACATTAATCAAGGTAAGTCTGTCTTCACCTGGTGTAGCTCTAAATTTTCTTTTCTCTCTCTTGGATAGTGTTCTGGAAAATATCAGTTCTGCAAGGTTTTATGGCAAAAGCCATCTGTAGCCAATTATAGTTGACTAACTCCTGTGCCATCACCAACATATGCCCACACAGTAGGAAATTGTCATGGCCAACAGGCTAAGATCTTTCTGCTTCAGGATTTAGCCCATAAGGGCATCCTGCATATGGAAAACTACTTACTGCCAAATAAAGTGAGCTTGGGACTTGAGCCCAGGAGAAAATGCTTAATTTGAAAATAGATGCTACTGTTGTAGTCATGGAAGTAGCAAAGATATATATAAATCCAGAGAGAAATTATTTCATGCAAAAAGTAGCAATAGCACTTAGACTTCACAGTGTTTTACAGCCCTCTCTAAGCAGTTTTCAGAGTCTGCACATTGCCCCCAACAATCTGAGTCCTCATTTTACTGACGTCAGAAAGTTGGAAGACTGTGTTAACCTTGAGTTGGTGAGAATTGAACTGCTGGCAGTGGGTAGAGTTAGCCTGCAATATTGCATTCTAACTACTGCTCAACAAAATTGAACAAAATTAGCCTGAACAAACACAATGAAAAGTTTGCTAGAGGAAGAAAGAGTGTGAAAAAGATTTTCAGAGGCAGCCATAAGTGTCACAAATGATATCATTTGCATGGTAGCCTCACATTGTTCATGATAGCCTTGTGACTTCTAGGGTGCGTCTGTGGATGAATTTCAGTGCAGTCCACTTTTGTGGATCAATAGCACGGTGCTGTCCAAAGACACAAGTATACACAAGATCTCTGAAAGGATCACTCTTATTTTCATTTTCATTACATTTTACATTTCTTTTTTGCTTTCTTTTTTGTCCAGCTGTACCTCAAGATAAAAGTAAATGATGCAATTTAGACACAGAATTGGGTTTGTCAATATTGCAGCCATTTGATTGTCTGACATTCAGACAAGGGACAAAGCACACAGTCTCACTTCCCAACCTAGCTGGGTGGCAAAACATACAGTGTACAAAAGCTGCTATTTGTTTTGTTTTCGCTTTTTCTTTCTTTCTTTGATTCACCAGAGGTATTAGCAAAATTGTTGTCTACTTGGCAAATTTCAGGAAACTAAACAGAATTGAATATGGTCTGAATTTTGAGGAGAAATCACCAAGAAAATGCCACATCTGTTGATTAGAGAGGAAAGGAAATTTGAACAAATGAAGAAAGCAATGGCAAACTATTTCATTTTATTCCCAACACGGTTGTATAAGGCCTCAGATCAGATTTACCACATCCCATTTGGGCACAATGGCTCAGCAGTTAAAGACACTGAGCTTGTCAACTGGAAAGCTGACTACCTAGGTTCGAGACCTAAGCACTGTGTGATGGGGTGAGCTCCCATTCCTTGCTCCAGTTCTTGCCCACCTAGCAATTTGAAAGCATGCAAATGCGAGTAAATAAATAGGTACCACTTTGGTGTGAATGTGTTCTGTGTGCCTCGGTGTATAGTAATGCTGGCCACATGACCACAAAAAGTGTTTGCAGACAATGCTGGCTCCCTCAAAAAGAAAATGGAAATGAGTACAGCCCCCTACAGTTGTACACAACTGGACAGGGGAAATCTTTACCTTTATTTGTTATAAAGAAACAGATGGAACTATAAGAGAAATCGGAAAGCCTGCATTGGAGGTAATTAAATGCTGAAGGGATAAGGATTTCTGAACATTAAAAAAAATCTTTTTTGCTGTGAGTGGGAAGGGAGAGGGAAAAAAAATTGGAGCAGAATTTGAAAATAAGGAGAAGATTGCCTAGAATTTCAGAGTTATTAAACATTAATATGACTTCTAAAAGATATATTTTAAATGGAACTTTGTGACTAAATACTAACCCCAGAAAGAGAAAGTGAAGAAGGAGAAAGTACTTAAAAGAAACAGTTTATTTGGATTGCTTGGTGATTTTGGAACTTCTGAGAACTATCTTTGATTAAAAGCACTTGGGTGGTTGTTTGGAAAAACTTTTTCTCTCTATAATGGCATCACTTGTGGATGGATTGAAACTTGAATACCAAAAATATAAAAAAGAACAAGAAGGGAAGGATTCTCTTGGCACTCTTTTTCAATTTTTAGAAATGGCGGTTTGTACTTATGAAAAGCTGACTGCGCAACAGGATGACTGGGATAAAGAAGAAGCCATTTTTGATGAACAAGTGACTTTAGTTGGGGGAAGAAAAGAGAAAGAGGAAAAGGAAAAGGGGACTTTAAGATCTGGAAAAACAACCAAAAAAGAGAAGAATAAGGTGAAAAGTGGATACTATGTTAGAAAACAACAGAAAGGAGGAAAGCAGAAGAACAAAAGGGAGGTGGAGAGACAAGGGGGTAAAGAGGGCAAGGAGAAGAATAAGCAAGGGAGAAAGGAAGGGATGAGAAGCCTCAATGGTGGGGAGCAAGATGCAAAGAAACAAAAGTCTTTTAGAGATAATGGGTAAACTTTATTGAAAAAGGGATTCTGGAAAGGTACATAAGATTGTATTTTTATGTTTGTAGTTAGAAATAATCTTAGAAAATTGGAAACAACATGTAATTTAAAATGTGATAAAATATTTAGTGTAACTTAGTGAAATTTTTGTCAAGAAAAAGAAAGCAATGAAATAAATGGGAGAATTGGAGTAGGAGAAGGAGGAACATTCAACGAAACAATGATTTAAAATATGTGATGTGGGGGGAAAATAACTATGGAAAGCATAGTGTTCCCATAAAGGCATGATATTTAATTGAAATGGGTAAAGTGTTTAAGATATAAATGAATATTAATATTAATGATTAGATTGTGTTATCCCAGTGAAATTTTTTGTGAAGAAAAAGAAGGCAATGAACTAAATGAGAGATTTGAAGTAGGAGAAGGGGGAACATTCTAATGAAATGATGATTTAAAATATGTGATGTGGGGGGGAAATAATTATGGAAAATAGGTGTTCCCATAAAAGTATATTTAACTGAAAAGTAATGTGTTAAGACATAAATGAATATTAATATTAATGAATAGATTTGTATTGGCATTGATAATATTATATAATTTTAGAATGTACCAAACAGAATCCCAATGTAAGCTATGTATTTTATATTAAGTATTATAAATGTAGGGGAAAGAGATAAAGGCGTCATACTCCAATTAGTGTACAGGAGAAGTTTTGTTTAAAGAAGAAAGTTAAATGGATAGCTGGAAACAGAACAGACAAAGAATAATAAATATTATGATTTGAATTGAGATGAGATAAATAAAATAAAACTAAGAAAATTTAAAAGAGATGAGAAGCTATATAGAAAATTGAAAATGGTAATAAGATATGGAATGGTATACAAAATGAATATGAATTTGAATTTGTGTCTGTATGAAGAGTTGTAACCCGGGACTAAGCAACTTTCAGAAAAGATGTTTTTTATGTTTCTGTTTTGTGTTTTTGTGTGTTTATGTTTGATTAAGTTAATAAAACTTTGGAGGAATGTTAGAAGAGGATAATTGAGAATAAAAGATAGAAGAGAATAAAGCAAGTCAGAAGAAAAAATAAGTATAGTGAATAAAAACATATAAAATAGATAAATATAGAAAAGAAATACAATTGAATAAAAGTAAAGGGAGAAATAATGAGAAACTTGAAAGGATATGTATGTGTTTATAAGGAGATGTGTCAATGGTGTATAAAATGTTTTATTCGTTTTGTTAAAATTTACAATTAACTTTCAGAAAAGAGGTTTTATGTTCTTATGTTTTATGTTTTGTATGTCTTTAAAAATTAATAAAATTTGTTTAAAGAAAAAAAGAAACAGATACAGAATTTCCACAAGGCTCAAATTTGTAATTTAGTGTACTGTGAAATTCAGCTACTGTGATGACCCAGAATATATCAGAAATATAACAAAAACCAAAATGTAAACAAAAGTCCTTTAATGCCTTCAACTTGGCTTCACTGTTTAATTGTTCACAGTGAAGGAGTAAACTATTTTCAAAATAACATTTCAAAGAAAAGAAACACAGTTCAAATTCAAAGAACCGATAACAAAGCAAAAAACAAAAACAAACTGCACTGAATAAAGTTCCATGACAGACCAGGATAGATAATTGCTAATTTCAGGAAGATAACCAGGTACAGTCCATTGAAAAAATGCCAACCAAGATAAACTTCTTTAGGATTAAAACACTAATTTGTCTTCAGCATCTGTTAGCACGCAGGTCCAACCTCTTATGCAGATTTCACACCTACAACCCATGAAGAGGATCATGGCCCTCTCCTTCTGAGTAGACCACATTTTACCCTGATCCTCTCCTCCCTGTGTGCCGTAGGATTGATAGGGAATGGGCCTGGGTCCTCCTCTGATTGCTCAGCCAGTCTTTGCCCTTCCCCAGCCTCCTCCACCACCTCTGGAGCCACACTTCCACTCCCTGTTGGCTGTTCCTCCTCTTCCTCAGAGTCAGTCTCCACTAGGGGCATGACACTACCCCCCCCAAAGGGCCCCCTCCCTCGGGACCAGGCAGACAAAGATGTTGAGAAAACCAAGCATGAAAGTCATGGACCAAATGAGGAGCATGAACTTCTGTGGCATCAACCCAGGTGAAGTCCTCTGGTCCATAACCTTTCCATGCCAGCAAATACTGAAATCAGCCCCACAACTGGTGTGAATATCAGATGCTATCCACTTCATACTCTGCCTCTCCTTGAGGGGCTACCGGGCCCAGTGGTGATCTATGTGGGCTGTTGGCCAATACAGGGACTAACAGGGAGCGATGAAAAACAGGATGGATACACATGGTGGAATATCACGATGATGTTGGTCTGCAAAGCATTTGTGGTCCCTTTTGGCTCTCTCTAGTTGGTCTCAGCCCATGTGGTGCATGACTTTTAACTCTTGCAAGAACGTATCCACTGCCAGAACTGAGGAATCAGACAGGGCTAAAGGAAAAAGTCGTGGATGAAAACCATAGTTGGCAAAGAACAGGGATACACGGGTGGATGCATGTTGAGCATTGTTGTAGCAAATTCTGCCACCAGCAGCACTTCCACCCAATTGTCTTGTTGAGTATTGCTGAAACAGTGGAGATACTTCTCCAAAATAGCATTCACTCTCTCTATCCCCCCATCAGTTTCGGGGTGATGGTCGGACAACAGATGCCTGAACCTGCAGTTTCATGAGTAGGGTCTGCCAGAAGCATGCTGTAAATTGTACCCCCTGATCTGATACTATTCGGTCTGGTAACCCATGCAACCAGAATACATGGGAGATAAACAACTGGGCCATTATCCTGGCCATAGGAAGGCCTGCACAGGGAATAAAGTGGGCCATTTTAGTCAACATATCCACCACCACCAAAATGTAGCATCCTTCGATGGTGGCAATTCAGTGATGAAGTCCAATGAAACTGCCCCCCCCCCCAGGTGTTTCTGGCAAGGGTAATGGCAGCAAAAGACCAGGGGGTGCACCAGGAGCATACTTGGCTTGTTGACAGATCCCACAGGACACTACATATCCCAACACATCATGCTTAAGTCTCAGCCACCAAAATGTCCTTGAGATGAGGTGCAGTGTTTTGAACACCCCAAAGTGTCCTGCCACTGGACTGTCATGACATTGACATAAGATAAGGCCATGAAGAGGACCTCCAGGCATGTAAATGTGATCACGGAACCACAACAGGTCCCCAATATATGCCCAAGGAGTCTCTTGTTTCCCATTCTCATCCAATTCATGATGCCGAGCTGCCACAAATGGATCCGGCCACTGCGCCTCCTGAATCCTTATTCAAAGGTCCACAGGTTCCTCTGTGGCTGCAAACCATTCCAATGGAATCACTGTCCAGAGCAAGATTTTGTCCTCCCTTCAGGTATACTCAGGCTTCCGGGACAATGCATCAGCGCGTTGATTCCCCCCATTTAGAACATAGCTCACCAACTCACAGGCACATCCAAATCCACGGGTGTAATCACACCCCCTACACAGGAATGCAAGCAATGGTTGGCACACTTCCTATCAAGAAATTGCACAGTTCCAGACCACCAGACAATCTGTGGATCATGGGCCTGTAACCACTCCAAAACCAGCACCACCTGAAAATGAGATACTGTGGCAATGTAGAACACAGCTTCCTCCACTTGCTGTCCAATACACATGCAAAGGGGTTTGGTTGCAGCAACCACAAAGGGGCTGACCATCAATTGTCTCCACTATTACTGGCAGGGGCACCTGTTGCTGGGGAATGAATCACTGCTCAACAAAATGAGCATCCATGAAATTGGCCGTGGCCCCTGAGTCGACCAAGGCTCGGATCTCCACTGCTCCATGACCAGGCACAAACACACTTGCTGTCAGCACAAGATGCTTCACCAATGACGACTGGGGTGGAGATGTCAAAGATGTCAAAGATGGTGAGGATGGCAAGGATGGTGAAGATGGCGGGCCTAGGGACTTTGAAATCTGACCTATAGACCCTCATAGGCTGGGTGATGCCCATTTGCCACCACCACTGACGTCCCTGCTGTGGATGTCTTAACAGGACACTTGGCCACAAAATGGCCTCGATTACCACAATAGAGGTGTAACCAATCACGACGATGCCTATCCTTTTCTACTTGGGTCAGGCGAGGGTGGGCAGCCCCCAACTGCATGGCTCTTCCAAAGACACTTCCACCAGAGGTGCCGCTTTGCTGGGGCAGTCTCCGTCTGTCATCACACCCATCGCTGCTGAAGCCTAGCATTGATATGAAGACACAGATGCATGAGCTCATGAAGGGTGTGAGGGCATTCAGTGCACGCCAACTCGTCCAGGAGCTCCGATGACAAACCCTCCTGGAACTGGTCTAACAGTGCTGCCTCATTCTATTGTATGTCCTGGGTGACCACCCAAAAGCTAGCAACCATGAGCAAGCCATACCCCTGCTTCAACTCTCTCAAACATCTGTTTGCTGCTTGGCTCTGAACAAGGTCCTCAAACATGGCCTGGAACTGACGGCAAAACTTGACATAATTGTCCAACACCTGGTTGGGCTGGGTCAACAGAGGCGTCGCCCAATGTGCTGCAGAGCCTGACAACAAACTAATCAAAAACCCCACCTTATCCCGGTCAGTGGAGAAGTCCTCTGGCTGAAGGCTCATATAAAGCTGGCACAGCCCCCAAAATGCTGGAAATTGGACCACCTATCCATCAAATATATCTGGCACCGCTACTGGGCATTTACAGCGTGGCTGGACAGCTTGCATTTGTGCAACCTGCGCAGTCAAAAGAGCCACTTGCTGGTTTAACTGGGTGATGTCTGCTCTGAGCTGATCTATGGTCACCCACGAAAAGCAGAAAAACGTTGAAGGGTGGCTGGAGACAAAATGTGATGACCCAGAATATATCAGAAATATAACAAAAACCAAAACATAAATAAAAGTCCTTTAATGCCTTCAACTTGGCTTCACTGTTTAATTGTTCATAGTGGGGGAATAAACTATTTTCAAAATAACATTTCAAAGAAAAGAAACACAGTTCAAATTCAAAGAGCCAATAACGAAGCAAAAAACAAAAACAAACCACACTGAATAAAGTTCCATGACAGACCAGGATAGATAATTGCCAACTTCAGGAAGATAATCAGGTACAGTCCATTGGAAGAACGCCAAACCAAGATAAACCTTCTTTAGGAATAAAACACTAATTTGTTTCCATCCTCTGTTAGCATGCAGGTCCAACCTCTTATGCAAATCTCACACCTGCAATCCATGAAGAGGATCATGGCCCTCTCCTTCCAAGTAGACCACGTTTTACCCTGATCCTCTCCTCCCTGTGTGCCCCAGGATGAATAGGGGATGGACCTGGGTCTTTCTCTGACTGCTCAGCTGGCCTCTGCCCTTCCCCAACCTCCTTCACCACCTCTGGAGCCACACTTCCACTCCCTGTTGGTTGTTCCTCCTCTTCCTCAGAGTCAGTCTCCACCAGGGGCATGACAGCTACATTGTCTTAGTGGATTGCATGAATCAGGGTGTCAAGTTGAGCTTTAATTAGATTTTTGCTGGTTTGTCTGTTTGTTTGATACAGCACAGGAATCCAAGAAGTACAGTATGGGCCACCCAATATTCTGGATTTTTGAAATCCAGATGTGGGGTACCTAAGAAATGCATACCTGATGTGTACTTTATCTATGGCGGGGGTGGGCAAACTACGGCCCGCGGGCCGCATCCGGCCCATTGGTCTGTCCAATCCGGCCCGCCCCTGAAAAAAAATCAGTGGGCGTGGCGTATTGCCCTGCGCCACGTGGCCCCCAAAGCTGCAAAACAGTGCGGAGTGCTCTCAGGGTAGGAAAGAAAAGAAGAACTTTGCAAAGGCCTCGGCTGGGAGTTCGAAATCACCTTCGAGTGCGACCTCTCCGAAGGTGAGTCCCCACCGATCCCCTTTTTTTTTCTGGGGCTTTCAGGCTTAAACTTTGCAAAGGCAAAGTTTGCAGGCGGGAGCGTCTTCCTGCCGAGGAGCAGGAAGGGTTCCGCCTGGCGGGTGGGTGGGCTGCTTGGAGCGGGCTGCTTGGAGCCACCTAAAGCTAGGCTGCTGCTGGTGGAGCCTTGCCCTGCCTTGGTGCCCCGTTTCCCAGCTCGGCGGTCCTGCTCAGGCGGCACTTTAAAAGCCCTCCTCCTCGCGTATGTGCCCGATGAGCCTCTCACCACGATGGCGGCTCCCAGCAACTTTCGGCGTCCTTTTTCCTCACAGGCACTCGCGCCTGGCCCCGAGCCGCGCAGCAGAGGGGAAACCCGGAGCGCCGTCGGGTTGCCTCCTCCAAGCAGCCCGCCCGCTCTCCGGGCAGAACCCTTCCTGCTCCTCGGCAGGAAGATGCTCCCACCTGCAAACTTTGCCTGTGCAAAGTTTAAGCCTGGAAGCCCCGGAAACCCAAGCAACTTCCCGGCAACTTTCGGCTTCCTTTCAACTCGCAGGTGCTCGCGCCTGGCCCCGAGCCGTGCGGTGGAGGGGAAGCCCGGAGTGCCACCGGATCGCCTCCTCCAAGCAGCCTGCCCGCCCTCCGGGCAGAACCCTTCCTGGTCCTCGGCGGGAAGACGCTCCCACCTGCAAACTTTGCCTGTGCAAAGTTTAAGCCTGGAAGCCCCGAGCAACTTCCCA
>NW_020769351.1:9970419-9981047 GCF_900518735.1 Pseudonaja textilis
TTATAATGGGCCCTTTATAATGGCCTTTAGTAAAATTGGTTCGGCCCTCGAACGCAGATCTGATTTTCCATGTGGTCCCCGACAGAAATTAATTGCCCACCCCTGATCTATGGTTTGTGAGAGCATATTCTCCTCTTACTTTATCAATGTTCACACTGCATTTTAAATGAATTAAAAAGTACAATGTTATTATTTTTTCTTCCATTGTCAGGCTTCTTTGAGGCTTATTCAAAGCCAGTCTGTGGTTCAAGGAAGTCCTCAAGCAAAGGACTTTGTGAAGGCACTTTGCTTGAAATTAGCCTTGAGCAGGTTTCTAAATTGCTTGACAACAATAACAAAAATTACATATACATTCTGCTGTATTTTAAAGCAAGGTAGAGACTGATCAAAGCCCCAGGGAGGTGGCTGTCTCTTTGTAAAGAATACTGCTCCTCCTCCCCAGCTGTCTACCCAATGGAGCATTTGGGGGATATTTCCTATTATTCCCACTTGTATTGTTATCTATGGAGATAAACAGATAACAGATATTCAGAGTTGGAAGGGACCTTGTTGGTCATCTAGTCCAACCCCCCACCCAAGCGGGAGACCCTATACCATTTCTGACAAATGGCAGTCCAATCTCTTCTTGAAAGTTTCAAGTCGTGAAGATCCCACAACTTCTGAAGGCAACTTCTGTTCCATGGGTTGATTGTTCTCTCTGTCAGGAAATTTCTCCTTATTTCCAGATCGAATCTCTGCTTGATCAGTTTCCACCCATTATTCCTTGTCTGGCCTTCAGGTGCTTTAGAATATAGCTTGACCCCTTCCTCCTCTCTGTGGCAGCCCCTCAAATATTGGAAGACTGTTATCATGTCTCCCCTGGTCCTTCTCTTCACTAGACTAGACACTTCTGTTCCAGCCAAGCTAATGATGAATGCTTCCACCTTTGAGGCTGTGGCTAACCAGAGCAGCTAGATAGCCACATGCTGAAACAAGCAACCTTTGGTGAACAGGGTCAGACTTTTGAGTTCTTTGGCTCCAAGGGCTGCAGTGGATAAGGAATAATGCCATACAAGAAGGAAAGGATGGAGTTTCTGGGTTGATCTAAGGAGTTGCAAATATTTTTTCTGTGTTCTATGTGAGCCGCTGGAAAGAGGTAGTTTATAGATTTAGTTTAGGTTTGTGTTTCAGTCCATATCAATAGGAAATAATGCCCTTGTCGAGAATCTTTTTGGTGTAAAGCAGGCTGGGCATCTATGGCCCTTTTATGACCACTGGACCTCTATGGCTGGCTCATGAATTGTGGGAGTTGAAGTCCACAGGTGGTAAAGGGTCCATAGTGCCCACCCCTAATGTAGAAATTAAGGCACCAGGCTAGAAGCCAGGAAAACAGGAGTCCTAGTCCTGTCTTAGATACAAAGCCAACAGGGGAATCTTGGGCCAGTCACTCTCTCTTAGCTCTAGGGTAGAGGCAATGGCAAACCACTACCAAAAAACCTTGCAACACCCGCCCCCCCCAAAAAAAAACAACCTTCAGGGATTAGTCCAGGCATCACCAATAGTCTAAATAAAAAAAAACAACCTCCAGTCAGGGTTACCATTAACCACTGTTGCTATGTTGTCTGAATGCATCTGCTAAAACTTCAACTGACCCAGCCTAGCATGTGAATGGAGTCATAGGGAATGTGCCAGTGATATTATAGTGAATCATATCTTTAATGAAGGAAAGGGGGCTACAATAATGTGAAATGCCTTGTTTTGTGGTCCGATATTTTCCCCAAACCAGTGTTTTGTTATTCTCACATAAACATTACGGAGGAGTCACCTTGACAAATGCCATTCAATAAACCTGGAAAAATATGCTGTGGTCCATTTCTGGCTCAATTTCTCCCAACACCTGGAAGTCCTGCCTTGCTTGTGAAGGAGCTCTTTCTTACAGCGTAAACCTTCATATTGTCCCGTTCCGTTCCTTGCAGTCTGGAGACTTTCAACAAATTGCTGAAATAAAAAGACAGAGTTTCCCTTGTTTCTTCTTTAACATTTCCAGTAAGTTCATTTTTTGTATACTCTGTTCAGGTATTATAATTAGGTGTGGAATAGTTTTCCTCTGTAAATGAAGGAAAAAATTTTTAAAATTGACATACTGGGGTGTTTTCTGTTGAGGGATGTGACCAAATAAAAGAGCCAAGATGCATTGTGTCCCAGGTTCCTGTGGACCTCTGCAAAATATAACCACAAAGCTGGTGTTCTAGAGGCAATGAACCCAAGGTTCAATCTTTTGCCATTTTTTTAGGAAGGGCTAGGAAAGTTCTGTGCTAAAGTTCTGGAAAATTTCTGCCAAGTGATTCACTTTATTCATTTTCAGCTGTTTATATCTTACTGATTAACCTGAAAGATTCCAGGATTATTTTACAGATCCATAGAAACATGGTAATTCTTTGCCTTTGACCTGCATCTAAACAGCCATGACATGGATTCAAGAAAGGAGTGATGGACAGACCTCCAAAAAGACACAAAAGTTACTTGTGATAGTGAACTACCACCTAAAGATCCTCAGTGTTGATGTTGCCATAGATCCCAATATGTGTCTCTTTTCATGTCTCACTGTTCTAAACCCTCTTCTTTTTATTATTTGTGTGTGTGTGTGTGTGTGTGTGTGTGTGTGTGTGTGTGAATTTATTAGCCACCTAACTCCAGTGGACTCTCTAATGGGCAAAAGATTAAAGATGTTGGGGAAAGAGGGGAAATCTTCTGAGTAGATCATTCATTAATAGTATTCACCCAAACAAGACTTAATTGATGATGCCGTCTGATAAGAACAGAGAAAGGAGTCAAATGAATTCATGGAGGAGATGATTATGTTGCTTATTATTTGCTGTAATGGCTAGTGATGAAACCCATCAGTTTAGAAGCAAAGTATCAATGACAGTCAGGAAAGCATCAGAAGGCAACTGTTGCCTTCATGGATATCAAGATACCTAGCTATTTGCAATGGGAAACAGAGATAATGAGCCAGATCAGCCTTAATTTTATCCACAAGACTTTTGCATTCTTATCAGGCTTTCTATAATTAGTTAAATTGCAGCACTGCTATAAAATTATGCCTTCTCAATCTGAAAGAAACAGGTTAATTGTGCTACTTGACAGAAGACAGTCCAGCATGAGTGGAGGCTGTCCAAATGCCACTCCAAGAGCAGTATAAAAAGAATGAACCACATGAAGATTCTGAAATTGCTATATAGCAACTTACAACAGTTGATGTAGTGACCGTTCAAAGTTACAATGGTACTAAAAAAAGTGACTTATGATCATTTTTGAGCCGAGGTGGTGCAGTGGTTAGAATGCAGTCCTGCAGGCTGCTTCTGCTGCCTTCCGGCTGCCTGCAATTAGGCAGTTCGAATCTCACCAGGCTCAAGGTTGACTCAGCCTTCCATCTTTCCGAGGTTGGTAAAATGAGGACCCAGATTGTTGGAGGACATATGCTGACTTTGTAAACTGCTTAGAGAGGGCTGTAAAGCACTGGGAAGTGGTATGTCTGTCTAAGTGCTATTGCTAAGTGGGAAAGAAGGAAGGAAGGAAGAAGGAAGGAAGGAAGGAAGGAAGGACCATGGTGGTGCAGTGGTTACAATGCAGCATTGCAGGCTAACTCTGTTGACTGCCAGCAGTTTGATCCTGAATGGCTCAAGGTTGACTCAGCCTTCCATCCTTCTGAGGTCGGACCCAGATTGTTGGGGGCGATAGGCTGACTCTGTAAACTGCTTAGTGCTGTAAAGCACTGTGAAGTGGTACATAAGTCTAAGCGTTATTGCTATTTTCACAGTTACAACTTTTCAAGCATCCCCAAGATCACGTGATCAAAATTCATATGCTTGACAGCTGGCTCATATTTATGACTGTTGCTGTGTCTCAAGATCACATGATCTCCTTTCATGACCTTCTGACAAGCTAAATCATGGGGCAGCCAGATTCACTTAACAACTAGGTTACTAACGTATCCCCAGCAGTGATTCACTTAACAATGGAGGCAAGAAATCTCATAAAATGGGGCAAAACTCACTTAGAAAGTGCCTCACTGAACCACATAAATTTTGGGGTCAATTGTGGTCGTAAGTCGAGGTCTACCTGTAGTTGGCACCCAAACAATTGGCTGAATAGGCACACAATTCATGCTTCCTCAATCCTCCCCTTAAATGGAGACTGTGATTATATTTAAATTTCAGTAATGTTCATCTACCCCAATAAATCAAAACATAAATAGTTCCATGTGGTCCATCTGTTTGCGTTGCAAATTGGACATCTCAGATGACCTTAGCTGACCTACATGGAGTAGTGTTTGGGGTGGCATTTTTAGGGCAGGGATGTGGTGGTGGTGGTGGTGAGACTAGATATTCTTTTCTAAGCTCCTGGCTGATGATTCAGCATCTCCAGAATTCTCCCGGAGCAGTTCATTTGTATGAACACCAGCAGTTAGGATAGCCCATCCCTGTTCACAAATATTGACCCAGCAATCTCCATGTCCAGTGCTAGGAATAACATTTCTAGGGTAGCTTCATCAGACCAATCTTTGCAGAAGCAAAAGGAGGTGGAGGGAAATGGGTGCTATCAGTCATTTGGACATGTTTTTAGGATCACTATCAAAGAAGGCTTGTAGTCCTTTAAATCAGGGTATTGCAAGACTCCGCAAATACTGATGAAGTACAGTTTGAATATCAGTTATACTTGTCTAGGCTGGTTTAGATAGCTAAGAGTGGTACTTCAGTGGTCCCCAAAAGGCCACGGTTTGCCTAATCTTGGACCAGTTCAATAGTGGTGAAGCCAGGAAGTTAGAAGATGGATATTCCAAGTAGAAACCATTTGTCCTTTTGTAATTTACAGCATCTCCACACCATCATCCAAAACATCACTGCACTGATATAAAGGCTTTGTAATGGATAAGGTAAAGGTAAAGGTTCCCCTCGCACATGCGTGCTAGTCATTTCCAGCTCTAGGGGGCAGTGCTCATCTCCGTTACAAAGCCGAAGAGCCAGCACTGTCTAAAGACGTCTCCATGGTCATGTGGCCAGCATGACTAAATGCCAAAGGTACAGGGTACTCTGTTACCTTCCCACTAAAGGTGGCCCCTATTGTTCTACTTGCATTTTTACATGCTTTTGAACTGCTAGATTGGCAGAAGCTGGGACAGTAATGGGAGCTCACTCCGTTACACGGTGCTAGGGATTGGAACCACCGAACTGCTGATTTTTCTGATCAACAAGCTCAGCATTTTAGCCACTGAGCCACCGCGTCCCTGTGTTTGTAATGAATATAATAGTTTAGATTTGTTTTTACTGTTCCAAATTGCTGGCACACTATATAGATTAAGATAAAGGTAACGGTTTCCCTGTTCAGTTGTGTCTAGGGCACGGTGCTCATCTCTGTTTCTTAGTCAAGGGAGCCAGCATTGTCTGAAGACATTTCTGTGTTCATGAGGTCAGCATGTCTATACCCTGAGGTGCACAGAAAGCTGTTATCTTCCTACTGAAGTGGTACCTATTTATCTACTCACATATGCATGTTTTCAAAATGCTAGGTGGGCAGGAGCTGAGGGAGGAATAGGAGCTCACCCTGTTGCACAGAGCTCGAGTCTCAAACCCAGACTGCCAGCTTTCCAGCTGACAAACTCAGCATCTTTAATCGTTGAGCTGTCATGCAAAAATACAAAAGCAAATAAATAAGTTTATTTTGGCATAACAATGCCTGATGCCACTCAAAAGCACTGTAAGTTACTAGTGGAAAAATGACTAGATGATGCTCATTTTCTGCACAAAGACCTTCAAGAAACTTATAATATGGAAGCATATCATATAACTTTTAGAAACTAGAAACATAGACACGCCTCCATATTGAGAAAATTGCCTGAAAATCCCTCTGTGGGGAAAAAAAAACCAATCTGTATTTTAATAGAGATCACACACATTGACTTTCCACTGCCTAAATCCCTGGCTCTGATGGCACATCAATCATTTTACATCTTTTTTTCTATTATATGTGTTCGGCTATATTGTTGTTGCTTATGATTGCTGGTCAGTAATATAATTTTATCTTGGACTGTAAGCCACTTGAGAGTGCCAAATAAATCAGTTTGAAGATTTAAAAATGATAGCTGGCTCACAAGAAAAACATAACAGTAGAATACATCTAGAGGCATTAGTGTTTGTTCTTTTAATGTTTAATTTTCTGACTGGTTTTCCATATGCTCATACCCCATCTTCTATGGAAAAAACAAATGTTCATGCAATCCTACCATTGGAAATATTTTTAAAAAAATATTTATACGATTGGAAAAGAGGAGCACAGGTTCCTTCAAAAAAAATGAGTGAAGTAAAACCAAGAGAAACTCTAATAATAAACCTAACCCCCACTTCTCACCATCTCATAGTCTGGAAATGTCCTGGACCACAGTAGTCCCTTAAACATCATTTCAGTATGCTAATTTTACAAATGACGCTAGGGATGGAATCATCTCTCAAATTCATGAAAATATATGGACTGGAAAAAGGCACCAGAACTGGTGTATATGACTAAACTGACATTCAGTATTTATTTAGCCAAGTAAGCTATAGCTTAATGATTTTAGTAATGGCAGAACTTAATTTATATCAATAATATGGATGTGGTATTGGCAGGGCTTGTATCCCTATGTTTCTATATAGATTCCCACAATGGGAATTTTGGACTTTCTATATAGATTCCCACAATGGTATTTTGGATTTTTTTAAAAAAAAAAAAAAACCTCAATGGGAGGCTTCCAGTTTTCAAATCCATTTTATCCCAGCCTGATTTTGTGCAAATTCTTTTCTTCAGCTTCCAACTAAATTTACTCTGTTGTCATTTCCCATTTCTCCACTCACAACTTGACAGCATCTTCAAGAATCATTAGACCTTCATTGCAATAAAATGAACCATGATTTAGCAAGCCAGTTTCCTCAAAAGGTGAGGTGGGTGGCATATAAATTTAATAAGTAAATAAAAATAAATAAGGATAAGCTTCATAATATTTCAGCAATGGTTGGAAGATGCTATGAGGACCAGTAGAGAGATGATATTGGAATGCTTCATACATTTATTTGTTTGTTTGTTATGTTATGTTTATGTAGAGGTGGGGGTGGAGAGAGGTGGAGACCCTTTGAGAGCTGTATGCAACAAAATTTCATTTTAATGTATGCCGATTACTTTTCATTCAAAGTGACAATAAAGTTATTCTAAGTCTTCTAAGTCTGGAAAAACAGTTTAGAAGTCCAGTCCCGATAAACATAAATAACCCCAGACTGATGAAAGGTATTTCCTTCCCCTCCTTTCTATGTTCTTGTTTCCAATGTATCTATTTTTTCAATATTTAAATATATTAAAGAAAACTGTGGTTCTGGAGAGAAGGGAGGGTATATCCCATTACTTACATCATTAGTGTTCACAAATAGCATGTCAGAAAAATAGAAATAACTGCATGAGGTTTGCAGAGATTTTGAACAGGATCTTTATTTGGAAACAAACAAATCAACAAGTGGATTCTTAAATCAAAGTTCACCCATCAACTTACTTGCTAATTCCATGTTCGGTTCTTTGTCCTCAGTTCATCTTGGTTTTGAATAGAGGAACCTGCAATATTTTCCCTGAATTTCAATTCTGATTTACTGTGGGATTAAACCCTTTGATCAAAAAATATAGCTTTAAAAGCAGGGACCGTTGTGGAGTAAACAAATATTAGGTGGAAAATGTTTACCTTGCCATTTATTTTAAAATAGAATCTCTAACAAGTGCGTCCTCTCTTTTTCTCTGTACATTTCATACCACCAAATCAACTCAGATTTTTAAAAAATCATGATTAGGCTAATATTAGGTTCATATGTAAAGGAATAAAAGCAACATGAAAAAAGAGTTTTAAAAAACTGTTGTGAGTCAGCTATAGACATTTCCTAGGAAGCATACAAATTATTGAGATAAGCAAATAAATATAAAGAAGGTTTATTCAACTTCAAAAAGCAAAGTCTGAATTCTGCTTTTAAATTCAAACATGTGAAAACTATAAAAGAGTCCAAACAAATATCTTTTTAGCCTTTTTTTTAAAAAAAAATTGTTATTTGTTATACATTTGTGTCTGTTTAGAAATTACGCCTTTTTCTCTGCTTGAGCTCTCCCTTAATTGACTATTGTTTATAAATTAAAAGAAACTGTATAGATCTGGCCTTGATTCTTTGGCCCACCCCTTTTTCATTTGTAAATAATAAAAAAGTGAACCTCAATGTTTCTGCCTTAACATGGGATATTGAATTGAAAGAAACGCCCTCAAAGAGGAAGGGGGGGAAATCCTCCCCCAAAATTAAATATTTGGAACAAAGTAACTTCCCAAGCAAGAGAATGGGGGAACATACATTCAAGCATTGGGTTGATCGCATTTTTGCAACCCAAATATGTAGCCTATGTTACTTTGAACTTCTGAAGGAAAGATGGCAAGGAAACAAATGTCTAAACTTGTAGATTGCCCTGCAATACCACCAACCCAACTCTGACACAGGGTTAACAACTTTGCACAATATATTGGTCTGATTTTGATTCAAAGTTAAAAAATAGCACTAACTTTTATAATATTTAAACAATATGGAAAAGCAGTCTCTGAGTCTCTTGTTCAGGTACAATTTTACAAAGGAATGATTGAGTCTGTCATTTGCACCTCTACAATTGTCTGGTTTGGCATTGCAACCAAACAAGACAGATACAGACATCAAAGGATATTAGAATTACGGGGGGAGGGGTGGGAATTGCTACCAACCTGTCTTTCATTGAGGATCTGTATAATGCATGAGCTAGAAAGAGGGCTGTGAAAATATCTTCAGACCCCTCACATCCTGGATATAAATTGTTTCAACTTCTACCCTCAAAATGACATTATAGGGCATTGCACACTAGACACAACTAGACACAAGGACAGTTTTTCCCTCATGCCATCACTCTGCTAAACAACTAATTCCCACAACACTGACAAACCACCTAGTAGGGCTGCATTACTATTATCCTTCTCATCTTTCCTATTACCTGTTCCTTATCTTCTTATGACTATAATTTTGTTGCTTGTATCTTGCAATTTATATTGTTTTATTTAGTATCCTAGTATGATTTGTGTTGATTGCTTATTTAGTAACCTATGACTATCACTGATTGTTGTATCTTATGATTTATGATGAATGTCTTTTATGATTATGATCATGCTTTATCTCTTGTTGCTTGTATGTCCACTGAGAGCTTATGCAACAGAGACAAATCCGTTGTGTGTCCAATCAGACTCGTCCAATAAAGAATTCTATTCTATTCAGTATGTTGTGTAAATGGTGTTTAAGAGTGAATGAAAATGTTATTTAAAAAAATAATAGAATGTGCTGAGATGGATAGATTAACACTTAAAATAAAAGACAAGGAAGAAACGGAATATTTATTGACATGGGACTTGTTTTATCAATGGTTAATAGAATCAGAGATTAGAAATTAATAAGATCTAAAAGATAATAAAAACCTTTGTATTGAGGGTTTTGTAAGATGAATAAACTAATTGTATGATTGTTTTGCTATTATTACTGCAATGACGTTGATTAATATTATATTTCTACTTAATATGCAGACAACCCGCTGTTCAGATTGATATGGAATTTTTAAAAATGATATAAAGGGAAAATGTATTAATGAAACATATTTTTTTAAAAAAGTGAACAGGGTAATATGGGAACATCTGAATAATGGGAACACTGGTTTGTGTTTCAAGCCTCCTCCAGCTTTTACCTCTGCAGAGTAGAAGAGAAACATTTCGTGAGAACAAGCATTACCATGAAACATTCATGGGAACCCATAGCATAGCAACCGTCAATCACCTGAGGTATTCCCTCTATCCATCTACAAGATCAACAGAGTCTTTATTTGTAAAGAGTTGAACTCACAAAATTCTGGCAGAAAAATCAACATTCTGTATTCACCCTTACAATAGTCAACAACATTCTTCCATTGCCCAGTTTCATCGAACATCGGAAGAAATATACAATGCATTCAGCTTTCATTTGTTTGTCCATATTAGCACCTTCAGTTTTTTATTTGTGCTGCATTCTTAGCCCTGTGATTAGCAGAAAGTTAAAAATGCAAGGGATGGACAACTAGAAAAGAATGGTGAAGTTGGAGCTGGGGTGAAATGGAAACATTTAAACTAGCTAAAGTAATGCACGTGAACCTTTTCCATCCAAGGTATCTTCTTTGGTACTCACCTGTCCCATCCCAGACATTAGAGGAAATGAAAGTATCAAGAGAAAGCAAAATACTAGCACTTCATGAATAAAAATCTTTTTGGAGTAGGATAGGCAGGGTTCAGTTCACACCTATTCGCTAGAACCAGTTGTTAACATTCTAAGCAGTTCGGAGAACTGGTTGTTAGAAGAAATTACTGGCCTAATCCTGTAACGAAGGCAGGAAGGAAACATTCTGGTGTTGCTTACAGAAACTGTCTCTCTGTTAACCCTTATTACATTCTCAGCAGAACTACACTTCCTGTCTCAGGAACTTCTCTGGAGTTTTTTTCCCCTCCTTTGCTGGTACTTTGCTTGTGTGGAGTGACCATTCAAAGTTACAATGGCACT
>NW_020769351.1:9998943-10045393 GCF_900518735.1 Pseudonaja textilis
TATCTATCTATCTATCTATCTATCTATCTATCTATCTATCTATCTATCTATCTATCTATATCTATATCTCTGTATCTGTATCTATCTATATCTATATCTTTTTATCTATCTATATCTATATCTTTTTATCTATCTATCTATCTATCTATCTATCTATCTATCTATCTATCTATCTATCTATCTATCTAATCTATTCTATATGAAGAACAGTTACAGGAACTGGGCATGCCTGGTCTAAGGAAGAGAAGGACTAGGAGTGACATGATAGCATCTTCCAATACTTGAGGGGCTATTACAGAGGGGAAGGGGTCAAGCTATTTTCCAAAGCACCTGTAGACCAGACAAGGAACAATGGATGGAAACTGATCAAGTAGAGATTCAACCTAGAAATAAGGAGGAATTTTCTGACAGTGAAAGCAATCAATCAATGGAACAGAAGTTGCCTTCGGAAGTTGTGGGTGCTTCATCATTGGAGGCTTTCAAGAAGAGACTGGACTGCCATTGGTCAGAAATGGTATAGGATCTCCTGCTTGGGTGAGGGGTTGGGACTAGATGACCTACAAAGTCCCTTCCAACTCTTATTATTCTGTTTTTTAAATCATTAATTCTAAACATGTGCAAATTTACAAGCTTTTTTTGATGTAGGGTTTGTTTGGGTTTTTCTTTTTTGGCCAGGTTGTGTGCAATGACTGCCTAACTAGCTTTCAGTATTCATTTCTCATGGCTACAAGTTAATGATAGGTAACTCCTTCATAGCTAGGGTCACACTCTGGCTGGTGGATAGTGACAATGTGCTGCTAATGAAATGACACTGAAATGTTGAAGGGTCTGTAGTTGTTGTCTTTTCAGTGTCACTGAGACAGGTGAAATGCTGATATGCTCTGTTCATTCTGGCAGGGCTCCAAGGAAGTGTGTTTAGCGTGGAAGACTTTCTTCCATTGTCATTTCTAAAATGAAACAGCAAAAAGTATTCCAGTAAAAAAAATTACAGTGTCATCTTAGGAGAGCTTCATATGGTCTTGGATTCATCTGCAATCCTTGCTTTAAAGTGAGGATCCCAGATTCATTTGCATCTTCCCCAGAATGCTCCTAGATCAGACATGCAAACCTCAGCAACCAAATGACCTATTAAAGCTGCCCTTTCTAGTGATTTTTGTTCACTTGCTTGCCTGCTGACTCTCAATCTGGCCTAGAGCAAAAAGACCACACAATTGGACCCCCACTCCCATCAAAGGCTTAGAAAAATACATTTCAATCCAGTTAAGTATACAACTCCTTGGCTGGAAATAATTGACTTGCCCAGTCCTCCTTTAAAGGAATGGAAAGCTCTGATTTAAGAAGAAATCACACAGTCCTCAGACTTTGCATCAGCTGTGCCAATAGAGCAAGAATAAGCCAACCTGGCAAGCTCCCAGCTCTTTATTTCTCTAGAAAATTAAATGACAGGTTGCACCTGTTGAAGTCCTCTTTCTACACATCTAGAAAAAGAAATATGAATGGCTTCTCTGGTAGCTTCCTGCCCCACCTATCAGATTCTCCCATTTTCATTTGCTCTACCACCATCTTGTTCTGGCTCCACCTTCATCAGGGTTCCAAAAAGAATTTATGATCTTCTTCTGGGGCTTTATCCCATTTAGATCCACTCATGAGGTTCACCTACATAATAACTTTATACATTTTTTTTTGCATTCTGCAAGTCCCTGCAAGCTGCATCATATGTGAGCACAGGATTGGGTTGACATGCATGAACCTGTGACTCCCTTTGTTCATATGCATGTCTCTCTCGTACATTTCTCTTCTACCCTTATGTTGCTCTTGCATATTAACTTTGAGAGGGCAGGGAAAGCAACAAAGCTTCTCCCACTCGTCATAGATAAGTTGGTTTTATTTGATATGAAAGACCAGCAGTTTCCACCCAATTAAGTACTATAGAATTAACTCATCTGCTTGGTGTTCCTTATCTGGTTTACACTGCAAGGCCAACCTCAACCTTGCAAGTCTAAAACTACCTCATACCTGTCTCCTTTACAGCCTGAGAAACTGTTTCCACCCACTATACAATTGCAGGCTACGTTGTCTCTTATCTGACTGTTCCCTTAACAACAGCTCTTTGCCCAGACTCTCAAGGTCTTTCCTATCTAACCTTACAAAAATAAAGACAGAATTGCTCTAGAATTGCTCTTCAATTATATGTCTGGAAAAATGAGAACAGGTAAAATAGCAGGTAAAGCATTCCCTCCTACCACAATAATCTTTTTTAAAAAACAAAAAACAAAACCAAATGTTTAAAAACATTTCACAATCCTGCAAGATGTAACATCCACCAAGAGCCATGATGGCACAGTGGATAGAATGCAGTATTCAATCCTGACCAGCTCAAGGTTGATTCAGCCTTCCATCCTTCCGAGGTCGGTAAAATGAAGAGCCAGGTTGTTTGGGGGCAACATGCTGACACTGTAAACTGCTCAGACAGTGCTGCAAAGCAGGGATTCCCCAACCCCCCGGCCATGTCCCACTCCTGGGCCATGAGCTGTTCAGAGCCGGGCCACCCAAAGCAATGGACAAGCGCGAAGGTGTGCACCCCCCACTTGTGTGAACAGAGGGCGAGCGTGCGCATATATGCCACATTTGCATGAGCAGCAGGCGAGCATGTGCACACCACTCATGTAAATAAAGTTGTGTGGACCAGTGTTCTTGCCTGCCACTCATGCAGACCCATCCCCTCTCTCCCCCACCCTCACCAGTCCACAAAGTCAGAAAGGTTGAGCAACTCTGCTGAAAAGCACTATGAAGCGGTATATAAATTTAAGTGCTATTGCTCTAAGTGCTGTCATCTCAGCCACCTTTACAATGGATGAGTATAACAGCATAGAACAGTGGTGGCTAACC
The DNA here is from genome assembly GCF_900518735.1 of Pseudonaja textilis. The sequence goes on from NW_020769351.1 coordinate 10,001,833, forward strand.
TTTTTGGGCTCCTGTGCCAAAAAATTGTGCGCGCACTTGCACAGGTGCGCTCGCGTGCTAGCACCCAGAAGGCAATGCGAGCGCACACCCCACACCCCTGTGCATGCGCACGCAATCCCCCGCCCCCTTACCTGCACTGTGCCTCCAAGCTGATTTTCAGCTGGTTTGAGGCCTTTTGGGGCCTCCCAGACTTGAGGAAAGCCTCTGCAGCCTGAAAAATAGGCCAGTATTTCTGGAAATACAAGAAATGATGAAACAGGCCTATTTTTCAGGCTGCAGAGGCTTTCCTCAAGCCTGGGAGGCCCAAAAAAGGCCTCAAACCAGCTGAAAATCAGCTGTGAGGCACACACATGTGCAGTGAGGTAAGTTTGCCTGCGGCTCGCATGCCAGCACAAATGGCTCTGCGTGCCACAGGTTTGCCATCACAGGGATAGAATAATAGAGTTGGAAGGGACCTTGGAGGTCTTCTGGGCCAACCCTCTGCCCAATCAGGAAACTCTATATCAATATGACTCAAACAAAAGGGATAAATCTTTAACACCCATTTACACTACTGCATGTTACACCAATATAACCAGCAACCTACTCTTACAATGGTTGGATTTTGGCATAAAATTGGACCAACTCATCAATGCATTATGGAAACGGGCACGATGGCCTAGTTCATCCAGCATGCTCTATTAATTGATCATTATTTTAACATATTGGATGTTCTAGGCCATCATGCCTTTTTTTTTTTTTATCATTGAGCTATCCCATTTTCTGAAAGTCATATTTTGTTCATCCAGATTTAGAATTTAGCATGTTGCTTCCACCGAGCTCCTGGGAGTTCCGACTGGCTTTTCTAATGGATTCCTAACTTTCCAGTACTGCCAGTCCCGAGAAATCTGGCCCATTTCAGACACGATAATTCTGCTCTACAACAATGCAAATGTCCATGGGCACAACAGGGGTAGATACTTGCTGAGGTTATTATTCAAGACCTGCTCACTTAAGCAAACTTTTCAAGATTGGAATGGTCCATCATTTCTGCAATTCTCACACACAAAGCTGAGACAATGCTATGCCAGGAGCAGAAAACAGGGGCCAAAAACAACAGGATGCACTTTTATGTTTGATTTTATGTAACACCATCCATGGACTTTTATAGAAACATCATTCAATTCCCAGTTTCTTCTCCCCGATTTATAGTCAGTAATTATAAAATGGGATTGTTATTAGTCCAGCCCTCTTGATTCCTATCCCATGCTCATTTCTTCCCAATCCAGTAGAAATTCAAATACAGCCAGACAAACGCAACAAGGTGATTTGCATCTATCCCAGCCTCCATTATTTGCTCACTTTATGTGGGGAGTCCTGTATAAGTTTCCTTGGTGCTTGGCTTAAAACAAAAATAATATTGGCACAGCCCTGCCTTTATTTTTCACAAGGAGGCACATTGGTATGCAGCTGGAGTCAACTCTCCCAGAGCCTTCGGCGTCTTCATTTCATTTTAGAGACCAACAGGCAGGTTCATCGGTTTTAAATAAGACATTTCCAATACTCCTATCTGTCTGCTGCTGCTGTTGCTTCTACTTTTTCTTTCCCAGCGTTGCACTGGGGATGAGCATTTGGCTGTTGCAAAGTTTCCCCTTCCCATAATTTGGTCATCTCCTCAAAGGCTTCCACTACAATTTCCACTGCCCTGAAAAAGCCAGCTGCCATGTTGCCCATCAGGCCAGAAGACACAATGAAATCTCTTTAATTTTGGTTCTGCAACCCAACAAGACAGACACAGACTTCAGAGGATAATTAGGATTGCAGAAAAAACAGTTACTACCAACCTGCCTTCCATTGAGGACCTGTATACTGCACAAGTCAAAAAGAAGGCTGTGAAAATATCTACAGACCCCTCACATCCCGGACACAAACTGTTTCAACTCCTTCCCTCAAAATGATGCTATAGAGCACTGCACACCAGAACAACTAGACACAAGGACAGTTTTCCCCCAAACACCATCACTCTGCTAAACAAATAATTCCCTCAACACTGTCCAACTATTTACAAAGTCTGCACTACTATTACTATTAATCTTCTCATCACTCCTTATCACCCATCCCCTCCCACTTGTGACTGTATGACTGTAACTTTGTTGCTTGTATCCTTACGATTTATATTTACTGTTTCCTAGTATGATTTGATTGCATATTGTACCCTATGACTGTTATTAAGTGTTGTATCTTATGATTCTTGATTCTTGATGAATGTACACTGAAGGCATTTGCACCAAGACAAATTCCTTGTGTGTCCAATCACATTTGGCCCATAAAGATTTCTATTCTATTTCACAACACATAAACAGACTTAACCATAGCTTCAATTGGGAAAATATAACCATCCTAGATCAAGTCAATTCCAAAAACCGCAAGGAATTTCTAGAAGCCTGGCTTGCTGACAAATTAGCCATCAATAGATACATTAAAAATAATGGCGACAATTTGCCTTAACGATCTTAAAGTGGCAATCAACATAGAATGAGGTATATTTCAAGGTGATACAATATCACCTATCCTTTTCTCAGCCTGCCTTGAAGAATTATTTCACAAACTAGACTGGGTAAAAGATGGAGTAGAAATCAATGACACCTATTTAAATCACTTAAGATTTGCAGATAGTGTTGTTCTCATGTCACAAGATCCAGAAGAGCTACAAAGACACATACAAGAGCTGTACAAAGCAGGAAAACCATTTGGCTCAAAAATAAGCCTGAAAAAGAGCCAGGTTATATTTGATAAGAAAGATTTTATATCTTGAGAAGAACTAGTCATAATAGATCACTACATACACCTTGGCCAACAGATCTCAATGGAAGATGATACAATAAAGGAAGTAGAACAGCGTGTTAAATGTGATTGGCAGACATTTGGCAAGCTAAGCATAATTTTCAAGAAAAATCTCCCCGTATGCTTGAAGAGAAAGGTTTTCAATCAGTGTCTGCTACCTGCTCTAACATATGCCAGAGAAACATGGTCACTAGCTGTCAGGATTCTGGCAGTTACCCCAATTAAATCATGAGCCTTGCACCAAACTTCCAAAACTACAAAGGATTTATTGGGAGTTAACATGTCAGCATGACCTGGATGTAGCAAACTCTGAGACACATAATTCACTGTCACCCTTGATCCTGATCATGTTCTCCAATTAGATTTTCGCACAGCAGAAACTTCAGTTGCCTAGTTACAATCTCTGGAAAAATATGAATGGATTGCACTTTCAATTCCAAACTGCTACATTGCTCTTTCACACTCCTTCCCCCCTCCCTCACTTTCTGTTGGCAACTATAAAATGGGCATAGAAATGTTTTGAGTTGACACTAACCTCACAATCAATCCAAAGGCTACGAGTGTCACAAAGAGCCATGGAAAGATACATGCTTGGCATTACAACACAAGATAGAAAGACCCATACACTGGATTAGAGAAGAAACAAAAGTATAAGATATAATCAAGGGAGTAAAAGAACTGAAATGGAAACAGGCTGGTCACATAGCAAAAAGAACTGAGGGCAGGTGGACCATAGAATGGATCCCACTTGATTAAAAAAGCGACCACGAAAGAGACCCAAAACAAGATGGATCGACCACATCAGCAAGTATTGCGGGTGCAATTGGCAAAAGAAAGCTCAGGACCGTATGGGTTGGAAACATGCAGAAGAGACCTTCATCCTGCAGCAGACAGACAGTGGCTAAAATGATGATGATGATGATGATGATGATGATGATGATGATGATGATGATGATGATGATGATATACACGGACATTAACAACATCTACAGACAATGCAAAAGAGACAATCAACCAGCTAAAAGGAGAACAAAAGATCCAAGCACCTCTCCACCAGCAATAACCACCCAGATCAGGATAGCTTAATTCCAAGACTAACATCAGACCAACAGTCAAGTAAACAATATCCCAGTCAAAAGAAGCCAACAGTCATCAGCACAACCAAAGAACCTCTAAGACCAACCCCGCTAGCACTGGCAGGGCAAATCATTGGAATATAAACTGAGAGCAAACTACACTGCTTAACTAGCATTGATGCTGTTACCTAGTTGGGTAATGAAACATCTGCAAGGGAACAAGCAAGCTCAGAGAGCACCAAGGACCCCATGTGTTTGCCCTTCCATAGCCAGTGTCTGCAACAGCAACAAAAGTTGTGTTCATCTCACAGTCCATACACTGCTGGCTTTTGGCTGCTGCGGAGCATGAAAGACCTTTAAAATAAGGGTCTTCCAACTTGGCCAGTTTAAGACTTGTGGACTTCAACTTCCAGAATTCCTGAGCTAACATGACTGGAGGAGGAATTCTGGGAGTTGCAGTCAACAAGTCTTAAAGCTGTCAAGTTTGAAGACCCCTGCTTAAAAAATTCTTATTTAAAAAGTTCCACTCTTTTTCTGAAGAGGGCAAGAGAGAAGGGTGGCAGGCTGGCTGGGATGGCTGTTGAGGTGGAGTGAGAAACAGAGCAAGTGGCTACATATTAAATTAACCCAAACAAGATGCAACAGCGGAAATCATAGCATTTGCTTTTGAAAAACTCCCTGTTCTCCTTGGAGGGGAGCAGAACAGTTCGCCCTATGTTTGCATAAATACAACTACTCCAGTCTCCATCCATCTGTGTATACAAGGGGAATGGGTATGAGCAGCTGTTTCTGCCCATCTTCCCTCAATAGACTTACAGTGCAAGCGTATAGAAGCTTTTTTGTTGAGCCATGGAATAGATGGGGCCTTTTTTTTAAAAAAAAACTCTATAATGGGGATCATCCAGCTTTTAAAAAAAACTATTCACAGCAAACTGCACATGCACACACAAACCTCTGTATTTGAGACTGAGCCTCATGGAGATTTCCTCTGAACAAATGGATGGATTGTGTCTTTAGATTACATGCTGTTGGACAGAAAAGAAATTCAAGAGGTAGCTCATGAGATTGTCACAGGCTAGCTATTTTCACATGGAACACCAGGTTATGTTCCAATGCAAGGGTCTCCAACCTTGGCCACTTTAAGCCTGGTGGACTTCGACTCCCAGAATTCCCCATTCAACCATGCCTGTTGGTTGTTACTTTCCCCTCCTACTCCCTAGAGTGGAGAGATTGCAGAGGAAGGGATGACAAGAGAGTAAGCAGGCATAGAGTATTGAAGTCTTAGTGAAGCTGGCTGGGGAATTCTGGGAGTTGAAGTCCACCAGGCTTAAAGTGGCCAAGGTTGGAGACCTCTGTTCCAATGGGACCAGATTGCTTGGGGTTCCATACATTGTGGGAACCTTGCCATGGTCTAAGAAGGAACAGGTGGAAGATCATTAAAGAGACATCTAGCTTAGAACTAAGGAGAAGTTTTCTAACAGTGAGAACAATTAATCAGTGGAATGGCTTGCCTCCGAAGTCGAGAATGCTCCATCACTGGAGGTTTTCAAGAAGAATTGGATGCCATTTGTCTGGAATGGTATAGGCCTTCTGCTTGAGCAGGAAGTTTGGACTTCCAAGATCCCTTCCAGCCCTATTACTCTAAGCTCTATGGTCTTAGCTTAATGTGTGAAATAGGTAATCATATTAAATATAATGTTTGCTCGTCTTGTGTTTATGTCGGTTTCCTGAATTTGGACTCTAAGGCTCTGATTGATTTCCTTGGGGTATCTCTCCCATTGTTTAGAGTTTATCTCTGGTTTATGCCTACCTTCTGATTGAGTATTCAATTAACAGTGAGGTTAGTTAGCTCCCCTCACTTACTAAAGATGCAACAAGACATTTTCTCCCTTGACCCAATGATTGGCACCAGAATATAATTTTCCCAATGGCCTTGATGGCTGTTAGGACACTGGGAAAGCTACATTTCCTCTAGTAGCAGAAAAATGATTAGCTTCAGATTCTGGAGAGATAGAAAGGAAAACATGCACACATCAGTAATGTAAAATGAAAGGAAAAAGGGCAGCTGAGCCAAGGAGAGAAATTCTAGGAGAATGTTCATTTCAGAGCAAGTGTTGTCCTTTGGCAAATTTTAGGAATGACATTTAGAGAAATATGATATTACAGCTGAAATCTCATTGGCTGCAATAAGCAGGCCACAACTAGTCTGATGCCTGTACATCACAAGCGTCCACCTTCTACTTGTATACTTCCATGGAAAAGCATCTAAAAACAGAATAAGAGAGTTGGAAAGGACCTCAGAGAAATTCTAGTCCAACCCAATGCTCAGGCAGGAAACCCTGTACCGTTTTCAGACAAATGGTTGGCTGATCTCTTCTTAAAAACCTCCAATAGTAGAATACTCACCACATCTGGAGGAATGAAATGGCCAGAGAAATATTTCTAGTAATACTAAATATGTATATATTATATGCTGACTGAACAATTTGTACAAATTGCTACTCTTTGGTTTAAGACTGGGTAATGGATGGCCAGGGAAGGGTGTGACTTTATCTAAAACTTGATAAATGTGATGTCTTTCAAGGCTCACGCAAGAGCTAAAGTTGCCATAAAAATCAAGGAGTGGGAAAAGTGTCTGCAAGATGAGAGATGCAGGGAGGTGTGAAATTTCTACAACAAAGGGGTCTTAGAAAGAGCACCCAGGGGCAGGGCACGTTGGGATCCACCCAAACCACAGCCCGGACTGGGGAAGCAGACAGAAGCTTCTTTGTGAAGCAGAAAACCTTCATGTTTGTCTCCCTGTTAAGCTATGAAAAAGTTATGTTGGGTTTTAATTCTAGGTGTGGCCATTTCAAGCCATTTCATTCATCTGTGGTCTTGTTTAAATGCAGATGTGACTCATTCAGCTCTTTACTCACTAGAAAATAATTATTCTTTAAAAAAAACTGAAATGAGAAGGTTGTTCCATCTACTTTCAGCCTTGTACAAAATGGTTCTTCTAAGCATCTCTATGAGTGATTTGACATAACAATGGCCATCTTGTTTTTGGAAATGGTGAAGTTCTCCAAGACACTCTGCTCCAACCTGGATGCTCCCAGATAGATAAACTTCATCTCCCATAATTCTCAGCCATTTGGGGAAGCGTTAAAGATTCTGGAGTTAAATTCTCCAGAAACTCCACACATTCAGAGGTGTCCTAGTTAAGAAAGGCTAATCAGGAGAAAAGGTTTCAGCCTCGTTCAAGGCAATAAAGATAACAAATTAACCAAGTTATAAATAAACATAGTTTGAAGTATCAGAATTTTTAGAGCTCAGTGCTTTAATTAACAACTCAATTAGCTTGGAATTTTTGTGTTTCTAAGAGTGTACTTATTCCATGTTAGTTATAGAAAGGTTTGTGATATTGTAATTAATAATTCAAATATCAGAGTTATAGAGTTCAGTGATTTATGGTTCTCTGTATAGTTCCTCTGTAGCAAGGGCACGAAGTCAACTATTTTAATGATTAACTTACATTGCCTTGAAACTTTTGTGTTTGTGTTGTTTGAATAAGAACATACTCATTCAATGTTAGTTATGGAAAGACTGATGATATTGTACTGAAATGATATTCACATTGATTGGTATAGCTGTGTTTTTATTGTGTGCTTTCTATAATGACTGGGTTGCTGCTGTTTTTAAATTATTATTGCCTTTAACATTGTTATTTTGCTTGTAATCATGTTCCTAACTGCTTAGAAGCTGAAATAAAATGGAACAAAATGAATGGAAGTAGGGTTGATTTAATTAAATTTTTTTAAAGAAGGTCTAATGAACATTTGCAAAAGACTAAAGAATGTGAAATTAACAATTCAAATGTGAAGGCAACATATTCACAGCTAGGAAAAATTCTCAGGACTTAGTTTATTTTTTAAAAATGTCTCTTTTGCATATTTCCCGTTAAGAAATAGAATGCAAGAGAAAACTCCTTGGGCAGATTTGGCTTCTTCAAGGTGCAAGTTAATTTATTAAGTGAACCTGGCAAGACTGGTGGCATTTTTCAGGGCAATGCTTCATTCTGTGCATTGTCTTTTTTATCTCCTTCCCTCCCTTTTTTCTTCTGCAATTAAGTAGTTGACAGACCAGTAAGGAAGGACTTCCCTAAAATAATTGAGGCACTTGATGTTCTTTTCCTCCATGACCCAGAACAAAGAGCTGTAAAGTTTCTCAGTTTTGATTTTTGTCTTTCTTTGTTCTCTAACAGCTTGATTGATTCCAAAAAAACACCCAGTGGAGAATAACAGCAAAACATGAGGGGTTTTTTTCAGTCTTCTCTTCCCCCCACTCACCTACCCCCCTCCAAAAAAAGAACAAGCATAATCCAAAGTAATTATTTATTTGCTGGGTCCATGGATAGAAAGAGGCAGGACTTGCTGGAATACACCGAATTCAGCAGACCTGCACAAATTTTTATTTGCTAAGTGGGACATAGTACATCAGCATCTGTAGGCAGCCTTTGGAGAACACCACTAAACCTGTTTCTTGAATAACTCCTTCTGGGTTTGTACAATACATCAAACTAAATTACTGAGCTGGAGGTTTTCTACAAAGGTGAAAAAACCAAGTTTAAATCTGGCTAAACAGGCTATATCACTATGAATGAACAAATTATCTGATTTTGCTCTATTGTGCTGCAAAATATAAAGAAGGTAGTTTTCATGCATTTATCTTATCACAATATATAGCCAAAATGGGCCATCTCACCATGGGACAATTCAACAAAGAAAAACATTAATTTCCACAGAACTGTGGCCTATAATAATAAAATAAAGAAAATCAACCCAGAAATACAAGAGTTACAATCATTTCAATGAAAACGTGGTCATCAATAGAAAAGTAACTGAATGAAATGATTAATACAGTGTGGAATTATCCAATGGGAAGTTGGCTGTGGCAAGCTGGTTGCAATGAGTTAGCCATGGTGAGTTGTCCTAGACCTAGACCCACATATAGCAGGAGAGCAGTACATTCAGTTTGACATTCCAGCTATGGACCTATGTTGATTAGTGGTTGACTATGTGCCATCAATTAGATGTTGAATCTTAGCAGACATATAGATAGATCTTCTCCAGGATGTTGCCCTAATCTGGCCCTTCCAGGCTTCCAATGGGGTACCAATCCATCCTGTGACTAGTTGGCCTCTTCCTCGTTTTCATTCCATCTTTCTCAGTACTATAGAACAGAGCCTAGAGAGCTAGATCTTTCTATAATGCATCCTGCTTTGACTAATTTGGTCTTGGTCATTTGTGCTGGATTAAATTGAGAAATAGTTTATTCTGTAATCCATTTGTTCATTTTCCCACTGTGGTGGCGGAGTGGTTAGAATGCAGTATTGCAGACTACTTCTGCTGACTTCCATCTGCTTGCAATTGGGCAGTTTGAATCTCACCAGATTCGAGGTTGACTCAGCCTTCCATCCTTCCGAGGTCAGTAAAATGAGGACCCACACCGTTGTAGGAAAGATGCTGACTCTGTAAACTGCTTAGAGAGGGCTGTAAAAGCACTATAAAGCAGTATATAAGTCTAAGTGTTACTGCTATTGCTATCAAGAAAGAAATTGTGGTGGATATAGCAGGCTAGATAGATGGTAAAAAAAACCCTTAGTGGTAAAATGTTTGGAGAATTTCACTTGTCCTTGGAAAGATTCCATGAAATTGCTCCTATCTTCTCCCTCTTTCATTCCCCATCTGACCAGAACTAAATTGGAGAATTTTGAAAGATGATTTCTGCATCTTTTTTTTGGCCTTCCTAGGAATCCAATAATATATGACTTGGTATATTAAGTACACTTTATTGTCTGGCTCAACTTGACCCATATTCTATTCTCCACTTATGTTCTTAAGCTAATTCTACTTTAATATCAACTTATGCCTCATCAGATATCTGGATATGAAGCCAGCTGAGCTCCTGCATTTTAGAGTATTCAGTTTTTATAGTGAAATTTCAATTCACTGAAGAATTGCTGCAAGTACAGTTTGTGCCATGCCTAAGCCAATTTCCTTGTTCAGATGCATCAGAAAACTGTGGTTTAATAAACCTTAGCAGCAATAGGCAGCTGCTAATTAGGAGGTGAGTACGTCCAGTTTCTAGCTGTGACTAAACACCAATTTTGAACAACTCCAGCTGGTCTGAACAATGGTAAGGGATGTGGAAATTCTAGCTCATCAACATCTGGAAATCTGGACATTGTCACCTCTTCATTTAAAATCCGTATTGACTGTAATAGGCAGCACATCCAAAATATTGAAATGCAGAGTATTTCCCTTCCTTGCCAGCTAGAGAAGGTGAAATCCTAAACACGTCATTGTATAAAATATTGCTGTCTGTCTATGTGCTTGATATGGACTGCAAAATTGTCCTTGGTTATTGTTATGTTCATCAGTACCAAAAATACTAATTCATTATCCTTTGTATTTCAGGAAAAGCATGACCACTTTACTACTAGCATTTGTGTGTTTGCATGTCATTGCTGCAGCAGCCACCTCTGTGGAAGTTTTAGGTATGTCACACCTGGGGCTCATCTTTACTATGAATTGTAAACAAAACAGAAACAATTCAGTGCCTTTTCTGGGAAGTAATTGACAATGCCCTTTCAGTTTGTAAAAGTACTAGCATGCTGCTGCTTCGTCTACATCAGGGGTGTCAAACTTGATTTGATTGAGAGCTGTGTTTGGTTGTGTTTGACCTCAGGGGTCGGGGGGGCATGGCTGGGGTGGGCATAGCCAGAATGGGTGTGGCCAGCTCGACATCACTCATAAAGGCTCCATTTTTGGCTGCGACAGCCTCCTACAGCCCTCTGCCAGTGAAAACGAAGCCTCCCTAGGCTCCATTTTTGCTGGCAGAGGGCTGCAGGAGGCTGTCATGGTTGAAAATGCAGCCCTCCCAAGCTCCATTTTTGCTGACAGAGGCACCCCAGGCCAGTCCTTCACTATTTCCAGGGCGGCCGCGCAGGCCAGATCTAAGCACCCCACGGGCCGGATCTGGCCCTCAGGTTTTGAGTTTGAAACCCCTGTTCTATATTCTAATTTATCAGAGTTTTCATCTTGTGATATTGAACCGCTTCTAAAGCAAGAAGGAATGTCATATTACCGTCTACATGACGGTAACTTGCAATCTCCATCATCCTATACTATTAAGCATATCGGTTGAGTTTATGGAAGTTGTGGCTCTTATTGTACATCCAGAAGACTTCGTGTCCTCTGCCCTTGTCTTAAGGAACTCTCTACATTTTAGAGATGCATACACTTACAGCTAAAATGACCACAGCAGAAACTAAAGAAGAAGGATAAAATATAGTAGAGAAACAACAAGCGAAATGACAATAAGTGGGCTCAGTCCCCAAATGCTCTACAAAAGAGCTCTGTTTTAAGTTTTTTGCAAAAGGCCATTAGAGAGAGAGAGAGCCAAACTAATGTCAACCAGGAGGCCATTCCAAAGGGGCGGCACTGCCACAAAGAAGCGACTTCCCAGAATTGAGGAACCACAATCCCTTTCACCTCCTGGAAGTGAGGAACCACAAAGCTGCTTCTTCTGGAATAGTTGTGCAGCTCCAGCTGATTCTAACCGGAGAAAGCAGCCTTGGAAGCAACCAAGTGCCAAGCCATAGAGGGTTATATTGATTGAAACCAGTACTTTAAATTGAACTTAGAAGCTTATTGGCAACTCGTATAGGGTTGTTGCACATGCATAATGTTCTCTCAATGACACAAATTAGTGAGTACACACAGGCTGCTGCAATCTGGACCCTCTGTAGCTTCCAAGTAGGTTTTTAAACAGTCCCATGTACAGCATACAAGAGAAGGCTAGTAAGCTAATGGGAAGGGCATGAGCCATTTTAGTGAAGTTCTTTTTACACAAGTAGGGCCATTGTTAGTGTACCATCAAAGCCAAGCAAAACCTCCATGGCCATGGACTTCACCTTCTCTTTGAGAAGAAGTCCAAGAGGACCCTTAAGTTGAATGCCTGCTTCTTCATGGGTAGGAGTTTCCCACTAAAAAAACAACAATAGAGCAATCAAAGAGCTTTGGTGGACAATAATAATTCCGTATTGCTTGGATTTATTTATTTATTTGATTTGTCAATTGCTTACAAGATAATAGGTATAAGTATAAACATAGTTATGAATGCATGGATACATATAAGAAAATAAAAGAAACAATAAGACAGGGGTGGTAGGCACTTTGGTGTGCTTGTGTACGGCCCCTACAGACCTCTTAGGAAAGGGGTGAGGTCAATAGTAGACAGTCTAAGTCTAAGTAGGAACAGGCTCAGTCTAACAACTGAGCCTGTTCCTACTGTTCAGACTTCTGTTTTTCCTGCTGTAATACAATAGACTTTTGATGGCCTTTCCAGCACTATGAAATCACATAGTGACAGCTGGTGCTCCATTCAAAATCCAAGAAAGAAATACTTAGACTCCATTAATTAGAGAAAAGATATCTTTTACTAGAAATCAAGGGGTAGCAACAAAAGAATTCTGAATCTGAGAAAATGGGCACATAAATCACATATACAAAGTGATGGCAAGGTTCCCACCCCCAATAGTTCAATTGGCTCATCCAATTAAAAGTTGTGTATAGCATCATGTGGGCATCTCCAGGTGGTGATGAGGCCTCTGTCCATTGACCTTGACATATTTTGACAAAGAGTTGCAGCTGTGCATAGCATAAGGATAGAAGCCTAAGCAAGAACCTTCCCCCTCCCCCAACTTATACAGTTCTGTTTTGTAACACCTCCAGCTCACTTCCCATAACCATATCCCCCCTCCTCCTCCCGTTACTTATGACAGCTGAAAGATGCAATGCAAAGGGAGAAAATCTTGATGTTTGACATTCGGCCCTCCTGCAAAAGAGGCATTCGTCCTATAAAAGATAAAAATAGAAGGTAACAGAAAATATACATGTAACACCATAATACTATTTTTTAGGGTTTATCAGGATATTTAGTACGAAATGCATTGATAAGCTTGGGAGCTTTAACATCCTTCTCATTCACTCATTCAGACTGGGAAGGAGGAAAATGTTTCCAAACAATCAAATATTGGAGTCAACCTCTTTGTTTTCGAGAATCCAAAATTTCTTTATCGGCAAAATGTTCTTCCATGGGGTCTGGTTTGGAAAGGATTCTGCCTGTTCAACAACAAGGATGATTCTGTGGTACTGATATTTCACTCTTCTTTTCTCCTTTTCTTTTGGGGATTAGTAGATCACAGCGGCACACTCAGTGTGAGCATACCTTTACGTTCTCCCCTGCGGGTTCCCCTGGGAAGAACGTTGACCATTCCCTGCTACTTTATCGACACTTTGAGGCCAGTCACCACAGCTCCCAACACTCCACCAGTGTCCCCAAGAATCAAATGGAGCAAACTATCAGAAGGCAAAGAAGTTGTCCTTCTAGTGGCCATGGATGGGCAGGTACGGGTCAACACTGCCTACCAGGAGTCTATCTCTCTACCCAATTATCCTTCCATACCAACTGATGCTACTTTGGAAATCAAGACACTCCAGTCCAATGACACGGGGATCTACCGCTGTGAAGTCATTCATGGTATCGAGGATAGCCAGGACATGGTGGAGGTGAAAGTTAAAGGTGAGAAAGCAAATCTTTATTGCTTTGGAATAGGGGGAATTCCAAATTTTGATTGGGGGAAAGCTACAAATTTCTCCTCCATTTTTATGAGGGGTCCTTGGTGTTCTCTGAGCTTGGTTGTTTCCATGAGTGCTAGCACTGATGACGTTACCTAATTTGGGTATTGAAACATCTGCAAGAAAACCCCCAATCTCAGAGAGCACCAAGGACCTCTCATTTCAACCCTAATATACAAATATTCTTCTTTATTGGTACCTCCATTTTTATTTTTATTGGTCTTCATTTCTTTTGATGAAAGGGTATGTTTAATTATGAGCCAGAAGGCTAAATTGAATGTCAGAAAGTATGAACTACTGTCACTTAGATTGCTCTGAATGAACAACTAAAATTTTGGAAGTTTCATGGCAGTTACAGTATGTGTTATAATAAAAGAACTAGAGATGAGCTTTAGAAAAAAAATGTACAATATTCTCTGATCCAGCATAATAAAATATTCTGCTAAGTAGCCTGAATGTATAGGTGGGAATAAGAGAACAATGAGTCATTCAGAGATCTAAGAATGATCAAGAAGAGTGACTAGGGGATATCTGCATTGAGCGTGTTTACATTGAAATCATATTCATTTGAATGTGTGACAAAGAAGCAAATATAAATCTAAAAGCATTACTAATATATTGTTGATATGATGAAGGTTAAAAGGTTATAGCTTTTGTTTGGCAAGATTCTGTCTATTGGGTATAAGGATCAGTTTCAATTAGATTCACTATCTCATCTCTTGGCTTGAGCCTGACATCAATCTTGCCAAATTAAAATATAATCTAAGTTGCTAGATATATCCTGAAAGATTCTAGAGTGTAGTTACCCTGAAGTTCTTTCCCCTCCTGCTTCCATCTTGGGATTGCCTCAGTGGCGCAGTGGTTAGAGTGCAGTACTGCAAGCTACTTCTGCAGTAGCCAGCTGCCTACAATTTGGCAGATCAAATCCCACCAGGCTCAAGATTGACTCAGCCTTCCATCCTTCTGAGGTGGATAAAATGAGGAGCCAAATTGTTGGGGGCAAGAGGCTGACTCTGTAAATCACTTAGAAAGGGCTGTAAAGCACTATAATATATATATTATACACTATAACATATATATATGTATATATATGTATATATATATACACATGCTATTGCTATTCACATTCCCTTGATCTGGCTCTCTATCTGGGATTGTCTGTTTTGGCAAAAGCCATCCCTTCTGCAAATGCACAGTCTATCACAATGATATCGATGAGTCCAAAAGGGATTAGTACAACTACACCATATGCACAAACAAAGGATAAAGTGACTACTTCCAGTATAAATGACATGTACTTTCACTGGGTTTCACTTCCTTTGGCTTGTGAGGTCACCATGCCGTTTGGATGATATGATTTCATTGAGTGAAGCCAGAAATATTCATGCTTTTTTGTGGGGTGTTAAGTGTCAAACTTGATGTGCGAAATGAAGATCACATTTTTTCCATAGGAAGATGGGAAGGCTAAGAAGTCAGTCATTTGACCATTTTTGCCTGAAAATGGTTTTAGATTTTGTCCTTGACCTCTATGGATATGAATGGTTCAATTACATCATACAAAGATTGGCTAGTTTGGGGGGAACTAGCATCCTGTAAACACTCAACCATTTTTTAAAGCTAGGCATGAAAATGTTGCACCAATCCAGAAGTTGGATTAGTTCAATAGCCAAGTGAAACATGTTGTGTGAACTGAACCAATGTTTTTTCCAGGAATTGTGTTCCATTACAGAGCCATCTCTACCCGCTACACATTAAATTTTGAGAAGGCAAAACAGGCATGCATCCAGAACAGTGCAGTCATTGCAACTCCTGAGCAGCTCCAGGCTGCCTATGATGATGGCTTTGACCAATGTGATGCTGGTTGGTTGTCTGATCAAACAGTCAGGTAAGCAATTGCCGGGGGAGGGGGGTTGTATACCATTTCCTCCAACACATCTGTCAGGAGCAAAGAATTGGGACCACACACTAAGTTCCTGTTAAGATGATGTTTTGTTCATGTCTATATACAAGAATCTAGTCAACACTCATCACTAAATTGGCACAAGATAGAGTCAGTGGAATTCAAAAGGAATTGGATTTAAACCATTTGTGGGAACGAGAATGTAATGATTCTAGAGGATGTGGTGGCTCAGTGGCTAAGATGCTGAGCTTATCAATCAGAAAGGTCAACAGTTCGGCAGTTCAAATCCCTAGCATCACGTCACCAAGTGAGCTTCCATTACTTGTCCCAGTTTCTGCCAACCTAGCAGTTCAAAAGCATGTAAAAATGCAAGTAGAAAAATAGGGACCACTTTGGTGGGACGATAACAGCATTCTGGGCACCTTCAGCATTCAGTCATGCCAGCCACATGACCATGGAGACATCTTTGGGCAGTCCTGGCTCTTCGGTTGTGTAACGGAGATGAGCACTGCCCCCTAGAGCCAGAAATGACTAGCACATATGTGTGAGGGGAACCTTTATCTTTACCTTTAATGACTCTAGACTGATTCTTGACTCCCCCACCTGGCTCTTCCTGCTCATCTCCTACACCATCTGGGTAAACTAGAATACATTTCTGTGTTCCCCAGCCAGGGTGGCCAATATGGGGAAGCCTGGCTCTATGCAAACACAGGGTAGAGAATAATCATGGTGAAATATTAAGTGGTGCTGTAGGTCAACAATTAGAGAAAGGCTGGGAAATTATGTGTCTTGGCTATCTCTCCTGTCCATTTGATGAGAACTGAAGGCTTTAGAGCAGGTGAGGAGTCAGGTTTCTCTCTCCACAGAATTCTGCTGGCCTGGATAATATTAGCCAGAAAAATTTTTTTTCTGGTGCACTGACTATAGATCTTCAGGTGTCACTGAACTACTTCTCCCACCATCCCTCACAGATTGGCTTGCTTGCTGAGATTTGTAGTTAAGTGACTTCCAGAAGGTTAAGTTTTGTATAACTGTGCTGCAAGGCAGAGATGGGCAACTTGAGGCTTCATCCCTGAGTTTTAAAGCTCCAGAATTCAGTCATCATGGTTTCCTAACAGTTAAAGGTAGGAAACTCATTGAGCTACAGTAAAAGCCCTACAAGAGTCTTAACCAAGTTGGAAAAAAATCCAAAACAACTGAACAGAACAGAATAACCGAGTTGGAAGAGACCTTGGAGGTCTTCTAGTCCAACCCCCTGCTCAGGCAGGAAACCTTATACCATTTCAGACAAATTGTTGTCCAAACTCTTCTTAAAAACTTCCAGTGTTGGAGCATTCACAGTTGGAGCATTCAAGTTGTTCCACTGATTAATTGTTCTCACTGTCAGGAAATTTCTCCTTAGTTCTAAGTTGCTTCTCTCCTTGATTAGTTTCCATCCATTGCTTCTAATCCTGCCCTCAGGTGCTTTGGAGAATAGCTTGACTCCCTCTTCTTTGTGGCTGCCCCTGAGATATTGGAACACTGCTAACATCTCACCCTAGTCCTTTTCATTAAACTCGACATACCCAACCATTTTAGCCTCTAGTCCCCTAATCATCTTTGTTGCTCTTCTGTGCACTTTTTCTAGTGTTTCAACATCTTTTTTTATATCATGGCACCTGAAACTAAAAGTCTCTCTCTCTCAAATATTTTTTTAATCTAATCCTACCCACATGACTCAATCATTGTGGTCCTAGGCACTTTGACATGCTACATACAGTTCCTGGCAGTGAAAGTGTCACCAATTCATAAGCTTGTCCTTCTGAGTCATAATCCCAATTCTTTCTGTTTCTCTGTAGAGCCAGAGAAAACAATCACAGCTTGTAATTCTATGTTTTTTTTAAAGAAAGAAACATTACTATCAGGGCTTGGATCAAGAGTTTCCCTAAGGGAGAAATCTCTTACTTTTATGAGCAAAAAATTATGGGATGGACAATTTAAAGAAAGAAAATGAAGCTTGAAAAGAGTGAGAAGCCAGAGAACTGAATGATGGAACTCATTTGTCCACAAAGTGAAGGTTCTCCATGTTAGTTTTCCAATTAACATAAAAGCTATCGTTCCAAATGCTCCTTCAGTCTCAATTATCTTTTTGATTTTTCTAGAAATTATTTCTATCCCAGAATATACTATTTCCTTTCACTGTCCTCTCCCCATGAAAATAAATTTTGCTCTCCCTAACTCTTTTATTAAACTAGGTACCCAATGCATCATCCTCGAGAAGGTTGTTATGGTGACAAGGATGAATTTCCTGGAGTGAGGACATATGGTGTTCGAGATACAGATGAGACATATGATGTCTATTGTTATGCACAGGAAATGGAAGGTAATGGTTTCTTTTTATACTCAACACACTTGTATTCTATTCTTCAGCTAGAAGGCCTTAATGATAACTTGTGCAGGGTTTAAAACATTGCTCAATGATTTAAGCAGCAAAATAAACACATTGATTTGATGTGCTTTTAGGTGCTTTTTAGGGTTGTGAGCTCTCAACCCAACTTATACAAAGATTATTAAATGGGAGTTCTTGTCCTCTAAAATATTGGGGATATCTACAACACTCAAGAAGGGTACTGTGGATATTTTAATCAGCACAATTAAAGGCAACATCAAAAAAAGAAAATGTTCAAGGTAAATCAATGTGAGGACCATGTGAAGCAGTTGCAGAGCAGCTCTTAAGATCAACCACTTTGATCCACCATCAAAGCAAAGATTCATCTTGTTCTTCTTTGTTCATTCCCCTTATCCATCTACAGATACCCATTCAAGAGTTCCATAGAATCAAGAGTTCCACAGAATCTCTTGAATTTGAAACTAGAGTCACATCTTAGCTAGATAATAATGATATCAAAACATGATTTCTGGATGATTTATCCAAAGAGCAATATGGTTTGCCTCCAGAAGTTGTAAATGTTCCAACACTGGAGGTTTTCAAGAAGAGATTGCACAACCATTTGTCTGAAATGGTAGCGGGTTTCCTGCCTGAGCAAGGAATTGGATTAGAAGACCTCCATGGTCCCTTCCAACTCTATTATTCTGTTCTGGGTTTTTTTGGAGGGGGGAGGGGGGACAGGGAATTTTTTGAAGGAACGGACCTCTCTTTTCTGAATTCTGAAATTATTTTGGAAAATGAGCTGTCTCTAACATTAAAGGAAATGATCTTTAATGAGTGTTTGAGATCTGTTGGTATCAACTAGACATTACAAGTAAATTTGTACTGTAATAACTGCACCATCAATAGCAACCGTATTCAGAACATTTTCTAGATTTATCAAAACTCTTATTTTCTTACTTTTTAAAATCCTGTACTCAAGAATCTCAAAATAGTGGATTTGGTACCCTGCTTCTAATTTAATCCTCTCAGCAACCCATGGAGATAAATTATGCTGAGAGAAAAATTGGCCAAAATTGTAGGGGGTGGCTGGTGGGCTTTATAGTTTAATATTCTGGATTCATCTTTAGGACTGAATGAAAAAGTTGAGCTTGCAGGTAGCAAACTTGGGGAGGAAGGAACAATTTGCAGACTATTCCCAGGGAGACATAATTCTCTTCTACGATGTAGCATCTGAGCAGTTAATGAAAATGTATTATAAGTGAAAGAAGGAACAAGCTGAGGACGGAAAATCTTAAGAGAAAATGATAGAGGACACCTGTTATTCTTTTCAAATGGATCCAACAGGGAATAACCTCAATCGTTATCCACATTTTTCATTGTGGCCATGACTGATAAAATGGGTGGGGTTGTCTTAATAGGGGCTGAAATTTTTCCATGCTCCAGTTCTCAAGAAATCAAGAGTTCCAATTTCTATTAGGTTCCTTCTCAGAAATTTCTAATCTGTTTTCACCACCAACGTGTTTTCCTCTGGACACTTCAGTCCCTGTACGTAAGCAAAGATGATGGATGGAAAAGTCTAATAAAAGTTCTCTGTAGATGGAAGGGGCACCATTGAGCAGCTAATCAGTTGAGCAGCTAATAATTTTTTTTATTTTTTTTATTATTTATTTAATTGTTTTTTATTTTATTATTTATTTAATTGTTATTTATTTATTTATTTGTCAGGCATGTATTAGATTACAGATATAATTAGAACATCATTATGATTACATGAAATGGGTATGAATAAAAGGGGACATTAGGACAGGGACGGTAGGCACGTTGGTGCACTTATGCATGCCCATTACAGACCTCTTAGGAATGGGGTGAGTTCGACAGTAAACAGTCGAAGGTTAAAGTTTTGGGTGTTTGGGGAAGAAACCACAGAGTCAGGTAGTGCATTCCAGGCATTGACCACTCTGTTGATGAAGTCATATTTTCTGCAATTGAGTCTGGAGCAGTTTACCTTAAGTTTGCGTCTATTGTGTGCTCATGTATTGTTGAGATTGAAGCTGAAGTAATCATTGTCAGGTAGGACATTGTAGCAGATAATTTTATGTACTACGCTTAGGTCAGACTGAAGGTGGCACAGTTCTAAGTTGTCTAAGCCCAAAATTTCAAGTATAAGGTATTCTGTTGAAAAGCAGAAGAGTGGAGGACTCTTCTAATGAAATATCTCTGGACTCTCTCAATTGTATTAATGTTCGATATGGAGTGCAGGTTCCAAACAGATGAGCTGTATTCGAGAACTGGTCTAACAAATGTTGTGTATGTTCCAGTTAGCAGTACAATATTACCAGAGAAGAAGCTACGCAATTGTGCATTGTGCTTTCAATTTCAATTTACAATTGTGTGTTGTGATTTCAGGCAAGGTCTTCTATGCCACCTCTGCTGAAAAGTTCACCTTCACAGAAGCAGCAGAGAAATGCCATAGTCTTGGGGCACGTTTGGCAACCACTGGAGAGTTATATCTGGCCTGGAAGGACGGGATGGATGTCTGCAGTGCTGGTTGGCTGGCAGACCGCAGTGTCCGGTATCCCATTAACAAACCAAGTCCCATCTGTGGTGGCAACCTGGTGGGAGTACGTACGGTGTATCTTTATGTCAACCAGACAGGGTATCCTTACCCTCATTCCCGCTATGATGCCATTTGCTACACTGGTGAGTAGAATCAGAAAGAGGCATTGAGAGTTTTTTTCCTCGTTTTGTCTCCATTTTGGCAGTTCTTTCTTCCTATATTTCATGTTACCTTCTGCTCCCCACCCTCTTTTTAAAAAAACCCACAGGTGTGCATTTCTCTTCCTTTCAAATATACATTGGTGTGTCAACGTCCTTCTAAAATTCACAACCTGACCTTCCGGTTTGAGCTTCTTTGGCAACAGACCAAAATCTGCGATCGTGCACAGTTTCGATCTGTGCTCGCCGCTGGAGAGCCCTGAGCTGGCTGGTTTCAGGGCTAAGCCACCTCGTAGAGGTGGTGAAGAGCGGGGAGACTGCCAGCAGGGTCTAGGAGAGTCACATCTCTCCTCCCTAGCTGGCCATTACTCCCTTTCCTGAAGGCAGTTGCAGTGGTGGTCAGAAATGGCCACCTCAAAGAAGAACTCAGCCGGAAAAGAATGTGCAGGAGGAAGATAAGAAGAGAAAGTTTTGGCTGACTGGGTCAAACTGAAAAAGCAACAATATAAGGTACCCTGGAATTTGAATTATAAAGAACAACATTGTTCCCAAAGAAGACTTTGAAGTGGCAAATGAGAGAGGGAAGGGAAAGGATTTGGGTTTTTTTCTTTTCTTCCTATATCAACAACTAAGAGATTTAAGCAAGAAACTAGCAAAAATCTACTTTGACATTAACAGGTATTTAAGCTGAAAATAAAATGTCAAAGAGATAGTAAAGATTTCTGGATTCTAAAAAACTTTTAAAAGAAGGAAAAAATCAAAAGGGTGGGATCTGGAAAAATGGAGGAGACCACCTGGAAGTGAAAAGAATTAACAGTGAAACTTTAACAAGATTCCTAAAAGATACATTTTAACTGAAACTTTGTAACAAGATAAGAGAACCCCAGGAAGACAAAGTGGAAAAAATAAGCAAGAAGAAACAGTTTTGGATTATTTGGATTACATGGTGATTTTTGGATTTTTGGCTATTGGATCTAAAGGACTAAAATTAATTGGGTGGTTGTTTAAAAGTTTTTTAAAATGGTATCACTCTTGGAAGAATTGAGAATGGAACTTAAAAAACAGAAAGAAGATGCACAAGAAGGAAGAGGTTCTTTTGGCTTCGTATTTCAATTTTTAGGAATGGAGATCCTGAACTATGAGAAACAACAAGAAATCACCGTAGAACAAGAAGGGGCAGGACAAAGAAGAAGCCATCTTCAATGACCAAGTATTTCTATGTGGGGGAAAAGAAAGGAAAGGGGGGAAAGAGTGAAAAATTTAAGATTTGAAAAAACAACCCCGAAAAAGAATAGTTTGAAAAGTAATTACAACATTAGGAAGAAACAGAAGAGAGGATTACAGAAGAGAGAATCAGAATTAGAGAGAGAAGGGGTCAAAAAGGGAAGGGAGAAGAAGAGGGGGAAGAGGGAAAGGAAAAGAAATTATAAAGGACAGAAACAGGACATAGAGAAACAGGGAAAACGTACAAGGATTACGGGTATAAACCTATTTAGAAGACTCAGAGATAATGTGTGAAAACTTAATTGAAAGGGGGATTCTGCAAGGGTACATAAGATAGTATTGTTATATTAGAAATAGAAATGAACTTTGAAAATATGAAACAAGTGTGATTAAAATGATAGATAAAATACTCATTGTAATGTAATGGAATGTTTAATAAATAAATGAAATAAAGAAAATGAGAGAATGAAACTAGGAAAGGAGTATTATGCATTATGTTTTGTGAAAACCCAAATAAAATTTTTATTAAAAAAAAATCACAGCCTTATAAGTTTTCTTTTCTTTCATCTACAAAACTACATGCATCCCAAACAGGAGCAGTAGTTGGGATATTTAGGGAATAATTGTTCTGTTCTCGTGATATTTTCTCCATTAAAAAACAAACAGTTCAAACAAATGTGTCCAGCATCACTTTCACTAGAATTTACCATTTCAAAGCTATTTAAAAATGCATCTGTTTGACCAACATGCCCTCGGAAGATCAAGTTCCACTGACTTTTGTAGAATAGAAACTGTGGCTAAACATATACATTATGGTTTGTTTGAACTGAACATTGTGAAACAAGAGAGTAGCTGGGTGTATACTATGCTAAGCCATAAGCCATGATTACAAGCCATAATGACTGGATTCACACACAGACCTCAATCAAAGCTAAATAAATCATACAAGAGATTAGTGCAATGTGTGATCCCAGCTTGGGATCAGAATTAAAGTGCTAATTAACAAGGTAAACCTATGCAACTTTCTTAAAACATAGTTTCTGCTTTGTGTATAATGCTTACCGCCAGGTCGATGCTTACTCAGAAGTCAATTTAATTCTCTATCACAAGTGAGCCAAATTTGAGTCCTTGGGTTCTGAAACCCTTCAGAACAGGTACAAGAGTCCTCCAAATGTTTTTATTATTTTTCATGTGACCAAAGCAAAAAAGGATACATATGTGAAAGTAATCATGGTAACTACATCAGGTATTACATTTATAAACAAAAAACAAGGTGGTGCAATGGTTAGAATGCAGTATTGCAGGCTAACTCTGCCCACTGCCAGAAGTTCAATCCTGAATGGCTCAAAGTTGATTCATTCTTCCATCCTTTCCAGGTCAGTAACATGAGGATCCAGATTGTTGGGGGCAATATGCTGACTCTGTAAACCACTTAGAGAGGGCTGTAAAGCACTGAGTCTAAACTATCTCTAAAAGAATATAAATCAAATTTGAATTTAATTCTGATTTATGGTACCCCTTTAAAAATCTGGCAGTGAACTTACTCCCAATGGCTCAGATGGAAAGGTCCATTGTGGCCTTTCCAAATTCTATTGACTCATCTTCCCCAACCAGCTGTTTCATTTATCTATACCATTCGATATCATATATTCTAGCATTTTTAAGTGCCACCTAAACAAAGCCCTAGTAACTGGGTCAAAGAAAGGAATGAGATCTCTGAAGCAATGAGAACACTGTTACCATTGCTACCTGCCTTCACCACTGAGTTGTAGTGGCGCAGTGGTTAGAATGCAGTACTGCCGGCTACTTCTGTTGACTGCTAGCTGCCAGCAATTTGGCAGTTCGAATCTCACTAGGCTCAAAGTTGATTCAGCCTTGCATCCTTCCAAGGTGGGTAAAATGAGGAGCCAGATTGTTGGGGGCAACAGGCTGACTCTGTAAACCACTTAGAGAGGGCTGTAAAAGCACTGTGAAGCGGTATATAAGTCTAAGTGCTATTGCTATTGCTAAATGATAGTCCTGGAAACAGCCCTAAAAAGGGTGAGTTCCCTATTGAGATTTGCTTTACCAAAGTGAATAACTTGACAGTTGCCTTCTTTGTGCTTTAGATGTTGGTGTTCATGTCACCCATGACAATATCACAGATGACTCTCTCGATGAAGTAGGCAGTAGCTTCACCATCCAGACATTCACGGGGACAGATATTGAGCTGGAGCTTCCACACAGCACTACTAAAGAAGAAGCTCGGGGAAGCATTGCAACTTTGGAACCTATAGACTTTACTACTGCCACCTTAGAGGTGTATGAAGCTATCACAGAAACTCCAGATCTCTTTCCAACAGGCTTCACCGATGAGACAGAGAACAGGACTGAGATTGGGATCTGGGAGGACCCAGAAAATGGTACTATTTCAATCCTGGATACCCTCTTCCCCACTGATATCCCAGAAACTACATCAGAGGAATATGGTTCATGGTCTACTACCACAACAGAATCCGAATCAGCCTCACCATTTACAGTAGAAGAGCAAATTGTGCCAGGGACAGCTGCTTCTGCCGTTGATCAAGTCCCTCAGAAACCCACTTCTCCCCCAGGTACACAACCAAGGCTATCTTCTCTTTTTCAATGAATATTTCATCTTCCTATATGTTAAGGTAAAGTATCAAGCTGATTAATAGACAAAAAATAATAGAGAATTCAACAATAATCAGCAAAAGCACTGAAATGATTAGTAGCATGGCTTGGTATCAGGTTATCTGAAGGACAGTTTTTCCCCTGTCACATCTACTGGACCCATCAGTGTGAGGAGGCAGGGAATGTTGCTAGTCCCCTCTCCTAATGAGGTACATCTGGTGGGACCCAGAAGGGCCTTCCCCATGGAAATTCAGTTGGCCCCCATTTTGACACTCTTTTGCAAAGTCCTGAAGACCTAGTTTGCCAATGGGCTTAGGGAATCTAGAGTGGGATGGAGTCCATCGAGTGGCTTATCTGATTTATTATTGTCACCAGGGAAGTGGGAAGGAGCTACTGTCTTTATTGTTTGTTGGATTTTATTGTATATCGGATTTTTCTTTTTGCAAGCTGAGTGAATTAGGGAATCTAGAGTGGGATGGAGTCCATCAAGTGGCTTATCTGATTTATTATTGTCACCAGGGAAGTGGGAAGGAGCTATTGTCTTTATTGTTTGTTGGATTTTATTGTATATCGGATTTTCCTTTTTGCAAGCTGAGTGGGCAGCCATATAAATTTTGTTCAACAAACAAACAAATATTACTCAAAAGCATGGCCAGAGAGAAAGGATTGGGGTCTTTGCTTGTAGATTCAGAGTGGGAGTGATGTCCATGAGAATGCATTTCCTGATTGGAAGAGAGACAGGAGCTGATCCTGCCATGTGGAAACAACAGAGTGAGCATTTCTAAGCCAGGTTTCTAACAGGGTGAAATCCCTCTGCTAAGCTACGGAAGCAACTTCACCAAACTGAGTCATCTCATTGAGCAGGTTGTGTGAACATGATTTCTGGGCTCTCTTCCTCAGCTCCTGGGCATCTTCTAACTCTCTCCATACCTTTCCCCTTCTTCTCTTGACACCTTTTCTCTCTTCAGCTTTTCAACATAGGTGGATGCACAGTAGAGCCAACCAACCATCTTCATGATTCTTTCCATGAGAAAGGAAAGAGACACAATCTCTGCTGAGATTTTGGATGAGGATATTTTTAAACAAACCTTTTCTGAATCTTTGCACCACATAGGAACACTACCCTCCTCCCATGGGTCATATGAATCAGATGCCTAGAATTCTGTGGAATGCAGGAATAACTCCCAGCAAAATATTTTATCTTGTTCTTGTTTCCTTAATTACCACCTGTGTGTCCTATTTCTTTTTCAACCTACTTCCTACCTCTGTTGTGTTGATTTCTCTGCAGGTGTTGTTTTTCATTACCGGCCATCAACCAACAGATATTCCCTGACTTTTGTTGAAGCTCAGCAAGCTTGCCTAAACAATCATGCTGTTATTGCTACTCCAGAACAGCTACAGGCTGCCTATGAAGAAGGGTACGAGCAGTGTGATGCTGGCTGGCTGAATGACCAGACTGTCAGGTAAGGCTTTGGGCTGATGGCTAAGAAAGGAAAGCATCACACAGACAGAGGGATTTTCCTGTCTGCAGTTCATATTTTCCTATCTACTTTAATCAGCCTCTAGGGATTCCCCATTAAACAGGATTACCACTCATTTCTATTGATTCTGTTATTGGGAGGCCAAGGAAAATTTTCCCTATATTATCTATCTGGTTTCAAGAATAAAAATCCAGGAATATATGGGATTCTTTTCCAAGGGTGTTTTTTTTTTCAAGAGGCAACTGGACTTTCTTGTTTCTCTTTGAAGACTTTTTGCTTCTCATCTAAGAAGCTTCTTCAGCTCTGACTGGATGGTGGGAAATGGAAAGATTTATATTCCTTGCAGTCAGAGCTGAAGAAGCTTCTTGGATGAGAAGCAAAACATCTTCAAAGAAAAATCAGAAAGTCCAGTTGCCTCTTGAAAAAGTACCTTTGGGACAACTATGACCTGAGAATCTCCATAGACATATGGAATTCTGCATATTGGTCCTCCCAAAGATTCAACTGGACCAATTTTCAATACAAAATGGGGAGCTGCACACAACACACAATGCTAAATTAATCCATTTTTGTTAGATCCCATGATGTCTTGGATCTTACACAAGCCAAATTGGTTGAGCTTGCAGAAACAGGCCAGCTGTCCAAAAGACTGAACAGCATTTAAATGATATGGTGTTTTGTATAAGCAACCAATGTGATCTTAAGTGCCCTAGGTATACCTGTTATAGGAGCCCAATCAAGCATTAAAATTGATTGTGTCTAGTTGATCAAATTATAATTCAAATGTAATTAATCACATTTAATTTTCTCCTGGCCTTCTTGAATACGATGCTTGTGTGTCACTTAAAGACCAAAGCCAATTCTGAGCTTGTGCACCTGGATCAGTCTTCTGTGATCCTAAAAAATGAGAAGGCTTAGCCTTCTACATGATTTGCTGTTTTTCCAGCCACAGAGATGGATTTCAATGGAAATTCCATCAGGAGTGTTCCTGCTGCAGATTAAAATAATACAATTGAGATTCAGGTTTATAAATTCAGTTGAATCTTACTCCAAGAGATTCTTCCTGGAAAAGGATGCTTGAAATTCTAGGTAAAGGCATAATACCAATAAAGGAGAATATTTGTAGCTCAGGGCTGAAATAAGTGACCCTTGGTGCTCTCTGACCTTGCTTGTTTTCTTAATGCCACATCTGCAAGAAAACAAGCAAGCTCGGAAAGCACCAAGAACCCCTCAAAGACATAACTTCTAAAGCCTAAACCAAGGCTTTGAAGCACTGGTATGGGGCTCTGTCTACCTAAGAGACATTTCTTTCTCTCCAGAAAAATATTTACCCCGAACTGGTCAGCTCACACGAGAGTTTCAAATTCTTCAAACTGAAGTGAAGAAACTGCCAATGACGTAGTTTGCAAACCTGAAAGGAAATGCGTTGTTCTGGCTTAAACATGTTATTGATTACTAAGTATATTTTCTCTCCCCCACAGATTTCAAAGTCCGCTTCTATTTATTTCTTATCTGTTTTGTTAAATGTATAAGGCTGTTTGATGGCAAGGAACCTCTAAGTGGTTCACAATTGATTTGAAGACATATCATAAAACAAAACAGAAATCAGCAATAATGACAACAGCACATATAGAGGAATACAAAACTTCAAGCTAAAAAGCAATGCAGAATAATAGGGTTGGAAAAATGTATAAACTTGAATCTCAATGCAGGTTCACAATGATTTTGAAATTATGCAAAGTTGTTGTCACATTCTTTTGCATTTTGTTCAACAAAGAGATTGTTCACATAACTGTGTGCCAGAACTTAGTTCAGATCTGCCCATTGTGACCTCGCCAGGTACCCAAAGGCAAAGCTTTGGATGGACTATGAAGTATTTCCAAAAGTTGTCAGCAAACTACAGCTCTTAACATTTTATCCATTAAGTACATGTGAAGTGATCATAACCTTTATTGAGTTAATTAAATATACATTTATGAAATAGTTTTAGACTTATATCCTTTGGGAATGTAGCTCCAAACACATTCCCCAAAAGCTAAGGGCAATCCTTATACTGAAAACACTTACATGATCATAGCCCAACTAAAGCATTTCTCAACTATTAGTGAAAAATTCTGAGACCTTTGATGAGATTCATCCCTGTTGGCTAGGTATCCCATTGTCACTCCACGCAGTAAATGTTCAGGAGACAAACAGAACTTCCCCGGAGTGAGGTCATATGGTATGCGCCCAGCATCGGAAAAGTTTGATGTCTACTGTTACATTGAAAGACTGAAAGGTATGTTTACATTTATGGGACCTTCTAAGAAGTGCTTTATTCGTGTGTGATGTAGTCATGGAAAGAGAGCTGGGCAACATTTTAGTTTAAATCTCCAAAGATGAAGCAAGGTAGTTGCTGCAAGGCAGTTTACAACATCTTAAGGTATTGAAGGCTGAAGTGCTCTGTAGGTGTGAGACAGAGACCTTTTTTTTGAGAGCAGGAATATAACCTGAGCAAAGTTTAGTAAAGCAGGTTTCATAGCAGAGAGGATGTTTATTTACAGGAAAAGCATTGTAGAGATAGACACAGCCTAGACCAGTGGTTGCCAACCCATGGACCAAGGACCACTGGTGGTCCACTAAAAAATTTTGGTGGTCCTCAGAGAAATGTTGCTCCCAAAGCACTCCCTCCAAAAGCAATTAATCCAGGCTGTGTGGGAACACAAGGCTGTGCCAGCCATATGGCCTGCCCACCCACTGGCCCCCACCCTTTGGCTGAGCGCAAACTTTACCTTGAGTAGAGCCACATGAGCTGGAACTGGAAGATAAGATCAATGGCAGGGAGGGAAATCCGCCCCAGGGTGGCTTGCTGACATTGGTAGGAAAGTCGGTCCGGTATTCCAGAGCTGCAGTAGTCACAGGACTGGAACTTTGGTCATCCCAGAGCAGCTCCTCCAGTCCATGGCAGGCCAGTGCACTGAGTGGAGGAGCAGCTGCTCCAGGATAACCAAAGGGCCAGTCCTGTGACTACTGCAACTCTGGAATATGGGACCAACTTTCCCACCAACGTCAGCAAGCCACCGTTAGTCAAAATTCATATTAGTGGTCCACAGGATTTAAAATTATGAGTTTGGTGGTCCCTGAGGTCCAAAAGGTTGGCGACCTCTGTCCTAGTCCCTAGCTTACTATAGCCCACTGGGAAGTGAGTCAAAGATTTGAGCTTTATTATAAAGATATTCTGGAAGAAAGACAGAAGTAAGTGACTTCAGATTAGCAGTCACTTAGACCAGTATTTCTGAACCTTGGCAACTTTAAGACATATATACTTCAGCTCCCAGAATTCTCCAACCAGAATTCTAACAGTTGAAATCCACATATTTTAAAAGTTGGTAAGGTTGAGAAAGGCTCAGTGGCTAAGATGCTGAACTTGTTGACCAGAAAGGTTGGCAGTTTGGCGGTTCAAATCCCTAGCACCGCATAACAGAGTGAGCTCCCGTTACTTGTCCCAGCTTCTGCCAACCTAGCAGTTCAAAAGCATGTAAAAATGCAAGTAGAAAAATAGGGACCACTTTGGTGGGAAGGTAGCAGCATTCCATGTGCCTTGGTGTTCAGTCATGCCGGCCACATGACCACGGAGACGTCTTTGGACAGTGCTGGCTCTTCAGCTTTGTAACAAAGATGAGCACTGCCCTCTAGAGCCAGAAACAACTAGCCCATATGTGTGAGGGGAACCTTTACCTTTACCTAAGGTCGAGAAACACTAAGATAAAGAGCAAGCAAAAGGTGAAGTCAAGAGGATCTATTCTTATCAGGAAGTGTTAATGAAATGACGCATTGGATTTGGACCTCCCACAAAATCAACTGCATCCATTATGGGATTTTTCAGCTGCTTGAGGGTGTTTTGGATATGTGCTAGATCTATGCTCCCTAGAATTTGAGGGCAATTGAATCCCAAGTACTGTGTACCTATAATGGAGATAGGATCTCACCACCTTTCATTATCCGTAGGTGAGGTCTTCTTTGCGACTCAGACAGCACAATTCACCTTCGTGGAAGCCCAAAGATACTGTGAGAGTCAAAATGCCACCATGGCTTCCACTGGACAACTCTATGCTGCTTGGAGACTAGGCCAGGATAACTGTCAGGCAGGCTGGTTGGCTGATGGAAGTCTCCGATATCCCATTGTTCATCCCCGCCCTACCTGTGGTGGAGAGAAGCCTGGTGTGAGAACGATTTACCTGTATTCCAATCAGACAGGATTCCCTGACCAGCTATCAAAGCATCATGTCTTTTGCTTCAGAGGTAAGGAACTACTCATCTTTCTAGAACTAGGAAAACCATTTTTTCTATCTAGAATTCAACCTTCATTCATTTACATCAGGCAACCCCAAGCCTGGCAACATCAAATCATAGGGTTGGAAGGGACCTTGGGTGTCTTCTAGTCCAACCCCTTGCTCAAGCAGGAGACTCTGCCCTAGGGATATCCAAATTTGGCAACCCCAAGACTCCCAGACTGAAACTCCAAGAATTCTCCAGTCAGCCAGAATTTATTACAGTTACTCCTCGACTTACAAGAGTTTGTTTAGTGATCGTTCGAAGTTACAAGACTATCATGAAGATTTCATTCTACATCTATCTCAGGTTTCTCTATTTGGGTATTCTGAACCATGATTTCTGTCTTTCAGCAACACCATCTTTGTATGGGGAAATAGACAAAGACTTAATTGCAGTCCAGACAATCCCCGGTGTAGAAGAAGTTCCTTCTGGGGAAGAAACAACTGTGGAAATGGAGTTTGCCACTGATTCTGACAATCAAACGGAGTGGGGAACAGAAGTATTTCCAACTGATACATCACTGTTATCTGGTAAATAAGTTCTATTGGTTCAACTTCAGAATAAACTGTTGCAGCTCAAATTTTCTGAGAGTATAGAAAATTGTGAATATATATTTAACAATAAGGCCTTATCTTAATATTTGTATATTTAAACTGATTGTCAGCTCAACCCTAGTAGACTCCAAATGGATTCCCGTTTAACAGGTTTCAGATTTAATGAATGAAATCTAGATCCAGACTATCCTCCCCACTCCCCCAAATGCATCCAGATAATATCAAATGGTTTTTGTCCATAAGTTTTTTTTAAAAAAATTACATTGTTTGCACATATCTACTACCTTTGTCATGTACTTTATTAACTTGTAAACTGCATCATACAAATGACATACATTTATGCTATGTAACTCTAGATTGAGAGTTTAGTGTGTGATGTGAACCCAGCTCCAGACTCTTTTTGGTGCCAGTTTTATATTTAAATTAAATAGCAAACCACTTTAGGAAAAAACTTTCCCAAGAAAACTTCAGGGATTTGTCCAGGCAGTCTCTAAGAATTCAACAGAATTGAACA
Organism: Pseudonaja textilis; assembly: GCF_900518735.1. The sequence goes on from NW_020769351.1 coordinate 10,033,122, forward strand.
AAATTCCCTCATTATAACCCATTGATATCTGCAGTTTTCTGAAACTGGTCAGATTCTTTGCCTAAAAACCTCTCTCTGCTATGCTGATGCAAATTGGCAAACCAAACCAAAAAACCCACAGAGGATTCTTAATGAAATAAATACAGCAATATGGCCTCCTTTCAAGTTATCAGATCAATAACAAAAATCCCGCAAATGTTGACATAGACTTTAGCAGAGAAAGAAAAACTAGTTCTGCATCAAGTAATGGGCATTAACACTACTGCCAAAAAAATATAAACTCTTGGAAAGCTGTTTGACAAAAATAATACAAACTTGGTTTAAAATACTTATTTACAGAGTTGGAGGAATAATATAGCAGATGTTTCCAGATGGGAAAAATTAAACCTTTTCTGGTTAGGAAGAATTACCGCTATCAAAACGAATATTTTACCAAGACTTAACTTGCTTTTCTGTACGATTCCAATGCATTGAAAAGGTATTAAGCAACTGGCACAAATGAATAATGAATTGCATATGCTCCAATAAAAGATCAAGGATTACATTCAAGATGTTACAGGATTCAAAAGAGTAAAACAAATTAAAAAGAGCGGGGATGGCATTCATAGATATTTCTGGTCTGTTACAAATAGAAACAAATTGCGGAATAAATTATGCAGTAATAAGTAATATATTAAATGTCTGGGATGAAACAAGAAAATAGTGTCCTGATTGTTCCCGTTAGTTTGTTATTAACTGATTTTTTTCATGAGGAGCAAAACACTGAAATCCATTCAGTGGCAAGAGAACAATCTGTTTAGATTGCAATATTTGATTACGAACAAGATAAAGATAAAATCTGCTGAGAGTCTTCACAATGCTCTAGTACACTTGACTGAATTTATCTTCATAAAAATAGAGTACAAAAATAACTGCAGAAACAAACAGAGGAAACATCAAGACTCCACTGAATTTAAACATTTTATAATGTATCACTCAGAATATCTGTGTGACCTTATTTATAAACAGATGATTCAGAAACGTGGAAAAGTATACAGTAAAATTAAAAGGATGCAGAACTTGTAGATGTAGTAACGGATATGCAACAATGAAATCTCCAAGAAATTTATTCTGAATATTAAAAATTATAAATGTCACTCTTGATATATTACTCCAGTTTTGATTTCCAAAATGGAGAAACTTTTGTCTTAAGATGTTCTTGGTCTGTAACCCTGTATCTATATGCTAATATATATTTCATGTATTGCAGAATAATGTTGCTTTTTTAAGAAAGGAGTTTGAATGTAGCCTAAAGTTGACGTTCCTTTTTGTATTGCTTTACATCCGTGCTCTCTGTTTTTTTTTCATGCAAGTGAGTCCACCAGATGTGAGTCAATCAACCGTTTTTCCCATTGATGCAATGCCTGATGAAACAAGTCCAGAAGCTCCAATCACAGAGACATCTGCTTCTGGTTGGACTTCTGGAGCCCCAGAGATAACTGAAACAGTCGAACCTAGTGAAAAACCATCAGGATTTGGAGAATTTCCCTCCGAAGTCCCTGAAATGAGTGGGCTGCCTTCTGGAGAAAGTGGACTGCCCTCAGGAGACATAAGTGGAGTATCTTCTGGCATTACTGAAGACAGCACCTTACCTTCTGGAGAAGAAGAATTATCAGAGATTAGTTCAGGAACCCAACCTGGGTTCCAGGAAGGCAAAAGGATCCCAGAATTTAGTGGGTTGCCTTCTGGATTTAGTGGAGACCACTCTGGTATTGATCCCAGTGGCTCACCATCTGGAGAGTATGACTATAGTGGTCTCACATCTGGATTTCCTACTGTGTCTCTGGTGAATGCCACTTTGACAGAAGTTGTGACCACAGCAACAGAAAGGGAAATGGAAGGGAAAGGGACCATTGGAGTCAGTGGAGATGGAGATGCATCAGGTTTCCCCTCTGCCGACTGGGGTGTTAGTGGCATAACCAGTGGATTGCCCTCCGGAGTTGATGTCTATGGAACCAGTGGGTTTTCTTCAGGAATTGATATCAGTAGGGAACTATCTAGCACACCTGATATCGGTGAACTACCATCAGGGCTTGATGTTAGTGGACAGTCATCTGGCCTATTAGATATCAATGGATTGTCCTCAGGAATTGACTTCAGTGGAACATCTGTTGGGACACCTCATCAAAGTGGTGATGTTGAATTAAGTGGCCAAGCTTCAGGTATTGATGGGAGTGGTGAACCTTCAGGTGTTACCTTCATTGATACTAAATTATTTGAAGTGACAACTCCTTCATCTAAAGAAGAAGAAGGGAAAGGATTTGTAGAAGTAAGTGGATTACCTTCAGGAGATGAAGATCTATCAGGCACTACACCAGGAATTTTAGATGTGAGTGGCCAGCCTTCTTCTGGACAAGTACACTTCAGTGGGTTGGCTTCAGGAGTTACTGAAGTCAGTGGGCTTCCTAGTGGACTAACAGACATTAGTAGAGAAAGCTCTGGCATTGATCTTGTCAGTGGCATTTCATCTGGAACATATGATTATAGTGGTCTCACATCAGGGTTTTCTACAGTTTCCCTTGTGGATACAACTTTGGTGGAAACCATAACACAACCATCTGTTGCACAAGAATTTGGAGAAGGGACATCTGGGATATTAGAAATAAGTGGGCTTCCTTCAGGAGAGGGGGAAACATCTGGATCATTGTATGATGTGACAACATCTAGTGGAGTATTCTCTGAGAAAGTTGACTTCAGCGGGACTTCCTCAGGCATTCCATATTTTGGTAGAGAAACTGATGATCTCGCTGATGTAAGTGGAGCATCTTCAACCACAGACAGTGCCAGTGGTCATGTCTCTGGAATCCCAGAAATTATCTTAATAACTGATTCCATAGAAACAGTGACAAGACCAACAGATTCACAGCAAGTGATTGGAGGAACAGAGGCAACCTATTTCCATTTTCATGAACCAAGTGTGGAAGCCTCCACATCTGGGGCAGAAGTTTCAATATATCCTGAAAGTACCATATCATCCCCAGAATATCATGAAATCAGTAGTAAGGCATCCACATTTCATGCAACTAGTGTAGAAACCCCTTTGTTTAATGAAACAAGTGATGAAATATCCGTCTCATCAAAAAGCCACCTGGAAACCTCAACCCATTATGAATCAAGTGGAGAAACGTCTTCATTATCTGAAAGCTACTCAGAAACATCTGAGGCACTATTCATCAGTGGCTTACCCTCTTGGACTTTAGATGAAAGGACTCAGTTTAATGGAGACAGTTCAGGTTCAGCACCTGCGGCAGTGTCAGATACACCAGAGGAACTCAGTACCAGCAGTCCAGGTGTTGAATTAACTGAACATTCAAAGCTTCTAACAGAGACTCAGGCTGAAACAGAGACCAGTACATATCCAACACCAGAGTTGGAAACAGGAGACATTGCTGCTCCAGGGATTCCACTACCATCCCCAACATCTGCTGATCTCCTTCCTAAAGTTTCATCGGAGATGACTGATGGAATACAGCTTATTACACAAGGTAAATTCAGAAATGCATGTATGCAATGGAACTGCCACTAAACACTATCCTAAATATTAGGATAGTGAAAGTTACATCTCAGGAAGGTTAATCTAAGTGGTTGATTAACTACAGATTGTGAACATTCATTTGTCCCTCTCTCGTATTGTTTAATAATTTTTAAAGCATGTTTTGATCAATTTTTAACAAACAACATCAGGTAACTGCATCAACATAAATTCAAGGTACCAAAGGGGAAGGGGAAGAAAAATAGACAAAATATTAAAGAGATTTACTACAATGAGAATAGGCAGGTACTGCCATGTATATATGAAGTATTCCAATAGATTATAAATCACTAAGATAAATCATAAAATCCATCCAAATATGATGAAATTGTGGTTCCTGCCTCTGATGTCTCATTCATTTAACTTTGTGGTAGTTCTTTTTTGAAGAGGCCTCATTCATTCATAATTCAATTGTTATATTATCTAGAGTTTTTCAATGTTGCACAATTATCATTTTGGCCACTAAAGTTAAATATATAAGTTATTTATTTTAAGCTTATGGTCTGTTCCCATAAATTAATGCAGTAAGCCTAGCCCTGGGCAGCATTCAATTCTTCAGTTAGTAATAGTAGTTATCTCCACAAATATTTATATATTTTGCTTATAGTATTTTGCTTAAGAAGCCCTGGTGGCAAAGTGGTTAGAATGCAGTATTGCAGGCTAATTCTGCCCGCTGCCAGGACTTCAATCCTGACTGGCTCAAGGTTGATTCAGCCTTCCATCCTTCTGATGTTGATAAAATGGGGACTGTTGGGGGCAATAGGCTGACTCTGTAAACCACTTAGAGAGGGCTGAAAAGCACCATGAAGTGGTATGTAAGTCTAAGCACTATTGCTACTTACCACAGACTTTATAATATTAGGAAGTTATCTGTATTTTGCTCTCTTGTTATTACCTCACCTCTTTTGCTACAGCTGAGAGATAAGAGAAGTTAGAACATTGTAATGTCAGAGAGGCTCATAAATTCTATAACTTTCCAAATAGGAGAGAGCAAAAAAAATACAACTGCATATCTGTTCCTTATACCTGCTGATTTGTTAAAAAAATGTTTTTACCTATCTAGGAAATAAAATTTTCAAATTTCTCTAAAGTATTGATGAAAAACCCAAAATTCTTTGAACCCTACTATATCATATACTCAGAAAGGACTTGTATATCGACCAATAAAAGCACATGGTTATAAAATTATATTTGTCTCACCAAAAATCATGAACTATTATTTCCATATGATCTCACATGTGGTAGCTGTACAAAGTTCATAGGCACTGAAAGCCTATGCTTTCTGCCCAAAGCTTTGGACCAAATATATTCCTTAATTTACTTTTACAATCCTTAAAGTACACAGGGGCAACAAGAGTGAGTGAAGTAGAGTTCACAGGTGTGGACAAACCATGTTGCCTTACTAGGGAAAGGAAGTTTGTTACAGTATTGTGCTAAGATGCCATTGGTTTTATTTAATCAACACTAGAATTGAATCTTTATTTGAGGGGGCAAGAAAGTCACTCTATGCTGTAATGGAAAAGGGCCTTGACTTTAAAAGTAACTTTCAGCTTGATGACTCTGAAGAATAATTAAAGAAAAAATATTTGTGGTTGCAGCTACACCTAAAACTTGTGAGGAGAAACTATGTGGAAGTGGGACCTGCCACAAACAAGAAGGAAACATCACCTGTTTATGCCCAACTGGATTTATGGGTGATTACTGTGAGATAGGTGAGTCTTAATGATGATGATGATGATGTGTCTGACTCTTGATGATTTTATGGGCCAGGTGTCTCTTCATCTTCCAAACGTGCACCAATTCTTGGTATAAGTTTCTATGCCTCTGGCTGGGATCAGCTTTGATGAAGTCCAGTTATCCTGTTCTTTGGCAGCCTGGTTTTCTTTTACTGCTAACTCTTCAAAACATAATTGTTTTCTCCAGTGAATTCCCCCACGTGACATGATATGACCAAAATAAATGAAATGCAATTTTGTGATTTTTGCCTTCCAGTGACATGCCTGGTGTTATGCACTCCAGGACTTTGCTGTCCAAGGAATATGCAGGAGCTTTCACCAGCACCACAGATCAAATGAGTTAACGTGCTTTCCGTCTTGCTTTTTTTAAGATCCAACTTTCACAATCATAGGTAGCTAGTGGACTAACCTATTTTTGGTTGCAGGCTGGTGTCCTTGCTTTTCCATATTTCCATATTTGGCTCATGTTCATCATTGCTGTGCAGGCTAGTGCAATCCAACATTTTATTCTGGGCTACATTCACCATTGTGAGCAATTTGCGATCCTAGTAAAGAGAATTTTTTTTCACACATTCGATCTCTTCTGCTGTTTTGTTTCATTTACACAATAGCCATGTAGGAAAAATGGCTATTGCTTTGATTACTTCAGCTTATGTTGTTTGTTTGTTTTTGTTTTTTGTTTTGCAATTTATTAATGTTATAGCCACAAGGAAGGAAGAAGAAAACATATATTAATAAGGATTTAATAGAATTCCAGTTATATAATAGCTATTTTATTCTATGTATTTCCTTTTCAATTTTAGTGTTATATGTTTCCTGTCCATTGTAGGGTTATACAGTACGTTCTATGGGACTAATGCTAGAGAAGCACGTTCACATGAGCAAAGTTCAGTATTTTACCTTCAGTCTAATAAAGGGGATTCTCTAACCCTTTTATACATGCAAAATGTTTCTAGTTCTTTTCCAACTCTGCTTTCGTTGCCCTTTCTATTGTGTTTGGTGTGCAGAGGTCATAACCCACACCTTACCCACGAGGCTGCCTGTTCTGAGTTCTAGTTATCTATGTTTGACTTGCTGATTTCTCCACTGAAGTTTTCAATCATGGAACAAAAGGTTCACTCAATTGCAATTGCTACTAGGTAGTTCAAAAGCATCTGTTTACTTACGCACAGTGGATTAACATGGTAGATTAAAGTCCTTGACTTTGAATGAAGAAATTTTCATCCTGCAGTGGATAAATTCAAGATTCTCCTGCTGCTGATGATTTCTGACTTTTGTTATATTTTATTTTATTCTACTGCACTCCCCTTCAGTGACTTCTTACTTCTTGGAGATGGGGAGCTTGTATGTTTTGGGCATGGGGCTATAAACTAATAAAGTATGTCCATTGTTTTCTTCTTCTTATCTCAAAGTTCATTGTTAACCACTGAGATGCAAAGGGGCTAAAACATTAATTATGACAGGTCGGCTTTCCAAAAGTATGTCTGAATTCCAAATATTGATCTAATCTCAACTCCATTATATCTAGAACTCTTCCAATGAAGATCTCTGTCAGAAGGAGTAAATAGTAGAGCAGAATTACATTCCAAGAATGCTGGATCTGCCTTTCTTACTGAACAATTGTAAAGGTCTTGTCAATTGTAGGAATTTGAAACTGAAGTGGCAGGTTGGCGGTCAGGATTAACTTTCATCTCAGCTACTATACTTTCAACTTTCATCTTCACTCCTCTACACTCATGTTGTTGTAAGATAAGAGGAAAGCAGAATAGTAAATTTTAGGAGAGAATTGGGGAGAAGAAGGCAGAAACAGTGGAATGGGACAACTCGCCATGGACAACTCGCTGTGGAACAATTCGCTGCAGGGAAATTCAATTTAATTATTTGAAACAAATAAAGCATTGTTTTAATTTTTATCATTCAGATTTTATTCTGTCCCTCTTTTTGCATCCTTTCTTAAATGATTCTATTCTACCATTTCTTTGATATTAGTGTAAGAGCGCAGTGATTAGAATGCAGTACTGCAGGCTACTTCTGCTGACTGCCAGCTGCCAACAGTTTGGCAGTTTGAGACTCAGCTTTCCATCCTTCTGAGGTCAATAAAATGAGGACCCAGATTGTTGGGGACAAGATGCTGACTTTGTAAATTGCTTAGAGAGGGATGTGAAACTATATGTAAGTCTAAGTGCTATTGGTAACCTACAGCAAATTGTCCCATGATTAATTGGCCATGAAAAATCAGTTGTGGAAATCTGGCCATGGTGTGTTGGCTGTGACAAATTGTCTGCAGTAAATTGTCATAGACCTAGAAACAGAAACATGAGGACAAGAATGTACTCATCTCGTACTAGGAGTAAGGGTGGATCCAGAAGTAGCCAGGCAACCATCATAACAAATGAAAGATAATGGGTTGGTAGGAAGAATAAAATCTCAAGTCTAACCTTGAGATATTGCAAATCTAGGATGGGGTATGATTGGAAGAGTAAGTGAGGAGGTGTTTGCAAATTTAAAGTCTTGTTTTGCAATTAATTGATTCATTTTGTGTTTCTGAGTCAGAATTCACAAAAATCACTGGCCAATTTATGGATGGCATGGGGATCAATGGGTAGTAGTTTTGAAGGCAGAATGTCTGCCTCTGAAGGCCATCTTCTGGGAGACTAGTGAGTTTTCTTGTACAGTTGATTGGTATTCTGAGGACAGCTGAGACTACTTGAGTAAGGGATCCAACTGGGCACTACTTAGAAAACTACAAAGATAATAAATGTTTTGGTCTTTTGGTTGGTAACATACTTTGTTGAATGCCACTGTGGTGGATCACTTTTTTGAAATTTCATACTCTCATTTTCTGTTTTGGTTGATTTTAAGAAAATACATGAGCCATAGATAGGAAGATATATTATAGAAATTGTGCTTTGGAGATAAAAAGGGGGCGGGATCTACTTCTGACAGCATAGTTCACATACCAAAAATTGATGCCTGAGCATATTGTTCTGCACTGTTTGCTAAATATTTATTATAAGAATTTGTTATTTTTTTAAAGTATATTGCAAGCCACAAAATCCCAAGTCACATATAAAAAGATCCCCCTCTGCTGTGAAATTAATTGATAACCCTTCACCTCTGCAGTCTTGGGCAAAGGCACGCATTTTCTAGAATTTTTCTTATTATAAAAGCCTTCCCAAAGTTATGTGGCCCTCAGATGTGTGGATATCATGCACTCAAAATTCCATAGGCATTGTTGATAATTCTGGGAAATAAGCTCAAATATCTGGAGGCTGCCAGGTGGGAAACATCTATGTTTGGTGATGATTTTCCCAGGAAACAAAACTGCAGCCTCCTATGTCCATGAATGTGTCTCAGGGAAGCAGAATTTATAGAAGGCAAATTGCTACAGTCAGCTGATAGAGAAAACAAGACCTTGTACTGCATTCAAAATTCAAACCTTAGATACCAGAAGAGAAATGTCATGACAGGCCAGAATCATGGTCAAGAATATCAAGTGGAAAATGTTTTCAGCACCTTGGACAGGTCATTACGGGTAATGACTTGTGTCACTGCAGCAACAAAACATTTATAGAACTTCTAGTCCTGATTATTTCCTGCCCTAGAATTTCCATAGTGGAAGCACGATCCCTACCTTGTGCCTTGGCAGCATTCATGAATATGAAAATATAGATATATACATTTATTATTCTATGCTGCAAAACATTTTTCTTATCTAGGCCACCATCTTTGTACATTTGCAGCAAATGCTAATCTTTTTTTTATAGCCCTACTGTACAGATAATCTCTAGATTATCAGTATTTCAGGATCAACATTTCTAAAGCTTTTTGCTCCCTCAGAAACTGAAGGAAAATCTTTCAAGGATAAAGGTACAGTTTCATTAACAAACATAAACAAGAGCCAATTCCATTTGATAGCCTTGAATATTTTTTTCTTACAATTAAAATTGTTTCCATGCATGTTGGTTTTGTTTTCTTGAGCTAAAAAAACCATCATCAGGCAACTTTTACTGTCTTTTTCACCAATCAGTAAAGCAGCAGGAAAGTACACTTCTAATGGACTCAAGCTTTCAGACTCACGAAACACTGATCTTACTACAATCTCTCTTGATATTTTGAAGGCAATTCTGGTTTGCTTGTATGACATTCTTGGTCAACAAGTAGTAGTTTGTAGGGCCTCAGAGGAAAATTTAGCTCTCTCTCAGGATAGGCAGCCTTCAATGACCATTCATTCAACCCAGGTCTCCTGTCATTGGGCTGGTCACAAGTTAACAGTTGAGTCTTTTCAGGAACATTGGGGAACTTCAGTTAATGCTGCTTGAGCAGAAAATGATTTATGCATTAGTATTTGGGTTAAATGCATTTAGAAGGATAGGATAGGATAGGATAGGATAGGATAGGATAGGACAGGACAGGACAGAACAGAACAGAACAGAACAGGAGTAGAGCAGAGCACAGCTGAACAGAATTGAACAGAATAAAACAGAACAGAATATTCTTTATTGGCCTTATATGATTGGATATACAAAGAATTTGTCTCTGGTGCATAAGCACTTACGAGTTTTTATTGACTTTTTATTTTATGAGATTATTGAATTTTCTCTGCTGAGCTCCAAGAAAATTAGACCTCTCAATGAACCAAGCATAAGAAAGTGGCCATTCCCCATATTTTTGTTACATTGACTAATTAAGGATATCCCACTCTTCCCATATTTTAGAGTGATTGGATTCCATCTTGGCTTGACTCTCATTCTGGTGGTCTTTGAAACATTATGGTAGCCAGGTAGTTGCCAAGCTTTTTTATTCCCCTTATGGTTGGGAAATTCTTCCCTTCGATTTCCCACTCATTTTTGTCTGGTTCAGTGGCTTCAGTTGGAAGAGATCTTGTAGGTCATATAGTCCAACCCCCTCCCCAAGCAGGAGACCCTACACCATTTCTGACAGATGGGATTCCAATCTCTTCTTGAACATCTCAAGTGATGGTGCTCCCACAATTTCTGAGAGCAAGCTGTTCCATTGGTTGATTGTTCTCACTATCAGAAAATTTCTCCTTATTTCCAGGTTAAATCTCTCCTTGTTCAGTTTCTATCCATTATTCGTTGTCTGGCCTTCAGATGCTTTAGAAAATAGTTTGGCCCACCCCTCCTCTCTATGGTAGCCCCTCAAATATTGGAAGAGTGCTATCCTGTCTCCCCTGGTCCTTCTCTTCCCTAGATTAGCCATGCTCGGTCCCTATAACTGTTCTTCATATCTTTTAGCCTCCAGTCCCCCCATCATCCTGGTTTCTCTGTATTTTTTCTAGAGTCTCAACATCTTTTTTATAGTGTGGGGACCAAAACTGGATGCAGTACTCTAGGTGTGGTCTTACTAAAGCTGTATAGAATGGTATTAGTACCTCACTTGATTTTGATTGTATTCCTATGTTAATGCAACTTAAGTGGCATTTACTCTGTTAATGCAACTCCAAATGTGTCTTGTTGCCTCTACGAATCCTTTGGTATACTTCTGCTTCCTTCTATATTCTGGTTAAATCAAGAAAGCCGAGTCTCCTTTTGTGGACTTTCTGCCCAGCCAAAGTCCTAATGGCAGCCCTTGATTTCTTCCAGACATTGATGAGTGCCACTCCAACCCCTGTCTGAATGGAGCTACCTGTGTTGATGGCATCCACACTTTCATATGCTTATGCCTTCCCAGCTACGGAGGGAACCTCTGTGACATTGGTATGGCCTGCTACCTTACCCAGCTTCAGCTAACTCTACTAACTGTATATCCCTTCTTTTTTTCATAGGGGGTTGGGGGCGAAGACAATCTAACACATATACATCTAGTACTATTGTATTGCGACCTTTTCTCATCTCCTCACAATTAACTCCTAAAATATCTGTTGCTGGAGGTGGCAGGGAGGGGGGAAAATTCTTATAGCAGTAGTACTTAGACTTGCATATTGCCCCCTAATGCTTTACAGCACTCTCTGGGAGGTTTACAATGTCAGCATATTGCCCCCCAACTATCTGGGTCCTCATTTTAACAACCTCAGAAGGATGGAAGGCTGAGTCAACCTTGAACCGGTCAGGATTGAACTCCTGGCTGTGAGCAGAGTTAGCCTGCAATACTGCATTCTAACCACTGCTACACTAGGGCTCTTATGATCTATCATGAGTGGTGGCACAGTGGTTGGAATACAGTATTGCAGGCTACTTCTGTGGACTGCCCTGCCAACAGTTTGGCAGTTCAGTTCTCACCAGGCTCAAGGTTGACTCAGCCTTCAATCTTCCTTTTTCTTCTTTATTTTTTGTAAAAAAATTTGTTTGGGTTTTCACAAAACATAACACAAACAAAATGTCTTTTGAGAATAGCATGAACCCGGGTTGTCACTTTTCCATACAGACACAAACTCAATTTCATATTCATCTTTGTATTCTATTCCATAACTTATTACTATTTTAGCATTTTCTCAGTGATTTTTCCCTTCTCTTAGTTTTCTCAACCTTGTTTTTGATTATCTCATTCCTTTTTAAGTTCAATTACATATCTTTTTCTAAGTTTCAATATCTTTCTAATCATTATGTTTATACTTTTGTCTGTCCTGTTTCAATTTCATATTTTCTTTTCTCATTAAACAAGTTTTCCCCTGTAGTTACTGATTGGAGTATGACACCTTTCTATCTTTTAATTTTTGTCCATTCAGATCTTATTTAAACTTCAATTTATGCCTTTACAATTATAACATTCAATATCTAACGTCTATTTTATAACACATAACTTTTGCCAATCGAATTCTGCTTGGTACATTCTTAAAATACACACTAAGTTCTTAAAGATAATGTGTGTGTGTGTGTGTGTGTGTGTGTGTGTGTGTGTGTGTGTGTATCTTTGGTTATTCGGGTTTTCTCCTGCATAAGATTGGCAGTATCTAGGCAATGTTTCGATGAAATCTCATTCATCATCTTCAGGCTTGTGTCTTC
>NW_020769351.1:10045793-10076179 GCF_900518735.1 Pseudonaja textilis
ATACATAAAATATTCTATTCCAATTCGGCTCCACCATTAATGTTAGTTACAATCTTCCATTAATGTTAATTAACATCTTTAACATTTCTTTTCTAATAAATATCATACATCCTTAGGAACACTTGTAATATTTCCATATTTTTTTTCATATTTCTCTTCACTTAATTTTTTATAAATCATTAGTAACAATTAAAATGTTCCCATCCTTTCCTAATGCATAATACTCCTTTCCTAGTTTCATTCTCTCATTTTCTTTATTTCATTTATTTATTAAACATTCCATTACATTACAATGAGTATTTTATCTATCATTTTAATCACACTTGTTTCATATTTTCAAAGTTCATTTCTATTTCTAATATAGCAATGCTATCTTATGTACCCTTGCAGAATCCTCTCTTTCAATTGAATTTTCACCCATTATCTCTATGTCTTCTAAATAGGCTTATATCTTTAATCCTTGTACGTTTTCTCTGTTTCTCTATATCCTGTTTCTGTCCTTTATAACTTCTTTTCCTTTCCTTCTTCCCCCTCTTCTTCTCCCTCCCTTTTTTGACCCCTTGTCTCTCTAATTCTAATTCTCTCTTCTGTAATCCTCTCTTCTGTTTCATCCTAATATTGTGACTGCTTTTCAAACTGTTACTTTTCTTTATTGTTTTTTCAAATCTTAAATTTTTCACTCTCTTTCCCACCTTTCCTTTTTTCCCCCACATAGAATTACTTGATCATTAAAGATGGTTTCTCTGTCCTGCCGTTCTTGTTCTTCAAGCATTTCTTGTTGTTTCTCATAGTTCAAGATCTCCATTTCTAAAAATTGAAATACAAAGCCAAAGAAACCTCTTCCTTCTTGTGCATCTTCTTTCTGTTTTTTAAGTTCCATTTTTGGTTCTTCCAAGAGTGATGCCATTTTAAACACTTTTAAACAACCACCCAATTGATTTTAGTCATTTAAATCCAATAACCAAAAGTCCAAAAATCACCAAGTAATCCAAATAGCCCAAAGCTGTTTCTTTTTTTCCACTTTCTCTTCCTGGGGTTCTATTATCTTGTTACAAAGTTTCAGTTAGAATGTATTTTTTAGGAATCTTGTTAAGGTTTCACTGTTAATTCCTTTTACTTCCAGGTGGTCTCTTCCATTTTTCCAGATCCCACCCTTTTGTTCTTTCCTTTTCTCTCCTTTCCTTCTTTTAAAAGTTTTTAAATATCCAAGAAATCTTTATTATCCTTTTGACATTTTATTTGCAGCTTAAATGCCTATTAATGTCAAAGGGAGTTTTTTTTCAATTTCTTACTTAAGTCTCTTAGCTATCAGTATGGGGAAGGAAAGAAAAAAATCCCAAGTCTTTTCCCTTCTCTCTCTCCTTCGCTGCTTCAGAAATCTTCTTTGGGAACAATGTTTTTATAGTTCAAATACCAGGGTCCCTTATGTTGTTGCTTTTTCAATTCAACCCGGTCAGTCAAAGCTTTCTCTTTTTATCTTCCTCCTGCACAATCTTTTCTGGTTGGGTTCTTCTTTGAGGTGTCCATTTCTGACCACTGCTGCAACCGCCTTTGGGAAAGGGAGTAATGGCCAGCTGGGGAGGAGAGATGTGGCTCTCCTCGACTCTGCTAGCAATCTCCCCCCTCTTCACCACCTCTACGGGGTGGCTTAGCCCCCGAATCCAGCCAGCTCATGGCACTCCAGCAGCAAGCATGGATCAAAACTGTGCACGATCACGGATTTTGATCCGTCGCCGAAGAAGCCCTAACCAGAAGTCAGCCTTCAATCTTTCTGAGGTGGATAAAATGAGGAGCCAGTTTGTTGCTGACTCTGTAAACTGCTTAGAGAGGGCTGGAAAGCACTGTGAAGTGGTATATATAAGTCTAAGTGCTGTTGCTACCTACCATTGACCTCAGTCAATGAAGGCTTGAAGGCTTGGAAGTTAAACAGAGTCAGGCCTGGCTGGGGCCAACATGGAAACCATCCGGAAATGTTGAGAGTGCTTCTAAGCTCATACAAAGGAAACACCTATAGCTTCTATAGGGAATTTTTCAATCCCTTCACTAGTATAGGCCATGGAGAAGATCTGTATTTTCTCCTGCATAATGAACGAGCATCTCGTGTTTGTGTCCACTTTCTCTTCAGGGATTAATTGGAGTACATATTGCATTTTGTTATAAAAGAATATTCTAATCAGGTGGATGTATACATGCTACTTCTGTTTGTGTGCCATGGTTCTAATTGGGGCACAGGCAGTGAGTTTGGGTTTCTATGTCTGCTCTCACAGGCAGAGAAGGATGCATGCCATTTGCTCCGAATCATCTGACTGGAATGGCTGGGACTTAGGATGAAGGAGGAGTTGGGAGTTTTCTGAACTTCTGGCCTACCGTCTTTCCTATGGGGAAGGAGAATTTGAGAATTGTTCTTTTTTTCCCCAAAGCCCTCAGCCTCATTCTGCTTACTTCTAAATTTGATCTTTCTTTTGCCAGCTTCTTCTCCCATAACGAATTCTGTTTTCCAAGTTATCCTGCTGCAGAGTCCGAGACCTGTTCCATAATTCTTTTCATCACAGAATAATACACCATTTCTATATTATTGCCAATTAATAGATAACAGGGATATGTTTGTGCAATCCTGAGGAATACAGCTTCATTTTGAGCAGTCTTTACTATTTGATGCAGCTGGTCCCTCACTTAGCACTTTCTCAGGGAGCTTTCACTGTTAAAAGGACATTGAAGAAGAATCATTGTAATTGGCCCTCAAGGTGTAGCTATCACAGCATCTCCGCTGTCACATGATTATGACTTGGTCACATGATTGCCATTGGTAATCATAGCTGGCTTCCAACAAGCAATAGCACTTAGACTTATATGCCACTTCATAGTGCTTTCCAGCCCTCTCTAAGCAATTTACAGAGTCAGCATCTTGCCCCCAATAACCTGGGTCCTCGTTTTAGCGACCTTGAAAGGATGGAAGGCTGAATCAATCTTGAGCTGGTCAGGATCAAACTGCCAGCAGTAGGGAGATTTAGCCTGCAGTAGCAATAGGCATAGTAATTAGAATTATATTCAGCTTCATAGTGCTTTACATAGCAATAGCACTGAGACTTATATACCACTTTATAGTGCTTTACATAGCAATAGCACTTAGACTTATATACCACTTCATAGTGCTTTATAGCAATAGCAATAGCATTTAGATTTACATACCACTTCACAGTGCTTTATAGCCCTTTCTAAGTGGTTTACAGAGTCAGCCTATTGCCTCCCAACAATCTGGGTCCTCATTTTACCGACCTCAGAAGGATGGAAGGCTAAGTCAACCTTGAGCTGGTCAGGATCGGACTGCTGGCAGTCTGCAGAATTAGCCTGCAATATTGCATTCTAACCACTGTGCCACCAGGACTAAAATAAAGTCAATGGAGAAGCCACCAGCAAGTTGCAAGTTGCAGTTATGTGAGACTGCACTTAACAAGTGCATCATATAGTGACAGAGTTACCAGTCCCAATTGCGGGTGATAGGTGAGAACTATTTGCACACTTTGAGCTAGACATCCACCAACTTTGGGACTGATGGCCACCATTGAAATAAGCCTGACAGCTAGCATATATAGCAAGGGTGTCCAACCTTGGCACATTTAAGACCTGTGGACTTCAAGAAATCCACAGCCAGCCACCCAGGCTGGAGAATTCTGGGAGTTGAAGTCTACAAGTCTTAAGTTGCCAAGGTTGGTCAGTCATGATATATATGATGTTCCCGGCATGCCTGCATCCATTTTTATGCGCCGAAAGGCACATTTTCAAACACAGCAATGGGGTGCCATCATCCACTATATATTTGTTTTCTAAGAATGTCTGTGTGGCCCAGGATGCAAACAACCACTGCTGGAAATATTTAATTCAGAGGTTTATTTTAAAAGTTTAAAGGCCGACAGCAATAGCACTTAGCAATAGCACTTAGACTTATATACTGCTTCACAGTGCTTTTACAGCCCGCTCTAAGCGGTTTTACAGTGTCAGCCTATTGCCATCAAAAATCTAGGTCCTCATTTTACCGACCTCGGAAGAACGAAAGGCTGCATCAACCTTGAGCCTGGTGAGATTCGAACTGCCGAATTGCACCATCACAACTCTTAGGATAGGATAGGGTAGGGTAGGGTAGGATAGGGAACTTGGCAGAGAGCAAGGGAGATGTTTGTTATCACACTGTTATCCAAAAGCAGTCCCCACTTTAGTGTTGGGCGTGTGTGCATGTGTCTCTGAAGCTCTAAGATACCTGACTGTTTGTATTACCATTTTTCATAAGCAGAGAAAACCTTATAGCTAAATCTATAGGCAATTCTCCCTCAACCTCAATTACAACTGCCACTTGAAAAATCATATCCTTTGTTAGAAGCAATTTTCCCTGAAAAATATGCATTTTATTCAAGTGCTTCTTCTTTTGGTACTCTTCGTTCCCTAAGCATCTATTTCCGTATGCATACCTTGATCAAAGCTGTACGGTGGAACCTTGGAAGTTGTGAGAGAAAACAGACAGATAATTGCTTTCCCCTTTGTCTTGCAAAATAGACTGGTTTGTATTCAAAATGCAAGCCACAACAATGTATGGATGCTTCAATGCATGCTCAGCTAACAGCTTTTGGAAGCCTCCCTACAGAAAAAGGAAATCTGAATTATAGGGAGTCTTCAAATTACGAAGACAATGGAGCCCCAATTTCTGTTGGGAAGGGAGACAGTTGTTTAGGGAGTTTTGCCCCATTTTATGACCTTTCTTAGCAGTTGTTAAGTGAATCACTGCAGTTGTTAAGTTATTCACACAGTTGTTAAGTGAATTAGGCTTTGCTTGTCAGAAGCAGTGGTGGTATTCTACCAGTTTGGCCTGGTTCTGCCGAGCCGGTAGCAGCAATGAGTAGTGGAGACTGAACCATTTCTCCCCACCGCTCTGCTGTTGGGCCCATCCATCCACCTGGGCTCCCATACTCACCTTTATCCTCTGAATTTGAAGCGCAGCTGCTTTGCGTGGCACAGAAGAATGCCACTTGGCAGCTACTGAAGCGACCGGGATCGTGCAGGCTTGCAGGTGGCAAGTTAGAACACCTCTGTGCCTGTGCAAAGTGTGTGTTTGGCACATGCGCATGTAAAGTGTGTGAACGTGCGCAAAATGTGCCCACCAAGCCATGCCCACCGAACCAGGGATTAAAAATATTTGAATCCCACCATTGGTCAGAAGGTGTTATGGTTAGCCAGCAGCAGATGCAGATGGCTGAGGAGAGCGAGGACTCTGATTAGGGGCCAGGACCATCAGGGAATGGACTGCTACCTTCAAAGATTGTGGGGGCTGGCAGCAGTAATGAGGAGGTTCCCAAGGAGCCTGTGCCAAATGCGCATGCACGAAGGATTACTCGGAGGAAAGAATAATTACAGCAGCACAGGCCCCTCCCTCAAGAGGATAAAAGCCAGGTTTGAAAAAGTGTTCTTTGCAGAAAGCAAAGAAGCTCTTAAGCTCAACTGGTGGACATCTTAGTTCGTGTTTGGAGAATTTTGTAAATTAGTTCTTATCTCTGAGTTTTTGGCAGCCTTGACAAACAACTTGGCAAGGCTTTTTCTTGTCAGAGTTAATTAGTGGAAAGCAGCCTTCAGAACAGAATTCATTATTAAACCTTAAAAGGTGGGGGCTGCTGCCTTTGTCTGTGTTTGCTCTTTGGGAACCTGGTTGGGTCAGAACAGAAGGTCGTAAAAGGTGATCACATGATCACCTGGGACATTGCAACCATCATAAATATGAGTCAGCTGCCAAGGCTCTGAATTTTGATCATGTAACCATGGGGATGCTGCAATGGTTGTAAGTGTGGAAAAATGGTCATAAATCACTTTTTTCAATGCTGTTGTAACTTCAAACAGTCACTAAATGAATTGTTGTAAGTGGAGGACTACCAGTATTCAAGCTTTTATTTGCACCATGGTAAATTTGAGAGGGACAAAATTGCATGACAATTATTCATAGGGGAAAAAGCTGTGGAGAATGAGAGCCAAAAAATAACTTTCTGTGTATCAGATGTACTTAAGATGTATATATTAGGTCCTTCATCTCTGTCTTCTATAAAAGGATACTTATTTTTAGAAGTAGAAAACAAGGAGAAGAGAAAACACGTACTTATTCTGTTCTACTTGGCATTAATAATGTTATGATTGTGTTCATCTTTCATCTCTCTTACAAAAGGTTCCTGTTTATTTGTCTCCCTCACAGAAAATGTAGACTCGTCTCTGACTACTGAGATGCTTAGGGACAAAAAAATCAAATATATTGAGATCTCTGCACTTATGATTTCAGAACAAAATTAGAAGGTTTATTTGTTAAAAAGGACAAGAACGCAGTATGCCTCTATGCAATGCAAAATACATAAGTATGAAATAGTACATTTTAGATAGTAGACATAATCCTCAATGAAACGCTGCCAACAGATGGCAGATCTTCTCTGCCCTATGGCATAGCATACCCCCTGATATTCAGATGGGCCTGACCTTGGTGGCCTTCATAAGGCTTGAAAATCTGGGTTTCTCCTGGCATTGAGCTAGGATGTTGGTCTAAGAGAATAACTTTTGATATATATATCACAGAATATCACAGTCGGAAGGAACTTTGGAGGTCTTCTGCTCAAGCAGGAGATCCTAAATCATTTTAGACAAGTGATGTCCAACGTCTTCTTAAAAACATCCATTGATGGGGCACCCACAACTTCTGAAGACAAGCTGTCCTTACTATGTCCTTACTATTCTTTTTGTGTTTTATTACTTTATTACATTTAAATGGGCCTGGCTAGTCTAGTGAAGAGAAGGACCAGGGGAGATATGATAGCAGTCACCTAATATTTGAGGGGTTGCCACACAGAGGGGGGGGGGTCAAGCTATTTTCCAAAGCATCTGAAAGCTAGACAAGGAATAATGGATGGAACTGAACAAGGAGAGATTCAACCTGAAAATAAGGAGAAATTTTCTGACAGTGAGAGCAATCAAACCAATGGAACAGAAGTTGCCTTTGGAAGTTATGGGAGCTTCATCACTGGAAGCTTTCAAGAAGAGACTGGACTGCCACCTATCAGAAATGGTGTAGGATCTGCTTGGGCAGTGGGTTGGACTAGATGACCTACAAGGTCCCTTTCTACTCTGTTAATCTGTTAAAAACACAGTCACAGTTTGCAAGCTGAGCAGTCACATAAACTGATGAAATGCATGCATATACAGTGTAAAACTTTAGGTGCCCTTTGCATGTGAAAAAATGCAAAGGGCACAACAATTAAATCTACAAGCGCATGGAACTGTTTTTTTTTAAAAAATTTCATATTCCCTCTTAAGGAAATTGTATAGATTAATTTATCCACAACATATATCAAGTTATTAAAGAATATTCTGCAGGATTTTTTTTCACTAGCTCATAATCTGAATGTTTACTTAGATAGAAGCTCTACAGTTTTAGATGTCTGTCAAACCTTTTGGCAGTTCTAATAAACTCTGCAATACCCTTTATCTTAAAGGGATGTCATTCATTGGCAAGAAATCAGTAATTCTTTGTTTTTGGCGAAAACAGGTAAGTTTTACACAACTTCTGAGCCAAGTACCATCAAATTTTCTACAAAGAGATTTGGAAGGGGTTAAATGTCGCTCTCTGCTTTGATTCTTCTTCATATGATCTTTTTGTGTTCATGTCTAGATCTGGCAGAATGTGAAACAGGCTGGACTAAATTTCAAGGTAACTGCTACAAGCATTTTGAAGAGAAACTCACCTGGATGGAAGCAGAGAAACTATGCAGAAGACATCAATCCCACCTGAGCAGTATCATCACACCTGAAGAGCAAGAATTCGTGAACAGTAAGTATGGAAATTTGACATTTCTTTAAAAAAATTAAAATACCCCCAAACCAATGAACTTCTAGGATTACAACACTGATACAGAATACAGTACTAATTCTGAATTTCACTTAGGAGAAATGGGTTGTCTAGATAGGTTGACTTTTCATGTCTCAGCCTTTAAGTGATTTAAGTATTTTAATAGACTGCATCAGTGCTATTGTATATTCTGATCATGAAATGTAGTGCACAAAAGCTGTGTTAAAATCAAAGTTGGCAATATTTCAGTGGACGGAGCCACAAGTTAATCTATCAACCTATTTATCTCTTGTATTTCCATTTTAGTAATCTTTTCAGTTGCATTATATTCCAAATTTTCAAATTCTATTTCAAAACGAAATGTAATATTTTATTCATGTTCTAATCCACCCAAAGAATTTCAGTAAGTAATTGGATGCATTGTAAATGTGCTAAATATATCACCATTCAGTTGATATTCAGTAATTATTATGGGATAAGCTAGACTGGACTAGACTTTAGGTTCTTAAACTGTGATGTGTAAATTGCTGGCAGTCTCTGTGATATGTAAATTGCTGGCAGTCTACTTTTCTGAAGGGAAGTGTTTGAGATTCTTTTTAATCTAAGTATTGAATGTCTTTTGAATATCCAAACAACTTGAAATTATATAAGTTATTAGTTTATTTACTATGGAAAATTGAAGTATGTTAAACTTTGGGGGGGTGTCATAAATTCATCATTAATAACAAATTTGGGCTTTAATGTCTTGCATTCATTTCATCCATTTTTCCCTTGCTTTTTTCAGTCTATTTGAATGTTGCTTATTGAATTCATAATTTTTTCACTTTAGAAATAAAAACTGCGTGGAAATTTGATAGATCACTAAAACAGCCAAAATGTCTTCACTCTATATTAACATTGATCAAGCAGCAAAACATGCATTTCAGAGCTTAATTTTTATTTATTTTAAAAAGGATGTCAAACTTGATAATAAGATGGGAGGCTATGAAATCTCTCACATAAATAGAATATAGAAGCCATGGGAGCCCAATTAAAACTTCACAATTAGCAAGTAGATTAGATTTAGAGAAATCAATAATTTCTAAGTAAAGTATAATAAGTAAGGTTCCCAAAATATATGCAATTACAAGAAAGAAAAGAAAATACCTAGTAGTTTATAATAAAATATGCCAGAAAAGTTAAGAATATATGCATTTGACCTTGCAGTTGATTTTTTTTAATAAAATGGTTCTGGATATTAGGTACTTTAGTACACCTTTGGGCTATATGATACTGTATGAGGATGTCTGGTTTTTTTTCTATTAAAAAAACCATACCATTTAAAGAGACCTTTCATTTATTGGTAATGAAAAATGGACCATTTTAGAAAACTATTTGATATGGATGTAATGGTGTGCTAGAGGTCTGTAAATCATTCACAATGTAATTTGGATTTTCAAATGGATTCAAAGACCTGACTTGACCTAATTCAGACTTCTGAAATAATTTGGCACAAGGGCTTTTCCCCAGATGCAAAAGGCCCCTGAATTGCCGATTAAGATCCAAATCAATTCAGAAGCATCCAATTTGAAGCTCCAGATCAATTCAGATTCCAATTGACTAGTTGTGTTTCTAAACTGATGGTTTGCATAGACCCATGGTTTACAATTCATAAGAACATCTAGAATCTTCCATCTGGGTGTTCAGCACCCACCCACCCCACCCCATAAAGCCAGCTGGGTATGCCTGTAAAACTGAGTCTTTTGATCACTGTTCCCAATCTGTGGTACTCATTACTGAGCCTCAGTGGCACATAAAGGGGTATATAAGTCTAAGTGCTATTGCTATTACTCATCTGTTCAAATTCTTGCCAATGCTGACACGGAAAATGAAAACCTGGTTTGAACAAACCAGTGTTAATCATCATTGATTTTGCTGGGAGAAAATCAATCTTTTACAGAGATCCATAGTAGCTTTTTAATACTCATAGAAAAAATAAATATGAAACTATTTTAAGAAAATGAGTAATGACTGAAGTCAGGCACAATTAGTTTACCACAGTTTTATCACTGGGCAAGTCATTGCTCTTTAGGCATAAGAAGAAGAGGAAATCATTATTTGAAGAAAGAAATTTTACTTGGTCTTATTTATCCAAGGAGGCTCAGGCTATATCATACAATTATCCCCATTTAAAAAAACAAAAAACCTCTCCATAGTCCTGGAGGCTTTACGGAGAGGGCAACCAATTTAAGCTTGTGAGTTTCTGAAATGACTGGAGTTTTCTTCTGCAGTAGCTGGCAGACAAGAAAAGTAAGGTCAGAACATCTGGTTAGAAGAAAAACCAAACCAACCTGGCTGCCAACAAAACTCCATGGATGTCTCCAGGAGAGAGATGATCTGAGCTTGAAAAAGTCTCTGAACTCTTTCAAAATTATTCCACCTTGCTTGTTGTTTTGAAAAATAAAAGTAGGATCCAGTTGTGTATCCTGTCAATTAACACTCAGCTTGACTCTTCTCCCCACCAAAAGAGACTGTGTATTAGAAATGAAGGTTTATGGAGATTCTCAGTCATCCAGGCCATGGTTTTCCCAAAGGTGCTTTTTCAAGAGGCAACTGGACTTCCTGTTTTTTCTTTGAAGACATTTTGCAAAGCTTCTCAGATGAGAAGCAAAACATCTTCCAAGAAAAACCAGAAAGTCCAGTTGCCTCTTGAAAAAGCACCTTTGGGACAATAATAAAGGTCTTGTATCAATTTGGATGTTCCAAAGCATCTTTCTGTATTGAATTTGAAGTGCTCCTTAGTTTAGTTTGAATCTTGCTCTTAGGCTCCAAGTCCAGAGACTCCAAATAAACCAGCATTCGTTGTTAATTTCTCTTTCTCTGTGTATTATCTAGGCAATGCACAGAACTACCAGTGGGTTGGGCTAAGTGACCGAGCTGTAGAAGATGACTTTCGCTGGTCTGATGGACATTCTCTTGTAAGTTAAACTCTGGAAGATATCAAATATAGAAATGTTTCTGGACTGTTGGGAAATCAATGCTTCAGAAATCCAAGAATCCAATAGGATTCTTATTATTTGGGGAGTGCCAATATGAGAAAACACTATACGGACAGGACAGGAAGAAGTATGGGAAATAGAGCTATGTTTGTAGCATTGATACAAATCACCCTTCTTACTCTAGAAGTACAGTATATTAGCCAAGTCCCCAGATCTTCCTAGAGCAGCCCAAAGTCTTAGCAATAACTTACAGAACCACCCAAATAATTATTTTTAATGTTACAGGAGGGAAATGATTAAATATGCAGGGGGTAATGTTACTCATGGTGTCTTTCCATTTTTACTAATATTGAGAGGGCGACCAAATTAAATCAGTATTGATTTTGGCTCCATCTTTAATCTTAGAAATGCCCCCTTTAGAATGTAGCCCTCAGACGCCAAAATAATCCATGGTCCAAAAAAGAGATTGGGCATCTCAAAGCAGATGGATTAGGCATTTTCCTTAATTAAAATTCCTTCCTTCCTCAAAAGTTGCTTGTGATCCATAATGGAAAATGAAGGCTTGGTGGGAAAAATACAGAGCTACCTAGCAAGCAGATTATGACCCTCAAATTCCAGCGTTATAGGGCAAAAGCACTTTATGGTAAAGCTGCAACTGCTTCTAACTTTAAAAAAAAATGGAGAACTGTGAAAGATCTCATGACTTCTTTCCTCAAAAGCATAGGTACAGTATATGTGGTACCTTGCTCAATAGTAATAACTGTGAGAGGGATCTCCCAGTCCTAGTGGACAACCATTTAAGTATGAGCCAGGCATGTGCTGCAGCTGCCAAAAAAGCCAACACAATTCTAGACTGCATAAACAGAGGTATAGAATCAAGATCACATGAAGTGTCCAGTTTTGGTCGCCACAGTGTAAAAAAGATTTGGAGACTCTAGAAATAGTCCAGAGCAACAAAGTGCAGAGCAACAAAGATGATTAGGGGACTGGAGGCTAAAACATAGAACGTTTGTTGAAATTGGGTATGTCTGGTTTGATGAAAAGAAGGACTAGGGATGACATGATAGCAGTGTTGTAATATGTGAGGGGTTGCCACAAAGAAGAGGGAGTCAAGCTATTCTCCAAAGTACCTGAGGGCAGGACAAAAAGCAATGGGTGGAAACTAATCAAGGAGAGAAGTAACCCAGAACTAAGGAGAAATTTCCTGATAGTTAGAACAATTAACCAGTGGAACAAGTTGCCTCCAGAAGTTGTGAATGCTCCAACACTGGAAGTTTTTAAGAAGAGATTGGATAACCACTGTCTGAAATGGTATAGAGTTTCCTGCCTAAGCAGGGGGTTGGACTAGAAGACCTCCAAGGTCCCTTCCAACTCTGTTATTCTATGCTATGCTATGCTATGCTATGCTATTCTACTTTGTTCCTTCTCCCCTTGCCCTCCCCCCATTTCATCTGCCTCTCTATTTTACTCCAGATCTTTTTCTCTCTTTCCTTAGCAATATGAGAATTGGCGACCTAACCAGCCGGATAACTTTTTTGCCAAAGACGAAGACTGTGTGGTTATGATCTGGCATGAGAAAGGGGAATGGAATGATGTGCCATGCAATTACCACCTCCCATTCACTTGCAAGAAAGGAACAGGTGAGGCTCAATGTCCTGTGCAAAAGGTCTTCAAGCCCAATCAAGCAATCCAAGACTACGACTGCAAAAAGGCTTGCATCTCAGCAGTCAAGATCCTGAGGGCAGAATAGTAAGCCACTGTCAGGGCTGAGCAATGATTAAGGGTGCTAAGCAGTGAGGCAAGAACTTGAGGAGAAGGACATGGCACATCCAAGGACAGGCTGTCCCAGCAGCTGAAAATGAAATATTGAAAGCTGCTGGCTCTGTTCCAACACATGCTAATCATAACCAGTTGTAGAAAACAGGCCTCTTGGAAGCAATAATTCATTCTAAGGATATTGCTACAAGCGCTACATTCATGGGCCTCTTCCAGGTAATTTAACATGTCTTCATTTTGGACTTCTCCAGGGTTCATGCATTTCTCAGGTACAATTCTCTGCCTGCTTCATGCCTTGTGTGATCTTTGTTCTTCTTTCTGGGATGACAGTTTGAGAAGATTATAATCCATGTCTCCTGGAGTTAATAAAGAAAGGCCATAGCACATTTCCCAAGCTGCAGTTTCTGGCCTAATGTTTCAATCAGCACCACATAGCTGGGTCTAGTCTTTACTTAAATGTCCTACGATGCTTCCACACCACATTGGATTACGACACTATGGGAAATTGAAGCATAACCATTTGCTGCAGTGCTACTAGTTCTCAGGCCGTTGTTTCCCTAAGTCTCTCTCAAGCCACTCCTGATCTTATTTGTAATATCTAAGGATCTTCTTCTGTAACAAAGTCACGTTATTCTTACCAATGACTCAATTCCCACTGGAGTGCCTTATCACTTCAAAGTTGCCCTGATACTTTGGTATACAGCTAAATATTATCCTGTTTGCCTTCAAGTGGCAAGATCAGATCAAAAACCAGCACAATGCACTTGTGGTAAGGTTAGTGGGCCAAACCACAATTCCAAAATAAGGCCAGAGGTTGAAACAAACATGAAAAATTACAATTTTCTGGGTTAAGCTGCAAGACAATCAGACGTTCCAAGAAACTAAGATGGTTTAGCGTCCAGACACAAAGTCATACTGATACTATACATTTTCAAACCTTTGACTGTGTTTATATGGTCTGCTGCATTCTGATGATCAGACATTATAATTATAGCAGCAGCTAGGAGCATTCTATTAGCTTTGAGCAGAAAGCAATTTTTAAAAATGTCCTTTTCTTCCCCAGTTGCTTGTGGAGATCCTCCTGCAGTTGAGAATGCCAGGCACTTTGGCAAGAAGAAAGATCGCTATGAAATCAATGCTATGGTGCGCTACCAGTGCAGTCAGGGTTACCTACAGCGCAATGTGCCCATCATCCGATGCCAATCAAATGGGCAGTGGGAAGAGCCTCGGATAACCTGTATAGACCGTACGTAAAGTTTTCTAATGAACGTTCAGCATTTGTACCCTTTCCCTTATAATCAATAGAAGGAGGGTATAGTAGCCCAAAGAGAGCATGGTGCCATGACCTAGAGGTGGAGCTCTTACCTCCCAATCAGGAGGCTGTGAGTTCGATCCTAGATAGAGGCAGATATTTCATTCTCTGGGCACAATGAGAATATATGTGCTGAATAAAACTCCACATTAGCGACAGGAAAGGCATCCAGCCAGTAAACACTCTGCTAGCTCCATTCAGTTGCCCAGACTCCACCCTGGAAAGGATTATGGGGGTCGTTAAAAGATGATGATGATGATAGCAGCCCAAATGGAAATTTACAATAATATTGATTCAACTGGATTAGATATAGGCATGATGTTAATTAATTAAATTTTCTGGGTTTGTACTAGCTTGGTTTACAAATCAAATGGGTTAGTTCTGACTAGCCAGCTAGCATGTGACCATCTATATTAAATATTTCTGGATTTTAAAAAAAGGAGGGGAGGTAAAGTTTGGGTATTATTTGCCTGGGGTGACTCAGTGAAGTAGACGACTAGGGAGAAAATAAAGTAGAAGGAGACATACTGTCTTTCCTCCTGATAGAGTTAGAGCTGCAGCAGATTCCTTGCTTCTCTTGATCCTGTTCACACTATTTGTATGAACCACCTACTCGTTTGTAATGTTCTTTTAATTAGGAGGGAAATCCCTGAAAGACTTTCCACGAATGAGATGTAAACCTGCTTTCAATTAAGACAATGCCTGTGCTGCTACAAAGCATCCCTCGTGTACCAAGTTTCTGTTCCACCTTTTCTTTCCTTGTTAGCAGCGATCAGATGATTCATTCTAACATCCATGCTGCTCCACAGAACCTCTCCCTACATGGGGAAATGCTCTTGACAGTAGCTTTAACATTACAGAGATTACGGACTCAAAACGTCTCCTAGAAAAGCTGGACTGCAAGGGCTGGCTGGTAATGGAGCACTGAGCCCTTTAATTAACTAAAGGATTGCCAATAGTTGGCAAGGTCTTCTTGGACAACATGTGGTCCTCAGCAAATTTCTATAAATCTTGGGTTTCTCAGAATTGTACAAGAACAGAGCAAGTAGAGGAACTCGCAAGACAGGATGAGTATAAATTAAAGAGGGGTGAAAGTAGTGGCTTCCAGGGGTTTGGAATTCAACCTTTCAGCTCAGCCAACTGGTCAGTGGTAGAAAAATGTGAAGTTCCAGTGCAAGCTCTTCATTCTCCACACCGTATCCTCAACATTTCCTGGAATGGTCATGTAAGCACATATTGCGCATCGCATGGCCATCCCAAAACACATCTGAAAAGATAGATGTAAGGAATAAGACTCCAAACTGAATCAGAAATCGGTTTGCTAACACATGCAATATGGCATTTTGGAGAAGAACAAAGGCAGGAGGTTCCTACTCGACAAGATAAAAGCCTGGTCTTTTGGTGCATGGGTTTGTTTTGGACAAACCAAGAGGCAAAGAAGAAAAGTGGTCCTAAGCTGCAGGACTTGGTCATTTTCCCGCTCAATTCGTGCATTTTTTTTTCTTTTCTTCAAACGTTGCACACACACAGGTCAACATAAGATTGCTGTTGAATGTGCGTGAGAGAGTGCATATGCAGCCTTGAATCACTGTCCACTCCTGATAATTATGTCTGGACAAGTCCCTGCAGTATTCCGGGCAAAATTTTGGGGAGTGCTTTGCTATTGCCTCCACCTCCCTGGAGCTGAAAGAGAGGGTCTGGTCCAAGGTCACCCAGCTAATTTTGTGTCTAAAGTGAGAGTAGAATTCATGGTATCTACCTCTACAACAAACTGACTCTCGGTTTGAACAGTATTCTAAGCCAGCTGGAGAATTTGAGCTATGCCACAAAACTGTCCAGCCTGTGTAGATCTGTATAATCCGAGTTGGTTCTTTTATTAGAAATGATAGCATAATCTTCTTCATAGAACATAGGGCTGCAGGAGACCTTTGAGGTCTTCTAGTCCACCCGCCTGCTCAAGATAGGAGATCTTATACCATCCAGGTTAAATGGTTCTCCGGTCTACTTTGGAAAACCTCCAGTGATGGAGCACCCACAGGAGACAAGCTATTCCATTGATTGATTGTTCGCATTGTCAGAAAATTCTCCCTTAATTCTAAGTTGGATCTCTCTTTAACAAGGTTCCACCCATTACTTCTTGTCCTGCCCTTGAGTGCTGTGGAAAATAAGTCAATCCCTTCTTCTCAAGTACTCCAAGACAGCTATCATCTTCCCTTAATCCTTTTTTTTTGATAGCCTAAGCATGCCTTAGGGCAGTGATGGCTAACCTTTTCCACTTCCCATGCCAAAAGTGTGTGCGCACGCACGCATGCACGTGCCTGCACCCATGATGCAATGCACACACCCCTGCCCCCTGCGCACGCACCGT
The DNA here is from genome assembly GCF_900518735.1 of Pseudonaja textilis. The sequence continues at coordinate 10,062,092 of NW_020769351.1, forward strand.
ACACCTCTGTGCATGTCCATGCAACCTTCCCTGCGCCATGCGCCTCAGCGCATGCATGCATGACCCCCTCCCTGCACATCCCGCTCCCACGGGCATCTCCCCTACGCGCGTCTCCCTGCAAGTGCAGCAGACACCCAACAATCAGCTAGCTGGCAGGGAGCACGTACACATGCGCAGTGGGGCTCTTCTGGGCGACCTCTCGCATGCCAGCAGAAATGGCTCTGCGTGCCTCTTCCGGCATGCGTGCCATAGGTTTGTCATCACGGCCTTAGGGGTTAGATTTCAAGGCTCCAAGAAAGTCTTGGCTCATTTTCTATCCTCATCATAAAATGCTGGATGTGGCGGGGAGAGCTCCTGTTTCATTTTAAGCCAGGCGGTCAAAAGATTAAACTTTCCTAACCGTTAATGCTAACAAGGCTTTCATTTACAAACAACTCCCCCTCTCCATCTGGGTCCTTTCAAAAAACTCATCCACAGGACAGGAACAGAATCCTCTCTGGCAGCAGGGCCTGAAATCTGTTTGTGGGAAGGAGGAGTGGAAGGATAGGGAGAATGCAGGACACAACCTGCCCCCCAAATGCATCGAGAAATTGCCCACCCAACTAATACATCAACTCCTGGGGGTCCAAAAGTAAGAAAAAGCACAATTGTGCAAGAGGAAAAAATCTGGCACCACCGTGCGCTCACCATAGGCAGCCAAAGAGACAAAACACTGCAGCCTCGGTGGTGTTTTTCCACAGGGAGAGAGCGAGAGAGCCAGTGGGAGGGAAAATCTCATTCAATCCAACCCAGGACAAGCCAGGCCTGTATAGCTACCATTCCTGAGTAAAGAAGGCCTCCTTTCTTCCCTCTGTCTCCTCCCACAGCCTCTACCTATAAACGCAGACTACACAAAAGAAGCTCGCGGGCTCGATCAAGGACCAATGGAAAGATGACGGCATGATCAACCCTTTCAAGAGAGCAATCGGGGAGCAGAGACAGACAGACAAAGACAGAGAATTTATGGAACAGTTATATTAACAAAATTGATATATTTTTCGTTGTTGTTGCTTTTAAGGGGGGAAGTCTCATTATATAAGGAACAATGTGTATATATAAAGAAAAAGAACAAAAAAAAAAGAAGGGAGAGAGAGGAGGGGGAAACCCTTTGCAAAATAGGAAGCGAACACAATTCCAGCATTTTTTTTAAAAAAAAATAATGATTGTTAGAGCCAACTATCTTTGTGCCTTCGTGGGGAAAGGGAAGGGGAGGGTTACAGAGGGTTAAGTTAAATAAATAGACTATCTGGAGGAGGAGGAGGAGAAGGAGGAGGAGGATAGGGGGAAATCCTGATTTTTATCTTACAAGAAGCATAATTTTTAAACTGCAGAGTGGACTTTTCAAAAGCCCCCTTTCCACGGATTGCAGCAAAAATCATGGGATTGTTTGGGAACTACAGAGAGAAGCAGAGGCAGGTAAAAGTATTGTTAAGGAGGGGAGGAAAGTCCGGGAAGCTCTTTTTCAGCTCTCCCAAATATACATCACCATTGTTGCAAATGGTGATTGCTTGTTTTGAATATGTTCATTCCTTTAAATAAATGCAAAATGTCAAATCAACGTGTGGAAGTTGAAATTAGCCAGAGCATCAGAGTCGCTCAAATGCAGGTAAGAAGTGGAGGAGGGGGCAGAACAAAACTCCACACCTTACTGCCTTTTTTCAGTTCCAGACCTTCATCCTAGCTGAATCTGATGCTGCATCTCTTCTGACTTGTTCCTCTCCTCCCGCTCCCCATTTTGATTCTGAGGGAACAGGCTGGAAGCAGGCTGGGGCGCATGGCAACACAACTTCATATGCCTGTTTCTTCTTGCTGCAGTTTTCTTCCCTGGGACACCTAGCAGGCGGAACCAGCTCCCCATCCTGAGGTGGCATATTCTCTCTCACAGGGAATGGTGCAGGGCACTTGAGATTCCCTACACCTATTTATATTTTTTAAAATATATATGTGTGTGTGTTATATTAATTGAAAGCAGAGAGGAAACCGAGAGGAGTCATTTTTACAGTAACTTAAATGGACTTGCCAATGCCTTGGAAATGCTGGTAGTTATTCAGCTTTGGGTATGTGCTCTGTATCCAATGAGGAAGGTGGGCGGGGCGGTGGGAAGAGTACAAAACCTCTTGTACAAAACCAGGAAGAGCTTTTTTTATTTTGCAAAAGAAAAAAAGAAAAAGCCATCCAGGAAAAGAGCCCCAGAATTTTATTTTATCTTTTCAAGTCCTGTGCACAAAAAAAAAGCAGCTCTGGAATGAAAAAAGAGCCAAGCCTATTGCTGTCAGTGCTATGGTGAATCCTTGTACAATAAAAATTGTTGTAATTTAACCTGGCTGAGGTGCTATTTTCATGCACTGGGGGAGGACAGAGATGCACCTGGATGCATGAATGTATTTGATTACATGGACTGCTTGTGGGTGAGTGGTGCGGTGGCCTAGAGGTGGAGCTCTTGCTTCACAATCAGGAGGCTGTGAGTTCAATCCTAGGTAGAGGCAGATATTTCTCTCTTTGGGCACAATGAGAATGTATCTGCTGAACAAAACTCCACACTGGCAACAGGAAGAGCAGCCGGCCAGTAAAAACTCTGCTAGCTCCATTCAGTTGCCCAGAGTCCACCCCGCAAGGGATTATGGGGTTATTAAAAGATGACGGTGCACCGCTTGTGGGTATTGTAGGGCAGATCAAATGCCCTGCTTGGTCACATCTAAATGAGACCCCTTAGTTTAGAAGATTCATGTGGAGGTGTGGAGATGACAAGGCCCTTCAAAAGATGCACCTAAAATCAATCCTAAGGGGTTGACATTTCTCACTGAAGCCGCTTCCTGTCTTGTACATCCTTTTATAAGTGGGGAGGGGTTTGTAAACATTTAAAAATGCTCAACCGTTTGTGTTTGCTTACCTTCCACAGCATAGTGGTAGAAAACTCACATTTTATAATCCTGAAATTCTAAACAGTCCCAATATCCGAGTGAAACCAGGGGAGTAAATTTAAAGCATGTGGGTGGGGAGAAGGTAACCAAAGTGTAATTAGGAGTCCTTGGTAGTATCTGAGCTTAGTGCTTTTCATGCAGACATTTCATTACCCAAACTAGGTAACATCATTGGTGCTAGTGGTAGCATCTGATAACATCATCAGGACTAGCACTGATGATGTTGCCAAATTTGGCTAATGAAAACATCCGCAAGAAAACCACCTAGTTCAGAAACCACCAAGGACCCCCTCGTTCCATCCTTGAGCTACAAATATTCTCCTTTATTGGTATTAAAGCTACTGGGAAAGTAAGCTGGAAAGAGATGAAGATACAATTCTCCAATAGACCCTGTGCTGTCCTACACACAGCAAGGGGGTCAACACCATTAAACATGGTAATGTCTCCGGCAGTCTGAGGCTGGCTTCAATGGTAAGAAGAGTAAAGCAATCTCTGCAAACGATTTAAATAAAGAGGGTGGTTTAATTTGATTTCAATATTTAGGCAGAGAGTTTCAATCTGGGCTGTAAACAGCAGAGACCTTTCATTAGTTATGATGAATGCAGCTCATTCAAAGTTCCTTCCATCAGCCTTCCAGTTTTTTCCTTTGGCTCCTCCACCTCTCCCCATATTTCCTTTCCACCCCCCAGTCCAATGCATCTCACTTTTCAACACTTTCTTTCCATTCTGCTCCAAAATGCTCAGGATTCATCATGGTTATCCCACTACCCACCTCAGTGTTATTTCTATTTCTGTACTGGTAGAATCGAGTAGAAAAAAAAAAGAACTTCTGGAGAAAATTAGGATTGGTTGACGGACAGCTTCAGTTATCAGGATGGCTTACATCCAATTGAAATCCAAGTTACTTCTTTGTGGGGATGTCTTCCAAGTTTTATTAGCAGACATCCCAGAGACCCCATCTTTAGACCCCACAAGACAGTGTTCAACTCACATTTGATGATACAAAAGATAAAGAAGCAATTGTTCTCCAAAATAATGGTTTGGTTGAATGTCCCAACAGAGTTTTGCTTGTTTGGCATACAAAAACTGACAAAATAACATGGCTTAGTGAGCTGTGTTAATCCAGGTCCGCCCTTACATCAGGATGAACATCAATTGTCAATGATTCTTTGTTTTCTCCTCAAATTGGCTTACCTCTAAACTAGAGGAGGTTTATGTGTAGGGTTTTACAAAGATGAAAATCTAGATTCATACATTACTCCAAGTCATGGTTTTAACTACAGTTCACTAAATGGTTGAGTTTGCACAACAATCTATGCCCCAAACCAAACAATATACAAGACAGCAGAGACTATTGTGTAAGCCCAGCCATTCCACTTTCTCGTCACCTTATAAAAAAGAAGAGGATATAAATTGGTGACCTCGCAGGCACTGCTCAATATGGATCTAGGTCCAATCCATCATTAATCAGGAGGAATTGCATTTCCCCCAGTTCATATTGACAGTCTGAAGAACAGGAGAAAAGATACTGAGAAATAGCCCCTTCTGCATCCATTTTTTGCCCTGAGATTCTTGTTGATCACTTATCATACAGCATCTTGAGCCATTAAAATAGCCACTTCGATTTGAAAGTTGTAAATATTGGACCCCTTAAGATGAGATCATATGCTACTAAGAGTTGGGAATGTCACACTGGGGCAGGAATTCCTTTCTCAAGAGAGTCATTATAACAGCTGCCTAACCATACTTCAGATGGCTTCCTAATCTCACTGGCAGATGTTGGCAGGAGCAAAAGACATCATAATCAGATGAGCATCTTCTCAAATGTGCATGCCCCATCCCTAAGCTCAGGTTTTCCGAACGCATGATTAAATGGGCAATGAAGCCGGAAGCTCTTCCAACCAACACCAAGGCAACTCAATTTCCATATCACAGCTTGTACAGCATTTTTCTGTTTCATGACAAAAGTGTTGTTTTTTTTAAAAGAAACCAGAAACTTGAAAATATACAGTTAAAACAGACCCCCTCCCCCCAAGAGACTGGCCCTTTAAATAATAAACTCTAGGTGGTGATAAAAAGGACACCGTCCACCAATGAAGGGAGCTTTTCCTTAGCTCATCTTGTAACAGTAGACTCCAAATTTCCCAGTTTGGGGAAAGCCAAAACTTCGGACTCCTGTTTCTGGTGGGCCACAGTTGGGCCGGGGAGAAGTGATGGGGTAGCGCACACTGCCATCTGCCAACCAGCCAGAATCACAGCGGTCCAGGTCCAAGAACTTCCATGCTGAGTAGAGCTGACCCACCTTGGCAATTTCAGCTTGGTCATCTTGGCAGGCTTGCTTGGCTTCTTCTAAGGTGAATTTCTTCTTGTGATCAAGATAGTAGACAGTCCCTGTTCGGGAGGGCAAAGAATATTTTACTGACATTCATGTATTTTTTTACATACATAACATGCATGCATACACACACACACACACACACACACACACACACACACACACACATATGTAGGTCTAGGTGTGTTGGGGTCTTTTCCCATGTAAGATTAAGAGTATCTTGGCGACGTTTCGGCAAGGTCCCACTCGCCATCCTCAGGCTGGTGCTTTCGGCTTCATGCCAGTGCAAGCAGTGTGTGATCGGAGCTGCCGTCTCTCTATAAATACTGGTTATTTATAGAGAGATGGCAGCTCCCCAGTATTTATAGAGAGACGGCAGCTCCCATCACACACTGCTTGCACTGGCACAAAGCCGAAAGCACCAGCCTGAGGATGGCGAGTGGGACCTCACCGAAATGTTGCCAAGATACTCTTAATCTTACACGGGAAAAGACCCCAACACACCTAGACCTACATACCTGTACCCGTGAAAATCTATGAAAACATATACATATACATATACATATATACAACTTTTCTAAAAATATGAGTTCCAGGTATACTTGTAAAAGAAGAAACAGACATCCTGAGATCTCCAGAACTAAAAATTCTATTTATTGTACTTACTAAGCTTTTGTCAGCCTCTGCTGACATCAGCGTATTAAGCTACCATTACAGAGATCTTGCCTTTGTATATCATTAATCAATTTAGCCCTTGCACATGTAATAGCCCTTCCAATCATCTCCCATCTGTAATTAACTTTTTTGCTTCAGTCATGTTAGTCAAAGGAGGCTTATCTCTTGTTGTTGGTTCCTCCCTTGGAATGCTTATCTCTATGAGGTGATGTTAACCTGCCAGCTATTGCAATTTGTTGCTTTGCTCAGAATTTAGTCAGAATTGCTAAAAAGAAAAGATAATGAATGCATTGCAACTGGTTAGGTTTGCATACTTGTTGAGCTTGTTATAATCAAACAAGCCCATTGTTGGCTAACATAGTTTATGCTAACCAATAGTTATGAAACAAACCAGAGGCACATAGATGACATAGTGCTAAGCCAGTGGTTGGCAAGACATGTTTGATGAGTTCCTACATTGCTCTAATCTAAAATTTAAAGTGATAAGCAGGTGATATGTGATTTCCCCCAAATATATATATATATCAAGAACTGGACTTTCTTGGGCTCTTTCCATTTATAAATCCTTCCATTCCCCACCATCCAGTCAGAGCTGAAGGAGCTTCTTGGATGAAAAGCAAAATGTCTTCAAAGAAAAAGAGAGAAAATCCAGTTGACTCTTGAAAAAAAAAGCATCTTTGAGACAACCATGACCTGGATGGCTGAGAATCTCCATAGACAAAGCAATATGTGAATTGAACCATTGTAAAAGAGTGTCTTCTTATCTGTACACAATTTACAGCTGTTGACAGAACATTGGCTGAAGGTATTGGGAATTGTAGTTCAATAAATATCAAGGGTGCTCAATAGGTAATGGGAGATTAATGTACCCACCAGAACATGATAAAACAAAAGCAAAATTGTAGTTGAGGTTCATTTCAACGCAAACCAAAAATCAAACAAAATAAGTAAGATGATGGCACATTCAAAGTATTCAAGAAAGGGATCCAGCCATGTATATGTACACACACACACACACACACACACACACACACACACACACAATCTGAAAATGAAGTCTCTATTAATGTTGATACAATACAACTCAACAGAAGAACACTTTTTAATGAAAAACGGTATTGGATTCCATCCTTAATCATTTTAGCTAAGAGGTCCAACAACAAATCAATGGTCCTACTTTGAAGATAGTTCCTTATGCTCCCATTAACTGGTCTATAATTTAGTCTTTGGATACTTTTCATTTGATTAATTGCTGTTTTCAAAGCTCCTTCAAAGGCAGACGGGTGTACAGGACATGCTATTGGTGGATCACAAGTGATACCAGAAAAATGGACATCACCAAAAAGAGAAAAGATCCCCAGCCTATTACCTCTTTCTCAACACATGCTTCTCAATATAGACATACTTTTACATGTCTATAGAGGTTCTCAGTCACCTAGTCATCAGTTGTCCTAAAGGTTCTTTTTCTAGACACAACTGAACTTTCTGGTTTTTCTTTGAAAGCATTTCACTTTTCATCCAGGAAGCTTCTTCAGCTCTGACTGGATGTTGGGGAATGGTCTGCTTCTACAAATAGTTGCAGCCCCAGAGATAACTGCATTCACCTTTCAGAGCAGAAGAGAAGCAAAAGACATCAAAGCGATGGAGGTTCTTGTGACGTTCTCCATAGCTTCTGATACCAGGTTGCAGGTGATGCCCACCACAAGGTTCCCGGGGTACTGTGATAGGATACTGGGCTGTGCCATCAATCAGCCAACCAGCATTGCACCAGTCTAAGCCATCTAACCAGGCCTGGAAGAGCTGGTCAAAGGAGGCTATTACTGCATCCTGATCTTCACAGATCTTCTTGGCTTCGTGGAAATTAAGCTTATAGCGTCCATGGGGAGATTGGTATGGAAAGACCACTCCTGAATTGGGAAAAGCGAGCGAATATAAATGGAAAGATTACTGAAGGTGAGTATTTGGTAAATGGATAATCCAACATTCAAAACAAAGTACAGAGTCACATTGATGCCTGGAATTGGAGGAGTGAATCAAACCCAACTTAAATTATCTTAATTTGGGAAAATGTTGTGTAAAACAGAGTTGGGCAACTTGTGGCCACTTAGACAGTGTTCGACTGGAACACATAGCATCCCTCACTGCTAGCTATACTGATAATAACAGCTGGAATTTTTAGCCAGCAACAAATGTTGCTTGGTTTTTAAAATATATCTCCAGATTACAGGACGTACATTTTTGCTTTGGATCTGGATAATGTCAAAGCAATTGCACAATAGGCTGCTTACATCAAAAGAATACCAATAAAAATGACAGACTGATGGTGACATCTGGTGGCCAGAAAAAGGAAGAAACTCTATGTTATCTGGTCACCAAAATAAATATAATTGATTGATTCACATCCCTCCATCCATCTTTGCTGATCTACTCTTTCTAAATAAAACAGGAAAATACTTTCTTGCTATAGTCAGAAGTTAATCCATCAGATTAAATGTCTCGTTTCTACATTCATATCTTCACACCATACACATGCTTTTAAAAGCCTCATACACATTTTTGTAACTCTTTCTCCAATACACATTTCTTCTTACAGTTTTGTCTAGTGTACATAGCTGTCTCATAAGTTATGCCCTTAATTTTTTTTAAAGAATATATTCATCTTTATGCAATATTATCTTAATATAAATACAATTTGGGAGCATCTCGTTCTGTGGCTTTATTGTATATTTTTACTATATTTTTGCATCTGAATTTCAACTTTTACCTGAAAGCTCAAGAGAGTATATATGGAAATTGCTCTCTATTTTATTACTACAATAACCTAGTGCAGGAAATGTATCTTTAGAAGAGCAGGCAGAACCTGGGGGTGGGGTCAAGTGAGTAATCAGCCTAGAGTCATTACGTTGCCACAAGCAATCCAAGTCCAGCCACCCTTGAATTCTGTTGATCAAGTGCCAATTTAATGGCCATTAGTTGCCTTGATTCTTGTGAAAAAGCATGATTAATAAACCATCTTAACTGGAACTTAATGTGTAGTTCTGATTCTTCCTGCCTGACAGCATCTGTCTCTTAACATCATCCAGAAGCTCTGAGGCCAAATGGGTCTTCCCAGTTCAAGGCCAACTTCTTAATCATGTCATTATATCTCAGAATAAGTGGTGCAGTGACCTAGAGGTGGATCAATCCTAGGTAGAGGCTGATATTTCTCTCTCTGGGTACAATGAGAATATATCTGCTGAACAAAACTCCTCATTGGCAACAGGAAGGGAATCCGGCCAGTAAACATTCTGCTAGTTCCATTCAGTTGCCCCAACTCCACCCCGCAAGGGATTACAGTGTCATTAAAAGACAAAAACAAAAATTATATGTCAGAATATTGGCCACATCAGTTCAATCCTACTCACCTTGCAATTCTAGATCCACAGTCCCACTTTCATCTTCCAAACCATCAATGACTTCACAGCGGTACTTCCCCGCATCATCCAAGCGCAGGTCATTGATCACCAAGGAGGCTTCATCAGAAGACTCTTGCTGCAGATGAGTCCGTCCACGGAACTCGCCAAAGCTGCGGTGATTTCTCCCAGATGCCACCAACACATCTCGATCTTTAGAGTTGTCCTCCCGCAGCTTGGACCATTTGATGCGGATCCTACGGGGGGCATCCAGTTTAGGGGCATAGTGATAATGGCAAGGCAGTATAACGTTGGCACCACGCTGGGTAGAGATGGCATCGTCGGAGGTCTCAACCGTCAGTCGGACACCATTGAACGGACCTGAGAAAGGAAGAAACCAAGGTCAGATGTCTAGCAACAAGACTCAAAATACCAGGTCAGGTGAACTACACTGGGAGAAGGTGCTTCTCAGATAAACTACAGTGGGAGGAGGTGTATCTCAGGTGAACCACAGTGGGAGAAGGTGCTTCTCAAGTGAACCACAGTGGGAAAAGGTGTATCTCAGGTGAACCACAGTGGGAGAAGGTGCTTCTAGGGTGAATCACTCTGGGAGAAGGTGCATCTGATATAAACTACAGTGGGAGAAGGTGTATCTCAAGTGAACCACACTGAGAGAAAGTGCATCTGAGATAAACTACAATGGGGGAAGGTGTATCTCAGGTGTACCACAGTGGGAGAAGGTGCTTCTCAAGTGAACCACAGTGGGAGAAGGTGTATCTCAAGTGAACCACTCTGGGAGAAGGTGCATCTGAGATAAACTACAGTGGGAGAAGGTGCTTCTCAAGTGAACCATTCTGGGAGAAAGTGCTTCTCGGGTAAACCACACTGGGAGGAGGTGTATCTCAGGTGAACCACAGTGGGAGAAGGTGCTTCTCAAGTGAACCACTCTGGGAGAAGGTGCATCTGAGATAAACTACAGTGGGAGAAGGTGTATCTCAGGTGAACCACAGTGGGAAAAGATGCTTCTCAGGTGAACTACACTGGGAGAAGGTGTTCTCCAGCTCTGGTTTGCAGACACCCTAAAGCAGGGCCTGGCAATTAACTTTCCCAAGGAGCCACATAAGAAACTGGGGGGTTGTGGAGGGTTGAACCAATAGGGAAGTGAAAGTACATAGCATGCACACACTCCCATAGGTATATTGAGAAATAATAGCAGTTGCCTTCAAAATAAAAGAAATTCATGTGGGCCAAACAGGGACAACCAAAGGACCAGATGTGACCTGGGGGCCAAAAAATGCCCAAAGGCAAACAAAAGGCTGAACTGAAATGGACCTTGGACTAACTGAGTAGAGCAATTTTTATAATTTAATGTAATTTGCAAACAACTGCAGTGCTATAAAATGTGCACATTTCTTGTTAGGTCAAACAGTTCTCTGACCCCAGTTGTCCATAAATCATATCAAAATTAAATGGGAAAATTGTGAAAGCTCGACTACAGTTTTTATTTCTCTCCTGTATGCTCTAATATTCTCCTATCAGAGCCCTGGTATTTTTTTTCTATAAATTTTCAATGAATTGATTTGTTAACTATTTACTCTACCCGCCAAGCCCAGGTACTCATCTCCCCCATCCAAACTGCATCTTCTCCATCTCCTGATCATCACCTTTATCATTCATGAGTCCGTCATAGTAGAAGCCATTGTAGAAAGGGAGGCTGCCATGACCACTCCCTGTCTGTAGCAACATCACCACCAGGGGAAGGAGCATCACTTCTGGAAGATTCTGGAACTGGAAGGAAAACCTGACAAGTGAAGGAAGAAACCATCCGGATTAATAGTGTCTTACTACATTGCCTCACCTGCGGGTAGCATCAAATTGACTTTAGGTGATTCCCCTTCAAGCTAAGCAAGTTAGACCCATAGCATAGGACAGGAAGAAACAAACACAGTGTATTAATTTTGACTTTATATGAGCTGCGGTGGTGCAGGCTACTTCTGCTGACTGCCAGCTGCCTGCAATTTGGCAGTTCGAATCTCACCAGGCTCAAGGTTGACTCAGCCTTCCATTCTTCTGAAGTGGGTAAAATGAGGACCCAGATTGTTGGGGGCAATACATTGACGCTGTAAACTGCTTAGAGAGGGCTGTAAAAGCACTATGAAGCACTATGAAGCTATTACTCTTTATCCCACCTTTATTGCTTTAGAAATAACTCAAGGCAGTGATCATATAGAAACAACTCAAGGCAGCAAAACATATAGAATACTCCTTCCTCTTCCTATTTTCCCCACAAGGACCACCTGTGGGGTGGCTGAGAGAATGTGTCTGGCCCCCCAGCAGTCTTCCATGCCAAAGACAGGACTAGAACTCAGTCTCCTGGTTTCTCAGCCAGTACTCTAACCACTACACCAAATTGACTTAGGTCAGTGCATTCTATCTCTTAGCAATCCTGGCTTCAGAAAAAGGAACTGGGCATTGGCAATCTAACTGAATTTGTACTATATTGAGGAAATATCCCAATACAAATAAGGTTTTTCAACTTCCTTCTTAAGGGCTTTGGTTTATCCATGCTCTTTTCTTTCCCACCTTTTTCCCTGACTTCCAAAGTTCAAATGATGCTTGGACTTTTTAAAATAGTATTTTAGAAATTCGTATCCTGTCTGGAAAGAGGGTTTTGTTTCATTTGGGGTTTTTGTCGCATTTAGGAACTGACATTTGTCTGCATGCTGAGAAAGATATGCATCCCCTGAAAAAAAAATTTCAACGGCTGGAGTTTCACAGTAGTTTCCAAATGTCATGACTTCATGAACTCATCCTTTTATTTGTGAGATGGGTAGTCTCTACATTTGATACATTAAATGAACATATTTATTTAATTTTAAGCAACCTTGCTCCTCTTCCCCCAGAATTCACGGACTCCTCCATAAACCACTTTTTGTGGTTTTCCTCTGTTGTGTTTATCCCTTTTTTATTTACATGATGCAAGGGTCCTCGAGAACATAACCAAATAGAAGTCTACAGTTAAAGGATAAAGATTCCCTCAATTTGAGTTCAATTTCCAGTGACAACATAAAGATAGCCAGTTCCTTGGCAGCAGTCCTGAAGTGGCTTGTAATTTCATTCCTCAAGGAAGTTTTACTAACTTTTCCATCTAGCATATAATTCTGGAATTTCCTGGTGATATCTCCTCCAAGCAATCCTGCTTAGCCTTTTTATGATCAGCCAAGGTCAGCTAAGTAATGTTGCCTATCTGGGCAAAACTATTTTGGAATGCTTTTATGGCTTTCCAAGTGCCATAAAACATTTTTAATTCCGAAGTTTCCAAAACCTTTAAAAAAAACACTGGGGAAACCACTTCTCAATACTTCTTTGTTCTTTTCTATTCTTTAAATCTAAAACATGTCATGATGAGTCCTTTTTTTGTACTCACAGTTTTCTGCCTGCCTTGGGCTCACTTAGCCTAGAAAAATATAAATACCGTGGCTTTTGGAGAATGGCTTTATATAACTTGGGTGAAAGGCAACTTAAAGCTGTGAATTCTAAGTGGTTGGCAACCCATTTTTTCCAACTCTTAGCATTGGAAGAACAGATTCAGCAGATGTTCAAATGTCCATTCTTAAGGGGATTAAAGAAGAATAACAGAGTTGGAAGGGACCTTGGAGGTCTTCTAGTCCAACTCCCTGCTCAGGCAAGAAGCCGTATACCCTTTCAGACAAATGGTTGTCCAATCCCTCCTTAAAAATGTTCAGTGTTGTCGGGGAACTTCCAGTTGCAGGCTTCGGCGGCGGCAGGAATCCGCGACGCTGCGGGTCCCTGCTGCGCTCGCCGCTGAGGTACCCCCGATCCAATTGGATTTGGGGGTTGTTGCTAACCCAAAGAGGTAGCAGAATATAGAGGAGATCCGGGCAGGGGTCTGGGGATATCGCAACCCCTTTCCCCAGCCAGCTAGACTCCTTTTTCCTGAGGCGGTGGAGCGGCTGTCAGAAATGGCAGCCACAAAGGAATCTTCAACCGGATAAGATCTGTGCAGGAGGAAGAATCAGAAGGAGAAAGTTTTCTTGGCTGAACCAGGACATTAAGTTACTTTTAAACACCCTGGAAACCTGACTTTTGGATTGATACATTTGTTTCCAAAAGTTGTGAAAGCGGTGAAAGTGCTGAAAGTTCACTCCCCTTCCTTATGGAGAAAGCAAATGAGCACTGAAAAATCTGCTTCTTTAAGGTAAAAATAAGCTTTTTGTTATAAGTGGGAAGGAGAGGACTAAAAAAACCTTTAAAACTTTGTTGGAAGAGACGCCTTGAAGATTATAAGACCAGCAACTAACTGTAATACGGCTTTAAAATATATTTTGGGATTTTGCCCCAGGAGGAAAAACTGCAAAGAGAAGAAGAGGAAATATTTTGTGTTTGTTTGGATTGTTTGATAACTTTGACACTTGGAAATTACTTTAAGATTAAAAACATCTGGGTTGTTTTTTAAAATTTACAATGGCAATATCTGTGGATGAATTAAAAATGGAATATGAAAAATTAAAGGAAAGAGAACAAGAAGGCAAGGATTCTTTGGGAGCTGTCTTCCACTTTTTAGAAATGGCGGTTTCTACATATCAGCAAATACATGAGGAAGAAGAAGGAGGAGGAGGAGGAGGAGGAGGAGGAGGAGGAGGAGGAGGAGGAGGAGAAGAAGAAGAAGAAGAAGAAGAAGAAGAAGAAGAAGAAGAAGAAGAAG
>NW_020769351.1:10076189-10095415 GCF_900518735.1 Pseudonaja textilis
AGAAGAAGAAGAAGAAGAAGAAGAAGAAGAAGAAGAAGAAGAAGAAGCAGCCATTTTTAATGGACAAAAAAGTTCAATTAAGAAAGAAAATAGGAAGAGAGGAAGGAAAAATGAGAATTTAAGATTTAATAAAACAACCAAGAAAAAGAAAAGTAAGGTGAAAAAAAGGTACAATGTTAGAAAGCAACAGAAAAGAGAAATACAACAGAGAGGGGAAGTTAAAAAAGTGGAGGTTAGGAGAGGGGGGCGGGCAAAAAGACCAGACTGGAAAAGAAAGGGAGGGAAAAAGGGGAAAAAAGCCACAAAGGCCTGAAACAAGATGTAAAAAAGCAGATCTTTTTCAGAGATAAAGGATAGAGTATAATTAAAGAAAGATTCTGCAAGAGTACATAAGATAGTATTGTAGTATTTGCATTTGAAATAGTCCATTGGAATATTATAAGATTTAACAAAATATTAAAATATTAAAATGTTTAATAATGATAGATCTCAATATTCAATAAAATATCAAAGAGAATGTGTAAAATGATTAATGTTTAGTTATAGTTTAATTTGTTATTGTCTTAATGTTATTATAAATTTACTATTTCATTTTCTTATTTTAAAATAATGTACTAAGTAGAATTAGAATGGAAATTATATATTTAACTATATTATAAATTTATTATTCCTTTATTTTAAAATGCAACATGTAGAATGTACTAAGCAGAATCAGAATGGAAATTATGTATTATTTTAAGTGTTAATTTAGGGGAAAGATAGAAAGGCGTTACATTTTAAAAGTGATTACAGGGGAAATTTTCTGTTAAAGAGAAGTGATAAATAGATAATTGGAAAATAACGGACAAAAGTTACAAGTATAATGATTTTAAAATAAGATGAAATAAACAAAAAATAATTAAGAGAGTGGAAAGAAGGGAGAAGTTATATAGAAAATATAGAATGGTAAATAAGATAAGAATGGTATATAAGGTGAGCATGAATTTGATTTAGGTCTGTAAAAAAAGATGTAACCCGGGGCTAAGCCACTTTTCAAAAGAAGTTTTTTGTTTTGTGTTTTGGTTAGCTATGTTTGATTGAGAATTAATAAAACCTTGGAGGAATAAAACTAAAGGGAGAAACAATGAGAAATTCGGAAAAGATATATAGGTGTCTAAATGGAAATGTGATAATTTGAAACTATGCTGTATAAATGTTTATATTTGATTGAGAATTAATAAAACCTTGATAGAAATATAATTGAATAAAAGTGAAGGGAGAAATAATGAGAAATTTGGAAAAGATATATATGTGCTTAAATGGAAATGTGATAATGTGGAACTATGCCTTAAAAAATAATGTTTTATTTGCCTTGTTAAAACTTATAAGTAATTTTTAGAAAGGAGGTTTTATGCCTTTATGTCCTATGTTTTGTTTGTCTTTAAAAAATCAATAAAATTTGTCTTAAAAAAAAAACGTTCAGTGTTGGAGGATTCACAACTTCTGGAGGCAGCTGATTAATTGTTCTGTCAGGAAATTCCTCCTTAGTTCTAAGTTGCTTCTCTCCTTGATTGGTTTCCATCCATTGCTTCTTGTCCTGCCCTCGGGTGCTTTGGAGAATAGCTTGACCCCCTCTCCCTTGTGGCAACCCCTGAGACACTGGAACACCGCTATCATGTTATTCCCTAGTCCTTCTTTTCATTAAAAGTAGAATATTCAATTCCAGAAACCCTTCTTTATATGTTTTAGCCTCCAATACCCAGAAATTACTACATATATATTAAAAAGTAATTGCTTCCTTTAACTGAGTTCAAAATTTGGTGATCATGTAGACACCTCCATGGAAAAGGGGACAACAACATGGTGCTTTTTCAAAAGGCAACTGAAGTTTGTTTTTTTTCTCTTGAAGACGTTTCGCTTCTTATCCAAGAGGCATCTTCAGTTCAGATTTAAAATAAGTCTTGGTCAGGCAGAGATTCAGCATCGTGAGCCACAGTGAAGCAGTGGTTAGAATGCAATACTGCAGGCTACTTCTGCTGACTGCTGGCTGCCAGCAATTCGAGTCCCACCAGGCTCAAGGTTGACTCAGCCTTCCCTCCTTCCAAGGTGGGTAAAATGAGGACCCAGATTGTTGGGGGCAAGAGGCTGATTCTGTAAACCATTTAGAGAGGGCTGTAAAGCATTGTGGCTTATTAGCTCCTATGTAGCTAATAAGCCAAGATTTACTAAAAGAACTTGCATTCCATTGCTAGTTAGCCCTAATCCTGCTTTCTTCTGTGCCTTCTCCAGGTCAGAGAGCTGCGTCTACTTGCTGAGACATAGATTAAATAATGTAAAAGAAATCAAATCCAATATTAGCGACCACCCACTCTTTGGAGGGTGGTCCCTAGCATGCTACCTAAAGGCCAATTGTGTCTGCCAGCCTCAAAAATATTGCACATACTTAGTATAATCCCTCAAATACAAATGAGCTCCAGTGAAGCACACACAAATCACATACTTTTGCAGCTAAGCATGCCTCACCCTTCTCTCCCCCACCCCCAAAATTAATTTGATGGAAAAGTGCTTCACCAGAACTTCATTGTATCTCATAGACAGTACATCTCATTAAGGTGACATGAATGCATCTTTAATTTCTCCTCCAAAGCAAGAATGGATCTCTTTCTCTCCTTCTCGCAGGGCAAAACTATTGCAAGTTGCCTGGATTGATAGATTGAATCTCAAAATGCTGTTCCTTTCTGCCCACAGAGGGCACTTTGCACCCATCACTAATTTTTCCCTGTAGCTCTGTTTGCTCATAGTTTTGACTTGTTGGCCTCCAGGCTAGGCAAAGATTGAATCTCCTTTCGAAATTGCCACCTCCCTGTCTGCACCAAAGGAGCAGCTTTATCAAGAGGATTCCCCCACCCCACTTCTTATGAAAGGCCTTAAATGGCTTTTCTCATCACACCCACATATTGCAGAAATTCACATGCTTGGCTTCTTACTTACTGAGCCCAATAATGAGTGTCTTTCTTAGCCCTGTGAACTCTGGAAAAAAATGTCAAAGGTGGTCATCATAGTAACTGCAAACTGATGTGCTAAATTACAGCAGAACAGAGCCAAAATGTTGTTGGGTGTGAATGGCAGAATACTAAGAAGATGGAAAGGCAGGTATCATAAAACAGCATAACTGGCTGGCTGATGCCTTCAATAGGAGCATCCCAGGTGAAGTATTTTGTAGGCCTCATTTATCCATATTCAAGGGACAGAATAACCTGTGCTATCCTCTAATTTGCTTAAATTTCTTAAATAAAGCCATGTTTAAGCAGCAGAGGGCAGGACAAGAAGTGATGGGTAGTTCTAGGTCCAGCCTAGAACTAGCTTTGGTCACCACACTATAAAACAGAAGTTGAGACTCTAGAAAGAGTGCAGAGAAGAGCAACCAAGATCATTAGGGGACCAAAGCAGTGATAGGATTCAAATTGTTCTTACTACCAGTTCTGTGGGCATGGTTTGGTGGGCGTGGCAGGGGAAGGATACTGTAAAATCTCCAGTCCAGAGGTGGGATTTGCCGGTATTCAAAATTTCTGCTACCAGTTCTCCAGAATTGGTCAGAACCTGCTGAATACCAGCTCTGGACCAGAGGCTAAAACATACGATGAATGGTTGCAGGAACTGGGCATGGCTAGTCTAGTGAAGAGAAGGACCAGGGGAGACATGATAATGGTCTTCCAATATTTGAGGGGCTGCCACAGGGAGGAAGGGGTCAAGCTATTTTCCAAAGCACCCAAAGGCCAGACAAGGATGGAAACTGATCAAGGAGAGATTCAAACTAGAAATAAGGAGAAATGTTCTGACAGTGAAAGCAATCAACCCATGGAACAGAAGTTGTCTTCAGAAGTTGTGGGAGCTTCATCACTGGAGGCTTTCAAGAAGAGACTGGACTGCCATTTGTCAGCAATGGTGTAGGGCAAGGGTCTTCAAACTTGACAACTTTGAGACTTGTGGACTTCAACTCCCTGAATTCCTTCTCCAGTCATGTTAGCTCAGGAATTCTGGGAGTTGAAGTCCACAAATCTTAAACTTATCAAGCTTGAAGACCCTCAGTGTAGGGTCTCCTGTAAAAGGCAGTCATTATAGTAACTTGAAGCTGATATGCCAAATTACAGCAGAATATAATCATAATGTCACAGAATGTTTACTGTTAGGTGTGGGTGGCAGAAAAGTAAGAAGATGGGAGAGTTGGATTAGAAGACCTATAAGGTCCCTTCCAAGTCTGTTAATCTGTTTAATCTGCTTAACTAAGGATACATTTTCTGACAGTGACAGTGGGAACAATTAATCAATGGAGCAGCATGCCTCCTGGAGTTGTGGCTGTTCCATCACTGGAGGTTTTCAAAGATAGACTGGACAGCCTTTTGACTTGGATGTTATAAGGTTTCCTGCTTGAGGAAGGTGTTGGATTAGAAGACCCCTGAATCCCTTCCAGCCTTTCTTAAACAAGCCTCAGTTCAATTCAGGTTCTTGAATAAGCCACCATCGCATGGACTGATGCACAGGCAGAGTCTTGGCCACAGTTTAACAACCCACAGTGACTGCATTTGCACATAAAGGCCAAATCAAGGCAACCACATCATGGTTTTGTGCAAGCCACATTTGTTTAAATGCAAAATGCCTAAACTAAACGTAATTATCCTTTGTACTACCAAGATGTGCCGGAGACATATTTCACTTTTACAGCAATAGTATTTCCTTTCCAACTGAAACACAGTAAGAATTGCTTGCTTGCGCATTCATCCGTCTGCCCATATTTCTGAGCTAACAGCTCGAACCTATGCAAGTTAAGCACTGTTTAAGTTCCAAGAGAGTGCATGGAACTGAGCCCCAGGCTGCTGCCTAACTGAACATCTGTACACATGTTTATGGAGACAAATCCTATTAAGTGTATCAGGATTTAGGATTTCAGCTAAATCTCTGTGTATTTAGTTCCTTGAATGGAAGAGAATGGTATGCAAGGAGGGAGATTCTGTTAAAGGATGCTACAGAAGCAGAGATCCAACCTTTAGGAGGGGCAGGAATAAAATCTCTGCCAGCTTATAACTTTAAATTCAGAACAACGTCACATGCAGCAGAGAATAGGCAGCCTCATCTGTGGCATTAGAGAATGGCTTCAAAATATGCTTTATTTTGACATTTAAATCATGCCACTCTTCTATTTATTTGTTACATTTAAGAGCCAGGGTGGTGCAATGATTAACATGCAGTATTGCGGGCTAATTCTGCAGACTGCCAGCAGTTCGATTCTGACCAGCTAAAGGTTGAGTCAGTTTCTATCCTTCCGAGGTCACTAAAATGAGGACCTAGATTGTTGGGGGCAAGAGGCTGACTCTGTAAACCCTTAGAGAGGGCTGGAAAGCACTGAAAAGTGGTATATAAGTCTAAGTGCTATTGCTATTCACAGCCCAATTTCTCTTCCAGAAATTCAAGATTGTGAGTGTATCCTCTCTACTCCCATAACATTTTAGCCTCAAAAACACCTTGAGAGATCAATTAGGTGCAAAGTCTAGATGACCCAAGGTTAAGCCTAAGGGTATACGTATGTAAATATATATTATGCATATGTCCTGTAAAAGTTTTATTAGCACTTTGAATCTGCACCACCTCATTCTTAGACCAATACTCTAAACCCAAGGTTCCTTTAAAAGGAACAACCAATTAAAGAGTCAAAATGCAAATCGATATATCTGGAAGAAATTTCCAGGCAACATGTTCTACAGAGTGACAAATTGATCTTGTCTAAGAACAAGCATCCATGTTCTTAAAGCAGAACTAACCTGAAGGTGGAATCCTCATATTAAACAATTTTGTATGGTATCATAGATTTGCTAATGCTAATGAGCATAATAAAAAGGGGCAGATTAGAACATAGAACAATAGAGTTGGAAAGAACCCCAGGTTTTCTATTCCAACCTCTTGCTTGAGCAGGAGACCCTACACCATTTCAGTTAAATGATTGTTGGATCTTTTTTTTGAAAGCTTCCAGTGATGGAGCACCCACAATTTTTGAAGGCAAGCTGCTCCACTGGTTGATTGTTCTCACCATTAGGAAATTTCTCCTTAATTCTTGGTTGCTTCTCTGGGTTAGTTTTCAAACATTGTTTCTTATCTTGCCTTCTGGTGCTTTGGAAAATAGTTTGATCCCATCATCTTTGTAGGAGCCACTCAAATACTAGAACAGTACTATCATATCACTCCGTCCTTCTTTTCATTAGATGACACCTACCCAGTTCCTGCAACCATTCTTCATATGTTTTCAGCCCCCTAATCATCTTTGTTGCTCTTCTCTGCACTCTTTTTAGAGGCTCAACATCTTTTTTTTATATTGTGGTGATCAGAAATGGATGCATATTCTGAGTGTGCCTTACTAAAGCCTTGTAAAGCAGTACTAGAACTTCTCTTGATCTTGATTCTATCCCTCTATTAATGCAGCCTAGGATTTAACTGCCTTATTTATGAAGCAGGCAATCAGCATCCTTTCAGGCCTGCCTATTTCAATGAGAGCTAGTTTGGCATAGTGGTAAAGGCATCACATTACAAAACCAGGATATTGTGAGTTCTAGTCCCACCTTAGGCACCATGCCAGCTGAGTGACCTTGGGCCAGTCACTTTCTCTCAGCCCTAGGAAGGAGGCAATGGCAAACCACTTCTGGAAAACCTCATCCAGAAAACTGCAGAGATAGGCCATCTCTGAGAATTGAATAGAAGGGAGGAAAGATGGAACAGAAACTATTCTTCAATTTCTTGACTCAAACTGCCTATTCCTTTACAACTCTGACATAAAATAGACATCATCGTGGTGGCACCAGGATAAAAAATAAGTAAATATACTTAATATTAGAAATTGGGGAATTCTAGGAGAGTTGTGCATGGCTTGGTTGGAGCTATTATCGCTTGTCTTTAAGCAGAGCCATTGGTTCTGGAACAATCCTTAGAACACAAGTTCTATCATCTTTTGTGCAGCTAATCACATTTCCCCTAAACCCCCCCCCCCACACACACACACCCTTTATTTCTCTCAAAATTGTCCACTATAAATTGTGATTACGGTCTTTGGAAGGACTTTTATTTTAAAAACACCCAGCACAATGCCTCTTCAAAGTCCCACCATTATTTATCATGTAATAATAGCATTGACAAGAGTAAATTACATGTTGGCATTCTTTTTAGATTTCCCACAGAGAAGGGGGGGTGGGAATCAGAGACATCCTTGTACATTCTACAAGTTTTTTAAAAAGTCTTAACTTACAGGAATGATGAAATAAAACAGAAAAGGGGCAGGGAGTACCTTTAAAAGACTCCCCAATCCTATCAAATCGAGACTTAACATAAGAAGAAGTGTATATACTACACATAATCTAATACTTACACACAATCCAAACAAGAGAATCTGTTTTATCTGGTAGGTGGGAAGTAAAACAATTAACCTGATCCTTTTGCGATCAGTTTTTACATATTCACTGCACCCAGTTTGGGGGATGCCAAGAAGATTCATTCAGCTTTTTAACAGTCAAGTGTAAGCTGTTCTCAAAAGCACCTGAGGGTAAGACAAGAAGCAATGGGTGGAAACTCACCAAGGAGAGAAGCAACTTAGAACTAAGGAGAAATTTCCTGACAGTTAGAACAATTAATCAGTGGAATGACTTTTCTCCAGAGGCTATGAAGGTTCCAACACTGGAAATTTTTAAGAAGAATTTGGATAACCTTTTGTCTGAAGTGGTGTAGGGTTTTCTGCCTAAGCAGGGGGTTGGACTAGAAGACCTCCAAGTTCCCTTCCAACTCTGTTACTCTACTCTACTCCACTCCACTCCACTCTACTCCACTCCACTCTCCACCCCACCCCACTCCACTCCACTCCATTGGAGGCAAAGTCCCATAAATTTCAAGGAGCGGCTTCTGCAGGACATGGTTAATCTTGCTTGATCTACAAAATCTAAGCAAAAATACTGGTTGCATTGGGATTCACCAAGGAATCCCAAGGCTTGAAGTCAAAACAACTATATCCACAGACTCTCCGGAAATTCAGCTTGACTCAAATTTGAAACTTTATGTTCCTTAGCCCACTTTGTCTAGCAGCACCTGGCTAAACTTGGTTTGTCTAAGAAGCTAAGTAAGGTAGATCCTGTTTAGCAATAGGGTAGGAGAGCACCAGAGAATCCTTTAAGCAAGACTGGAAAGTACAGAGGGTGCTTGACCTACGAACTCAACGGAGCCCAAAATCTCTGTTGCTAAGCAAGACATTTGTTAAATCCATTTTGCCCCATTTTATGACCTTTCTTGATACAATTGTTAAGTGAATCACTGCAGTTGTTGAGTTAGTCACACGGTCGTTAAGTTAAATCTGACTTCACTGACTTTGCTTGTCAGAAGGTTGCAAAAGGGGATCACATGATCCCAGAACACTGCAACAGTCATAAATACGAGTCAGTTGCCAAGTCATCTAAATTTTGATCGTGTGACCGTGGGGATTCCTCAATGGTCATAAGTGTGAAAAATGGTCATATGTCATTTTTTGCCATGCCATTGTAACTTTAACACACACTGAAATAAACTGTTGTAAGGTGAGAACTATTAAAAAGAAGTTTCAATGGTTACAAAAGGAGAACCTTATTAAGGTGAAGAGAGTGAGACCCTCTGACTTACAACAATTCATTTAACAACTGTTTGAAGTTACAATAGTGCTGAAAAACTGACGTGCGACAGTCCTCAGACTTATGACCTTTGCAGAATCCCCACCATCACATAATCAAAATTCAGGTGTTTGGCAACTAGCTTGTATTTATAACAGCCAACAACCTATACCAGTAGTGGCTAACCTTTTGGGGCTCCTGTGCCAAAAATTGTGCGCGTGCTGGCGTGCATGCGCTCATGTGCCAGCATCCAGAAGGCAATATGCACCCCCCCCACACGCCCCTTGTGCATGCGCACACAATCCCCCTCACACTGCCCCCCTTGGCCCCCTTACCTGCACTGCGCCTCACAGCTGATTTTTTTGGCTGGTTTGAGGCCTTTTTCAGTCTCCCAGAGGCTTGAAAAAAGCCTCTGCAGGTTTTGCAGGCCGAATAATAGACCTGTTTTGTCACTTCCGGCATTACAGGAAGTGATGAAACAGGCCTATTTGGCCTGCAGAGTCTTTTTTCAAGCCTCTGGGAGACCGAAAAAGGCCTCAAACCAGCCAAAAATCAGCTGTGGGGCGCGTGCATGCACAGTGAGGTAAGTTTGCCTGCGGCTCGTGGGCTGGCACAAATGGCTCTGCGTGCCACAGGTTTGCCATCACAGATCTATACCATTTGTCTGAAATGCTATAGGGTTTCCTTCCTGAGCAGGGGGTTGGACTAGAAGACCTCCAAGTTTCCTTCCAAAAGGTTGCAATCCATTCAATGAGCAC
Organism: Pseudonaja textilis; assembly: GCF_900518735.1. Next base: position 10,085,596 of record NW_020769351.1, read on the forward strand.
ATCGCTTATTGACAGATGTTCCAATCCCAATTATGGTTACAAATTATGGATTATCTCTATATAGATCTGTCCATAATAGCATAACATCGTGGATCTAGTGAGCAAATTGACCTGCTGTTCAGGAAAACTTATTTGCTGGTTCTAAAAGGTGCTATCAGATTCCTTTTGATTTATGGACATGCATAAATGAAATTGCCAGGAGTCAAATTAGACTCAAAGAAAGCTCTACTTTCTCACTAGGAGGTAAACAAGTTTACAGTCCCTAAGATTGGACGTGGTTTTTTTTTTCACCATTAGCCACTGAACCATTTCCTGTTCATAGTAAGAAAGTTTGGGTAAAGAGCATCCATTCAAATCTAGCAGTAAAAATAAATTCTTGGATTGAGAACCTCTTCCAGATATTCTAGATTTTCAAGCCAAGCTAGATTACTTCCAGAGTTATTAACTTGCATAGGGAAAACTCAGGATTTTATATAAAATTAAAGTAGATCCCATAATCCTGATTTTAACTGTAACCCTGACCAAATTTATTTGGAAGGAAGCATTGGTGTAAAGCACTTATACTTCTAAGGAATGGGTTGCACATCATGGGCAATGGAATAGCAATAGAAATAGCACTTAGATTTATATACCGCTTCCCAGTGCTTTACCTTAATCTCAAAGCGGTTTACAGAGTCAGCATATTGCCCCTAACAATCTGGGTCCTCATTTTACCAACCTCAGAAAGATGGAAGACTGAGTCAACCTTCAGCCAGTGAGAATCAAACTGCTAGCAGTGGGCAGAGTTAGCCTGCAGTCTCAAAAGCCCTTAGACTTATATATCGCTTCACAGTGCTTTACAGCCCTAAGCAGTTTACAGAGTCAGCAACTTGCCCACCACAATCTGCGTCCTCATTTTACCCACCTGAGTCAACCTTGAGCCTGGTGAGAACTGAACTGCCAAATTTACAGGCAGCCAGCAAAAGCAGCCTGCAGTACTGCAATCTAACCACTGCACCACCATGGCTCATACACCGAGGTATACATTTTATTAACACACCGTTAAGCAAACTGATTTGGGAAGTCAAGTTAGTTGAATGGTACAAGAGTCCATTTAGTGACCAAAGTTACAATGGCACTGAAAAAGTGACATGACCTTTTTCACACCATTGCAGCATCCTCATGTTCACTGTGAACAAAATGTGGATGCTTGGCAGCTAGTTCATATTTATGATGGTTGCAGTGTCCTGGAGTTAGGTGATCAGCTTTTGTGACTTTCTCTTCAGCAAAGTCAATAGGGAAGCCCAGATTCACTTAGCAACCAAGTTACTAGTAACTGCAATGACTCACTTAACAACAGTGGCAAGAAAGGTGGTCAATGGGGCAAAAGTCACTTAGCAAATGTCTCACTTAACAACATAAATGTTGGGCTCCATGGCGATCATAAGTCAAGGACTACCTGTATCCCAAAGTTGGTTCTGAAGAGGGAAGGGGTAAAAAAGTGATCAATTACAGAATTCAGTAAAAGTTATCACAAGAACAGGAGTCATTGGCAAACACAATAGAACCAGAGAGATTCCTTTATCCCGCTTTAGATGGGATCCATTACTAGCCTGATATTGAAAGGGTCACCAAAGCAGCAGAATTACATGGCCAGCATTAAGACTGGGGCTCCAAAGACACCACTGAGTCAAAGATGAGTCATGAATTTCCAAAGGTTGATGAATTCAGAATAGTTTCCCTGGCATCATTGATAGGTGGTGCTAAGTCAGCATGGAATTTTGGAAAGAAATCAAACATGTCCCTCAGCTGATGATGGCTTCATTACTTTGCAACATATCTGTCTACTGCCTTTCTTTATCAAGTGGAGCAGTGGTGGGATTCAAATATTTTTTACTACCGGTTCTGTGGGTGTGGCTTGGTGGGCATGGCAGGGGAAGGATACTGCAAAATCTCCAATCAGAGGTGGTATTTGCTGGTTCTCTGAACTACTCAAAATTTCTGCTACCAGTTCTCTAGAACTGGTCAGAACCTGCTGAATGCCACCTCTGGAGTGGAGGCAAGTAGTATCTCTTTCAACTAACAGTTTTATTCAAAGGTACAATTTCCCACGAACTGCAATCACTTCATCAGAGCCATAGTATTAGTCTGAAAGGATGCTTCAGACTCCAGTACCCCCCACCATTGATTAACAGGGCTCTCCTCTGACAATGCCTGTGAAATATAGAATGGAGAGAACAAAGAGTTAGAAGAGACCTTGGAGTTCTTCTAATCCAACCCCCTGTTGGAGCAGGAGACCCTATATTTAATAGGGTATAATAATTTGATCATTCCTGATAGGACTGATTAAAGTATTATACTGGGATGCATCATAACCTGGTATGGTTTAAGTTTTAGGTAGGAAGGTTGAAGATTCCCACTATCTATTGTGAAAGGTGTAAGATATATTACTTTTACAAAAAGACTTTGGCATCTCTCAGAGAAGGAAAATGGAGCCCTGATGCAAAGCAAGTTTTAAGGCATCAGCATTTCAGTGTTATCACAGATCCACCAACTCATCTTGAAGAAACTGGTGCTGCAATCCAATCCATGCTTGTACCAGAGTGGAAAATTTAGAAAATCTGTTGGCTCACTGGGACAGGGTTTCCAAGTATATATAGAAAGGCAGAGTTACCTTTCATAGATTCCATCAAGAGACCAAACAGTGCAAAACATGCAGCTATGTATTTGCTTTAGTTTATCCCAACCCATAGAGCAGCTGGAAAGAGTTCATCACGTCAGGGTAGTCATACAATGCATAGAATTCCCCAACCTGAAGTGAAGTCATGGCTTATTGTAAATAATTAATCAGCAGTAGGTAAAAGTTGCTAAGTTAGCTCAGTGGCTAAGGCGCTGAGCTTGTCGACCAGAAAGGTCAGCAGTTCAGCAGTTCAAATCCCTAGCTCTGTGTAACAGAGTGAACTCCCATTACTTGTCCCAGCTTCTGCCAACCTAGCAGTTCGAAAGCGCCTAAAAGTGCAAGTAAAAAAAATGGGGATCACTTTGGTGGGAAGGGAACAGCATTCCATGTGCCTTGGCGTTTAGTCATGCCAGCCACATGACCACGGAGACATCTTTGGACAGGACTGGCTCTTCAGCTTTATAACACAGATGAGCACCACCCCCTAGAGCCAGAAACGATGAGCACGTATGTGCAAGGGGAACCTTTACCTTTACCTTTAAGTAAAAGTTACTAATTCAAATAATCATGCAATTTCACCATTCTTGGGAGGCAATCTGACAGTTAATCTCAGGTTTTTGTCCAATTAGACCACAGTCCACAGGCTATTCCTTTCCGTCATCCTTTTCTAGAAAAAGTTATTATTTACATTGGTCTGGTTACCGGTTTATCAGTTTGGTCAAGTGGTTAAAGCATCATACTATAAACCAGGAGACTATGAATTCTTGTTCCACCTTAGATATGAAAGCTGGCTGGGTGATTTTGAGCCAATCACTAGGAGATGGTGAGGTCTAGTCCTGCCTTAGCCATAAAAGCCAGTTAGGTGGCTTTTTGGGCAATCTCCAGGAGCCAGTGAGTTCTAGTCCCTCCTTAGGTATGAAATCTGGCTGGGTGACTTTAGGGCAATCTCTCTTTCTCAGCCCAACCCACATCACAGGGTTGTTGTTGCATGGAAGATAGGAGGAGGAGGAAGTATGTTTGCTGTCTTGAGTTATTGATAAAAAAAATAAGACAGAATAAAATACATAAATTGTAATTACTTTGGACGAATTTTCTCCACTCCCTTTCCTTATTCACTTCAAAATTATCCTGAATTCATTCAAGGATTTCGTCATTGGATATCAAGTTTATGCCTGTTAAAACTTTCTTTCATATCAGCAGTTCTCTGCCTGCTAGGCTCAGATGGGTTTCCATCCATCCTCCTGTTCCTTTCCTACTCTCAGGTGGTAGCCCAGGTAATTTCATCCTTACACATGTCGGGCTCAGTCTTAATACCCCTTTTTTAAGAGGTCGCTGGCCACTAAATGCAAAGGGATGCTTCCCAACAATGCAACCTGATCAGGCCATACATTTCAGGTCTCTTTGGCAGCCAAGCCCACCTTGATAATACCAGAGGCATCTCCATGCTTGTAGACAATCAGTCCAGTTGAGTTTGGTCTTAAGATCAAGGCACTGTTTGGACGAACTTCAAAGCAGCTGGATCCTCCCCACTGCTCTCCAGCACAAATATGAAAAAGATAAAACAAAATCAGCCTGTACTGCAATGGCCCTGTGCAACCTGACAATACGCCAATAAGAGGCAGGCTTGAAATGTTCCGAAGTGTCTTAATTGGTAGGAATCTTCTGCTTGGTAGTTTTAACAGAACGGCAGTGTTGGAAGGGACCTTGGAGGTCTTCTAGTCCAACCCCCCCCCTTCAAGCCGGACACCCTATACCATTTCAAACAAATGGTTGTCCAATCTCTTCTTTCACAAAAAAGAGATCCATAGCTTGGCGATACTCTGCACCTTCGTTTGCCTCTCTAGCCTTGCACAAGGGTTGTGTGTGTTCCCAAAAGGTGCAGATTTACCCAAATTCACACCTTCTCTGGGTTGCACAATATGCTGAATTACATCCGGACCAAACAAGCTGAGTTCACACAACCAAGTAAAAACCAAGGCTGGGGAGGATAACAAACTCTAACTGAGATAAACCCTTAAAAATCAAGGCTCTGCACCCTCCAGGTTTATCACCCACCGACGGATTCTCTAGGTGTGTGTGGTATCCTCGTTACCCCCTCTGCAAATTGCTCCCTACTTCTCCCCTTCCTCGAATTTCTCCTCCACTTCTCACGTTCCGCCTCATACCCGCGGATCGGGTTGCCTAGGTGGACCGCAAAGGGGTTTAAAATTGCGCCAGGGCGCGTTCGTGCCTCCCGCGCTCCGATCCTGCCTCCTCCCGGTTCGCCCCTCCGGGGAATGAAAGTCAGAGTCCCAACGGAGAAAAAGAGGGTCTCTCTCTCTCCCCCCCCCCTTCCTCCCTCTCTCTCTTTCCCTCCCTCTCTCTTTCTCCCTCCCTCTCTCTTTCTCTCTCTCAGTCTTTCCCTTCCTCCCTCCCTCTCTCCCTCCATTTCTCTTTCTCTCCCCCCCCCTCCAACGCGTTGTGATTTTCTTTCTCTCCCTCCCTCCCTCCCTCTCTCTCTCTCTCTCTCGCTCCCCCCCTCTTTCTCTCTCTTCAGCTTCTGCAAATCTTACTTACGGAGCAAGAGGGCATAACAAGCCCGCAGCGTCCTGAAACGGACTCTGCCAGCAGCAACTGCAGCAGCAGCAACAGCCGAAAAGTTGAAACTTCCCTCCGCGGCGGGCAAAAACCAACTGAGCCTCTTGCAACTTTAGCGAAGTGGGTTGTAGAGCCGCAGGGCGGGGCGGCGGCGACCCAAAAGGAAACCGCGGCAGGACCAACCCCTTAAAGGAACACGCGAGCCCTCCACCCCCCCCCCCCCCCCCCCAGCCCCCCCCCGCCTCGAGCCTGGGACCCCGGGAAGGACTCCGCTGGCTTCTCTCTTTCTGTTTGTTTGTTTTTCCCTCGCGCTGAGATTTTCGGCAACACCCGTCTCCTCTGAAGGGTGGGAAAGGTCCCCCGGGGCAGGGGCAGAGTTAGCCTTCCCTAATTCTTATTCACGCCTTTGCTTCAGAGAGAGCTTGTCTTATTTACGGCTTGGCTTCGGCGCTTTAAATATTTGTCGGCTGCTTCCCGTTAGAAACATGCCAAATAATTTTTATTTGTGTTTATTTTTTTGGTAACAGCTACTGCGAGAGTTTGCAGGGGTTACTGCAAATTTTAACAGGTCTTGTGGCCAGGATTGTCCTTTCGTTATTTATTTATTTCATCGAGGAGGAGGAGGAGGAGGAGGAGAGAATATTGGATGAAAAAGAAAAGCACAATATTTTCGTCTTTTAAGCATGTGTGCGAGAGATTATTACATAACCCTGATCCATAACAACATCTGATCTGAACTGATCTGGACCTCCAACACTGGAAGTTTTCAAGAAGAGATTGGACAACCCTTTGTCTGAAGTGGTGTAGGGTTTCCTGCCTGAGAAGGGGGTTGGACTAGAAGATCTCCAAGGTCCCTTCCAACTCTGTTATTCTATTCTATTATGTTCATCTTCATAATCATAAGGGAATCATGGTGAAATTGAAGGAGAAAATGGGTAAACAAAGGCTTATTCTTTAAAAAAAATGACTTTACCCCTTATGTTGAAAATATCAGTTTACTCCAACACTTAACGTTTTCATTATTAAGCTTAAAATGTACATCCCCAAAACGATAGATGGCATCCAATTTTCTACCAGGGAAAAACCATTCTTTGTTTTCTCAATCAATTTACACCAAAATGTATTATTGAGCAGTGGCCAAGAAAGATGGCTTGGGTTTTGCATTAGAATTGCTTCTTGGGTTCTAGCCATGGTTAAAAGCCACATGTGTTGGACCGCAGTTCCTGTTTCCCCAGCCAACCTGGTTATGCTAGCTGGGGATAATAAAAATTGCAGTCTGCTTGATTGGGGTTGCCTAAGGTTATCTTAAAGCCATTTCCATAATATTCTTATTCTACATTTGTGTATAGTATCGGAATAGGCATGTGGTAAGCTTTTAGCAGTTTTTAAGGAATACCTTTTCAGTGGTATTCTGATCTTCATATCATGGAGCATTTAGGATTGCACAAAGAGTGGAAAGACCCAGATTCAAGTTCTCATTTTCTCCAGGAAGTTTCTCTGCTGAGTCTGCATTAGTCATGATCTCTTAGGCAATCTTTCTTACCTGGAATAGTGAATGATGTATGATCCCTTGAGCAAAAGGAGAAAAAGAAAAAGGTGAGGTGAGGTGTAAATAAGCAATAAAAGTGATGGCCTTTGCTGCAGGTGCTGTCTGACGTCCACATACAAGGCAGAATCTTCCAAGAAGGATGCTTTGTTTGAGTTATCACTCTTAAGACCTCGGGGAATGGATGATGGATAAAACTGGGAGAGCAAATTCCTTTGAGTGTGGCTGCTTCTGGGCAGATAGAATGAAGCTTGCACTTCATAAAATTCCTGTCTTTAGACGTTGTTAAACTTCTGAAACCATTGGTAGGTAGCAAGTAGGAAAATAAGGAACCAAGGGTTTGCTCATTTCATCCCTCCATTTTCAAAAGGGGTTTCCTGCTTAAATTTTGAATGCTAATCTTATGTTAACAGCATGAGAAAAGAACTTTGTTGAAATGAAGCAAATTTGGCAGGATGACCTCTTGTCGGAGTTATCTTCTGCCTCATCAGTCATCTCTTTAGATGCCTGATTTGATGTAGCTTTCCACTCGTGTGCCCAAGGGTGTTTTTTTTTTCCAGGTCTTGTGGTCACAACACTCTGAGCCATAATTTCATTGTCATTTGGTCTGGCTTAGCACATTTTTTTCACATCAATACTGTGATTTTCATTTTACCACATCTAGCATGGAATTTGAATGTAACCTATTCTTTCCACACATGCTTCAGAGGTGAATATTCAGCAGGTTCTGACCAGTTCTGGAGAACCGGTAGCGGAAAATTTGAGTAGTTCGGAGAACTGGCAAATCCCACCTCTGACCGGCCCTGCCCCCCTCTATTCTCTGCCTCCCATTGAGTCCCAGCTGATCGGCTGGGCCTTCTTTGGTTGCCCTGCACAGGAGAACGGAACTGGAAAGCAGGTTAGAGGGCTGGGGTAGGAATGGAGATTTTACAGTATCCTTCCCCTGCCACACTCACCAAGCCATGCCATGTTCACCAAGCCACGCCCACGGAATTGGTAGTAAAAATGTTTGAATCCCACCACTGATCTGTCAATAAGGCCATCAACTGCTCAAAGAACATGTCAATTAATCCATCCACAGTCCAAATCACCCACATGATCTAAATTAGCTTTAATACAGTCTTCTTTAACCTTGGCAACTTTAAGATGCCAAGTATGGTGGCTGGAGAATTTTGGGAGTTGAAGTCAATCTTTCCATTCCCCCCACCCAATCCTGTCAGAACCTATCATTCCTCTGCCCACCAACCAATCTCAACTGTCAATAACTCTTTCCATCTCCCACGCCATCTAATACAACTGATGAAGCTTCCGAGATAGGAAGCAAAAGGTCTTTTTCTTCTACCACCTCAAAACAATCAGTCCAGTTGCCTTTTCAAAAAATCAAAACCACCTTTTGGTACAACTACGACCTATGAGAATCTTCATAGATACACATCATAAAGTTGCCATGTTTGACAAACACTGCTCTGATACAATTTTTGGCAATTGTCCATGGAGATTCTCAGTCATCCATGTCATGGTTGTCCCAAAGGGCTTTCTGGTTTTTCTTTGAAGATGTTTTGCTTCTTATCCAAGAAGCTTCTTCAGCTCTGACTGGATGGTGGGAAAAGTCAGAGCTGAGGAAGCTTCTTGGATGAGAAGCGAAACATCTTCAAAGAAAAACCAGAAAGTACAGTTGCCTCTTGGAAAAATAAAACCTTTGGGACAATTTTTGGTAATGTTTTTTGCCATCCTGACCAGCAATTATGGAAAGACTGAAAGAAAATGGATGCAGTAGAGGCTCATATTTGGAATAGACTCTCCTCTTCAAGCAGGGGGTTGGACCAGATGACCTCTAAGATCCCTTCCAACTTTGTTATTCTATGTCTATGTTCAAATCTGCAGCAAAACATTGTGACTAGATTTCCTGGGCCCTGATATTACGAAGGACATTTTTTGGTGATTTCACTGGTATTGGTTGGAGGGCTGAGTTTATCAAGAAAAAGCTTCCCAAAGAAGTTCAGGTTAGTCTCTTAAATGGGGACTCTGGAAGCCAGAAGATTACCAATATCCAATCTCAAGCTAGTTAAGATGAGTTAGCTTTGATGGTGTGAATTTCAGCTGAACTCATCTGTAAGGATTCTGATTGGGGGAGAGGGCTATGGTTTCTTCTGCCTTCCAGGCACAAATTCCTGCCTTCTGCCTGTCGCTGCTTAACTGCTGGACTGTTGTACCAAAAGGAATTGGAAAATTGTGTGCACTGTGACCTCTCGGCCCTTTGGGCTGCAGCTTAGCAGGGCAACTTTGTTATTCTAGGATGAGGAAATGGGGTTTGGATCCAGGCAAAACTCTGGAATCAGGAACTGCTCAAAGTAGAATGAAAACAGCCATTGATTTTAAATAACAATAATAACAACAACAGCAATAAAACAACAATAAAAATAATAAAGCATCTGCCCGGCTTGGAGCACCACATGTGGATGGCACCCTAAATCTGAGGATTTTTGCAAGCAGAGTCTGTGTTCTGGTGTTCAGCTATGGAGTATCTCTTCCCCAGACAGCTGTTTCTGCTTATTTAATTAATATGGACATGTTAGCGAGTCTCTGGTGGCTTCCCGAGACCTCCCTTCCTGGCTCACTTGCTCTGCACAGGGGCAGCCCTAGCCAACTAGCTATCTCTCACCCAGATGCTGCTCCTTCCCAGACTCCTTCTTTGATCTTGGGGGCCCAAGTATCCTGGCTAAAGGCTGAAGTGACGCTATTCTCTTTCTGCTTCTCTGATAAACAGCGAGTGGCTTTATCAGACAAAACCAGTCTGTCTCCAGATTCCCAAACAAGGAAGCCTTGTCTAGAAAGGATGAGGGTTAAAATTTCTTTGCTTCTGGGGTTACCTCTGGAAGGTACCCTGTACTGGACAGGCAAAGTTTGATGCCTAAGTACTTATTTCAGCAGGCTTCTCTCTTGCACCCGAGACCTGTTCCTTGGTATTTGCAGTCTCACCTAAAAGTGTTATGTTGGAGGAGGAGGAGGAGGAGGAGGAGGAGGAGGAGGAGGAGGAG
>NW_020769351.1:10100415-10113971 GCF_900518735.1 Pseudonaja textilis
CTTCCCAGTGCTTATAATGCAATATTGCAGGCTAACTCTGCTCACATTGCCAGGAGTTTCTGACCAGCTCAAGATTGACTCAGCCTTCCATCCTTCCGAGGTTGGTAAAATGAGGACCCAGATTGTTCGGAGCGATATGCTGACTCTGTAAACCACTTAAAGAGGGCTGTAAAGCACTGTGAAGCGGTATGTAAGTCTATGGCTATTAGCCCCCTCCCAGACCCTGACACAAATGTATCTCAAGTCCACCAAACCCCATTTCTACACACCATAGGGGAAAAATAATCAAGTGCAATAATACAAATGTGATTTCCAAGTGTTGCATTTGTTGATATTTATCAATGTTCTAATCTAGCCAACGTCTCTGGAAATCTCACTCTGGAGTCTCTCATCCCAGCATTATCCAACCCTGCTTAACTTAGGAGCTGGGATAATTCCCTACCACCTGTTGAGGCTGTGGAGGAAAACACATTTATTTACTTCAGGTTTGGATTAGGTTTTTTATCACAAAGCAGTTATGTCTGTCATTGTTTTCATATACTCTGCACTCCTTGTTGATTATTCTCTGTCATGCATAAATATTATCAATTTTGGTTACTGTGTTGCATCTGTAGACCTTTTCACATCTAAATCTGCTGAGGATAGTGGTATGCTATTAGAAGCATAATACAAAAATATGTTGTTCTTAAAATAAAATGGAAAGATCTAAAAACCCAGGCATTTCCTAGCACAAGACTTCTCGGTATATGGCAAAATATGTTGTACACACAAGAACCATTCCATAGACTCTTCCTCTCTTTCTTGTTCCCATATGGCTTAATAAAAATAGCTTGGCAAGAGATTTGAGTACAAGAAATGCTGAAGCATTTAATAGAGGTTAAAATCTGATTGAACTACGAGAGGGGGAACCTGGCTACAGAAAAGGAAAAGGAGATTGAAGGTTTCATGTGTCACACAGTGCTGTTGATTTTGGATTATACTTTTCTAATGAGGCGCCTGAATCTGGGCGTCTAGATGGTGCCAGGAAAAGAATATTGATTCAGATGGAACCCCAATTGAGGAAGTTACCCCCAACTTCCATGAAGTACTTTTGCAGTTTCTTGGAATGAGTTCCCTCATTAGATACCAACGATGGTAGTTTTGCAAAAACCCAACCTTACAAACTCTTTGAGGATTTTTTTTTTAGTGCTAGGTTGAGAAATATTCATGCACTCTCCCCCCCCCCCCTTATCCATTCACACTTAGTTTGATGGATGAGAATTTGCTTCTGAAACTCTTTTCCATGGAGAACGTTTTGGTGCAATTCACATCAATGAAAGCTGTGTTTTTGCACCCACTGGATGGCCAGAATGCGTATGTGAATGTTTCAGTCTGTCAGCTTCCACTTTATGCTGGCGTGTGTGCTTCACTACCATGCAGTGACAGTCTTCCATGAACTCTGGGGAGGGTAGATGGGAGGAGGAATGCTTGGGGGAAAGCGAAAGTAACTACTGTATCTCTCCGAGATGCTGCTTCAAGTTCACCTGGCTGGGAGAAGAAGGCAACCACATACCAACCTAAGCTTGAAGTGACCATTTTGAAAACATCTTACTTGAACCTGATTGGTCATGGGAGGGGGGGAATCAATGAGGAGAGTCAGTTAAGGGAAGGAAAAGTAAAACTTAGGGATTTTGGCACATGTGATTCTCAGTTCTGTATGCAATACACTTGACTTCTACAGAATTATAGAAGATATATTATATCTTTCTCAACTAATGGAGCCAAGGATCATTCCTACTTAGAGGTTTAAGTGCTGACATGTCTGTCTTTCACTACCAGTCTTTCTAGCACTTGAAGGCTCTATTCAACCCCAAGAAAAATATTGGGAGGGACTTTCTCCCAAGAACTTTTCCAGTAAGAAATCCAGTTAGGTGCTACTTGTTACCACTAGTAAGGAATCCGATTTTCATGCTTTGTCTGTGTTATTGTGTTCTTGGGATAGCAGGCACCTGAGAAAGTGATTATATTAGCAATGTTAATAATTTTCCCACTTTTTTTGTAAACCTCCAAAGGGAATACTCTTTTTCAATATTCTTATTCCTCTTCCAATGTGTAGATTAGCCTATCCATCCTATAGTGTATTTGCCTTCCTTTTTTGCCACCTCTTTTTTCTGCTACCCCTGATTCACACCAAGTCCTCACCCATTACCATAATGACTACCTGTGGTGGGAACTAACCCCAAGAACCATTGCCAGCATGGGCAGTAGTTTAAGGTGATGGGATCTGGAATGCAGCAGCAATTGCCTCGGTAGCACAGTGGCTAGAATGCAGTACTGCAGGCAATTTCTGCTGACTGCCAGCTGACTGCAATTTGGCAATTCAAATCCCACTAGGCTCAAGGTTGACTCAGCTTTCCATCCTTCTGAGGTGGGTCAAATGAGGACCCAGATTATTTGGGGCATGATGCTGACTCTGTAAACTGCTTAGAGAGGGCTGTAAAGTACTGTGGAGTGGTATATAAATCTAAGTGCTATTGCTATTCTCCTCTTCTGAACTATGTAGAATCCCTTGCTTCTCATGTCCTGTCTGATCTGCTCCCAGATGTTTGAAGGTGGCTCATTATCCTTCCATATTGGATTAGATATTGATGGATACATGTCAAGGGTTCTGTTAACTGAAAAATGGGTGAGCAGCAGCAGCAGCTGCCCATTGCAGGTTTGCAAGCACCAATTAAAACATAAAAAGATCTCTTATGCACAATTGGCATAAACATTGGGTTAAGCATCTAAAAACATTGGTTTTTTTTTTTCAGAGTGTTTGCTCTTGTTTCTCTGCTGTTTTTGGAAGTGTTGCCTTCCCTGATACCTCCACAATCATGGGATACACAATTTCCCCAAGCCAAAGATGCTGAGTCACCTACTCCATTGTTTCAGGTAAAGGAAAACACTGCCTGCTGTCTTGTGTGTGGCAATGGAGCACAAATGGCTCCCAGGAGGTTTTAAGGAATGTCCTGAGGTGTGCACAGCCTGTTCCTTTTCTTCCTGGAAACAGAACCAATTGAAGATTCATGGTCTTGAGCAGTTCCTTGCCAAGCATCACAAATCTCCACAGTGGTACGAGGGCAAATTTCTTCAGTGTTACAGAAAATACCTTTGGCTTCCATTGACTGGATTGGTGTGACTCAAAAGGATCAAGATAGCCCAACCCTCTGCCAACATGATTAGCTGGCCTCTCCTTACATCACAGAAGGGGGAAATGGCCATTGGCTGCAACCACCTGGATTGGTGGTCCCCAACCAGTCCAGCCCAGCCCAGTGTAAGGGGGGTATGAATGGCAGGCTCAAACTCATAGTTTCATTTGTGTGAACGGTGTGCACATGCGCCCTCTGCTCATGCAAATTGAACTTTGCACATGAGCAAAGGGTGCTTGCACTCTTGCACAAAGCTCCTCTCACATGAGTAGAGGCTGCTTGAATAGAGGGTGCTTGGGCTCGCGCATGAAGCCTCACTCGCATGAGCAATACCTTGGGCTGTTTGTGTGGGTGTAGGTTTCACATATGCGTGTGTATACTTGCCCATTTCTCCCGCAGCCCAATTTTGAACAGGCCGCAGCCTGGCAGATGGGGACCCCTGTCCTGAATTATTATTAGCCAAGAGAGTAGGGTGATAAGGCAAAGTCTAATGACCTTGGGCAGGAAAGGCCTATTGGAAAAGATTGACAAATACATTGTTTAATGACCCAGGTCCCATTCCTTTTTTTCCCCCCTTTAAAAGCATGTTAGAAAATGAAGGCAGTTCTAACTGGAATGTGCCAGCCGAGGTAACTCATGAGCAGACAGCTATGCATGGGTACAGCATTGCTTACTCTTTAATAAATTATCAAAGCTGAAAGGGACCTTGTAGGTCATCTAATCCACCCCAACATCCAAGCAGGAGACCCTACACCACTTCTGACAAATGGCAGTCCAATCTCTTCTTGAAAGCTTCCAATGATAAAACTCCCACAACTTCCGAAGGCAACTTCATGGATTGATTGTTCGCCCTGTCAGAAAGTTTCGCCATATTTCCAGGTTGAATCTCTCCTTGATCAGTTTCCATCCATTATTCCTTGTCTGGCCTTCAGGTACTTTGGAAAACAGCTTGACCCTTTCCTCTCTGTGGCAGCCCCTCAAATTTTGGAATGCTATCATGTCTTCCCTGGTCCTTCTCTTCACTAGACTAGCCTTGCCAGTTCCTGCAACAGTTCAGAACTCCTTCAGAAGGGGTGCACCCTAGGATGGTTATTGTTCCTGGAAATAATTCCAGGGTAATCATTCAGCTGTCACAGATTGGCAAAAGCCTCTAGGTCACCATGACCCCACACATCATATTTAAAGCTGGAGGTAGATGCCTACAGAAGGAAAAGCTGAGCTTAGTCCTTTTTAGAGTCACCCATTGCTCAAATGTGCAAGGACTTCCCTTATTCATGTATAACAATGATTCAACAAGATCAAGGCACTTTGAGTCTTGATTCTGTATGAACATTCTTACTTTGTTTACTGTGCACAGTTACATGACCTCTTCTCCTACTACAGCCTACCCTGCCAAGTTTTTGTGAGGATAAATTGGAAATTCTGGTTTTTTGCTCCTTTCAGGAAGCAGCTTTCACGATGGACTTCAGACAGAGTCTTTCCAGGGCATTGCTCTCTGGTTCAGCACCATATCTCTGACCAGGAATTTCCTTCTTTCAAGGGAGGATGGCCAGAGCCTTGTGTTTCCGGTGCAGATGTCTTCCAGACACCTGGCAGCACCAGATTGATATGCAACAGTGAGAGACAATGTCTGTCTCTGCAGCACGACCTACAGAGAGACAGGATTCCCATGTATTTCCTGCTTTGATATTCTGGAGACTTTATCAGTTTCTGCTCCACAGGGGGAAAAAATGTTGGAAGGTTGCTGGTGGCAAAAGTCAGAGGTTACCAGGAAAAGTTTGTTACAGGCCATTCCCTGTTAGGTCCATGGTCTGGAAAACATCAAAGTGTCAGTGTATTGTGAGCCAGCTATCTATACACACACACAGAGAGAGAGAGACAGAGAAAGAGAGAGAGAGAGGGAGAGAGAGGGAGAGAGGGAGAGAGAGGGAGAGAGGGAGAGAGAGAGCGCTTTAAACTAAAGTTGAAGAATGAATAAAATAAAAAATGAAAATATTTCTGGTTCAATGCACAATGAAGACTTAACAGTATCTTAGAGTCTCCTTATAAGGGAGATGGATGCCATAAAAATTTAATAAAAAGATAAAATAAATAAGACAGCATTGAGAATTTATTTAGCATCTTGTCTATCTATTCAGGGAACCCTGCATTCATGCTGGCTGGATTCACAATCACAATAAGCCCTGATTTGTTTTAAATTTGGCTTATCCAATAAACCAAAGTAGCTCGGTTCACACTCATGCTGAGCCAAAAGCAAATGAAATGCATTGTGGCTTAGTGCAATGGGGAACAGAGAGGTGGGGGGAGAGAGGGGGGGAGAGGGAGAGGGAGAGGGAGAGAGAGAGAGAGAGAGATCTGAAACATCTTGTGATATTTGCAAGAAACACCTGGAAACTGCAATAGACAAAACTGCAATAGACACAACCAAACTGTATCCAGTAAATTCAAGGGAAGGGAGAGATCCAAAGTACAGACTTCACAGCTCTGCTTTCCAACCATCGGTCATGAGGTCTTGCCTGTTTTATGTAGAGGATTAAGGATCTTTGAAAAACAGCTCTAAGCTCATGAGTGCACCCAACTTGATCAAAGAATACCTCCATCGAAAGCCAAACTGTTAACAGTATTATTATTTTTTAAAGGAGCAGAAATAAAGACATTCTCCCAGTATAATGTGAGATCCATAGGTGAGAAAAAAATGCAGAGAGAAAGACTATACTGAAGCATGAGTTAGATGTGCAAGCGTATGAAACTTTAATCAGTTAATTGATCTGCCAAATGCCAGATCCTCTGTTTTGTTTAATGAGCTGACAATTGTATTTACAACTTGTGGAACAGAGGTGCGAGGGAGGGACTGACTGAATGGCAGCATGGGTAGGGAGAATGGAAGGAGTAGGGAGAGTGGAACCAGCTGGTAGAGCCATTCTCTCACCTTGGCACCAACTTTTATGATAGCTGTGCCTGTCTCGGACAGCATCCAGGGCCCCAGCATTTATGTTAGCAGCTGAGCAATTAAGAATGTCCCATCCTCCCTCCGCCAGGAGCACCTCAAAACCTTTGATTCTGGAAGAGCTGCAAGTGAATAGTTTCGCTGATTTCCCAGGGAGAGAAGCCGCTCCTCCCGGACGGGCTATGAGCCATACCCAAATGAGAGCACCCATGAAGCATGGCAGGATGACAAAACCTTGAAGTAAAGTACAATTAAAAATAATGATACGCCGAAAAGATGCCCCTTTTCGAATGGCTCACCAACTGTGAGAACAAGATGGATTTATTCAGCCCACTTTGAAAGGCACTCAGCTTCGGTGAGTGTATTCGCACGATACACTTGCATGTCGTTAATCGTGGTTTCTCCAGCCAATTTTGCACAGTTCACTGAACTACAAACTAATTTCACAGCTTGAGTGATGCTAAATTGCAATCAGTAGTTGGCGGTGTTTGCACAACACAATTTAGCTGTTGCGTTGGGGCCCTGCGAAAATTCCCACAAAGTGATGGAGAAACTTAAGAACCATTCTAAGAATTGGAAATGGTGTTTCTTTCAGAAATTGAAGTCTTTCTCTCTTCATGGTGCAAACAATTGAAGTGGGGAAGAAGCACAGCTTAGTATCACAGCAATCCCTTGCAGAGTCAAGGTGCTAAGTCTCACCTACTTTAAGAGTTTAGCTACCAGTCAATACAAGAATCCATGTCTAGTTCACACATCACCCAAACCATAGTTTGCTTAGTATTCACACATCTTCATCAACTATTAGCCATGGTTTACCAACATCACAAAGGCTTGATTCAGACAACATGCTGAGTTACAATATGGCCCCATGGGTTTCGTTGAAGGGCAAAGCGTAGACTCAGCTGGTAGTTGCTTTGGTTTCTACAGATTTTGAGATCCAGATGAAAGCACTCTGCAATTTTTTAAGCCCTGAACTGTCTCCAGTGAAAGTTTTAATCCTCTAGAGATCTGCAGTGCATCTGGCAGAGATACTAAGAAAAGGATTTTTCAGTGATGCTATTAAGTTACATTTGGAAAGAAGACATGGCCTTTGCTTAGGAAAAAAAAAAGAATACTAAAGATAAACAGAAGGGGGAGTTGGGGAAATTCAATATTTTGACCACTGGAAAAGTAAAAGAGGATTAGCAGAGATGGCTGGGTGGAGCTTATTGGTTCCCATAGCATTCTTCCAAAGTCTCTCAACTGTGAATTTGTTTGGACTGTTCTTCAAATAAACAGTTTGTTATTAACTCCGAGTACCTATCAGTGCTTACCTTGCTACAAGGTTTCTTCACTGCATAAATATCTATCCTCAGCATCTTCCAGCACAGCAAGATTCACACACTTCCACACTGCACCACCCAAACCCCCCGGAAGATAGTCTGGAGAAGATGCTTCTACTGTAGTCTCACACATCCTATATTCCCCAGCCAAGCACAATTCAATTATTCACTTCTTACTCCTGAACTACATCTGTCCCCTCTTTGCTACTTCTTGTACATTGGATTTGTTCCCTGTGCTGTCACTCTCTGATTGGCTGCTTTGAAGCCTCGGGGGTTCAATTGTCCTAGTTAAAAAAAATGAATATGGAAAAAAGAGAATTGCCCTACAGTAAATTGTCAGAATTTCTTAGTGTGCCTTTGTGACTTCATTGTGTGGAGAAGAGCACAAGGTGTGCTGCCCTTTGCTGCAATACTCAAGGGAATTATTGATTGTGGAGCATTGAAGTTCACACCTGCTCAATAGAAGAATCTTAGCTACATGGGATCAGTGACTAATAGCTGGTCAAGTCCTGCTTAAATGCCTCCACCAAAGACAGGACCACTATCTCTTGATGTTTTTATTCATACAATATGCTGCACCCCAACATATTGACCATATTGTGATTTAATTTAACAGAGCCCTGGAAGAAGGCAATATTGTAGGTTAATTCTGCCAACTGCCAGCAGTTCGATCCAGACCAGCTCAAGTGACTCAGCCTTCCATCCTTCCAAAGTTGGTAAAATGAGGACCCAGATTGTTGGGGTTCAATGTGCTGACTCTTTAAACTGCTTAGGGAGGGCTGTGAAGTGGTATATAAGTCTACATGCTATTGCTATTAATTTGATGGTTTAATCCATGGAGATAGAAGAGGGAAGTCCTACTGGGGACATTGTTAGTATACAGTAAATTTTGGAGGCAATAATGGCTGGGTTATTCAAATTTTATGACATTTTTTATTGATAGCGTTTGCAGATGTGGTTTTATTGATTTGGTTTTCATGAAATGATTCAATAATGTTGCACACTGCTTAGAGTGCATAGTGGAAGCAGTTTAAAAGCACTGGGTGGATGGAAGGTCAAGGTGGGCTCAGAAAACAATCCAATCAGAACATGTTGACTTGTGACATAACTGCATCCCAACAACAGGAAGGATGCCCAAGGATTCAACTTGTCCTCCAATTTAACAACCCTTTTTTAACCATGTTTTTAAGCAAAGCAATTGCAATTGTTAAGTGAATCAAATGGTTGCTCAAAAAATCCAACTTCTCCCATTGAGCTTGCTTGTCAGAAAATGACTGGAAAACTCAGAAATGGATATCCAATGACACCAGGGCATCACAACCATCATAAAATACATGTCAAGAGTCCAATGGTCTCCAACCTCATCCCTCCTCTACCTCATTTCCCTGAAGTTTCTTCCTTTCAATAAACTGAAAGTCCTCAGAAAATAGAGTTCAGGTTCTTAGAGAAGCAGTACACCCCTAAACTCTAAATAGCAACTTCAAATTTGGGACTTGCAGACTGATATTGTCATCCTAAAATCCATCTTTGAGAGCCTAATCTCCTTCTTTTAATAACCCCATAATCCTTTGCGATTCAGGGCAACTGAATAGAGCTGAGTATTTACTGGCCAGATGCCGTTCTTGTCACCAATGCGGAGTTTTGTTCAGCAGATATATTCTCATTGTGCCCAGAGAAAGAAATATCTGCCTCTAGGATTGAGCTCACAGCCTTCTGATTGTGAGGCAAGAGCTCCACCTCTAGGCCACCGCACCACTCATTCAATAGCCTAATGAAAACTCACAATTCCTTTTCCTTGTTCTCTGCCTGGCAAGAGTTCAGCAAAAGAAAAAAAAAGAGCAAGAGCAAGAGAGAAGTCCACTTTGAGCCAGTTTCAGGTTTCAGAATCAGTTGGCCAAATTAAAAAAAAACTTTTAGCTCTCTTATTTTCCAGTGTCAAGCTTCAGGAGAACCCTTGCTTTATAAGGCTTCCCTGACTAACACCAGCGGCAGAGAACATTCTGATGACCAAGAAACACACACCTCATTTTTGAGAAAAGTCAAAAGCCATCGAGAGGCTGCACCACACACATGGGCAGGGTTGAATTAGGGGAAAGTTTGAGTTGTTTGCTCAGGTTTTTATGATGGTGGTTGGTTGCCCAGTTTGCCAGATGTTTAGAGTGGATTTGGCATTATTATCCATCTATCAAGTCCTTCCCAAGGATCTGGATAGCCAGATGTTGTTTGAAGCTGCTGAAGGTATGATTGCAGGGTTATTTTGCATGCCACACCATCGAAGCTGACAGCGCATAGAAAAATTCAAAGAAATAGTGCAAGATCAGAAGATATGGCAAGACCTGGCCCACAGAATCACCAAGAGTCAGATGTGACTGAATGGATATCATCATCACCACCACCAATGTATCCCACCCAACTTTTCAACAATGCTGGGCTTGAGCTGTGGTGGCGCAGTGATTAGAGTGCAGTACTGCAGGCTCCTTCTGCTGACTACTGACTGCCTGCAATTTGGCAGTTCAAATCTCACCAGGCTCAAGGTTGACTCGGCCTTCCATCCTTCTGAGGTGGACCCTGATTGTTGAGGACAACTATTCTGATTCTGTAAACCGCTTAGAGAGGGCTGTAAAAGCACTGTAAAGCAGTATATAAGTCTAATATGCCATATTGGTAAAGTAGTCATTTCCATCTGCTTCTTGCCTTGATATGGGGAGAAATTGGGCAGTTTTCTCCAAGTTTAGCCTGACAGGACACTAAATGGAGATGGAGCTGCCCATCGCTGACGTAGCTTGAATTTCCAGAGATACAAAACTTGGACAAAAGTTTCAGAGAGTTTCTCTGAGTTCTAAAAGTAACCCATCTAGGAAGATGCCTTTTGATGTGTACCACCCCAGCTCCCTTACCCTCCCACCCCGTTGGTTCTTTCTTTCTTTAAAAGCTTTTTTAAAGTTCTTTCTGAGTTCCACACATGGAGAGAGACATCAGACATCAGAGTTTTAATATTGCCTGTCCTTCTTTAACACTGCATCCCATTGCGAAGTCACAGCCGTCCTCAGAATTGCTTACAACCTTGGATTCCTTTGCTCTGGGTTAATTACTTCCAGAACCCACATCCTCATTTCTCCCCACTCCACCCCATAGCCAGCCACTGACTACAGAAAGACATATGTCCCAACCCTACCCTCCCTCAGCCCTGCCAAAAAGAACGGCCTGCATCTATTTGCGTTGTTTTTTAAATGTTTTTCTTCCCCTCCAGAAAATTCTGTTTCTTCTTAGCATCTCTGCCAAGGATTGAGTTGACATGGCGGAGTAGAATCCTTGGTGGCAGCTGGGATGAGGGGAGAGGGGAGAGAGAAGAACATCTCAGTTCTTTCAGTCAGCAACAAGTGTAGTACTTGGGGGAAGAGGAAGTGATTGAGTGGCTTCAGAAGAGTCCAGACAAGAGGCTAAAAGAAGACAAAACAGCGGGATCTGTGCAAGTGAAAAATCTCATTCTTGTGGCTAAAAAAAGGGAAATAGTTTCTAGCCCTCATGGTGGCAAAAGTTAAATAGAAACACAGGTGGGAACTGCTTGCACTGGCACAAAGCCGAAAGCACCAGCCTGAGGATGCTATTTAATTTTCAAAACCGGGATGGCAAAACTACCTGTTCCTTTGTCCATAAAATGCACGTCAGCTGTCTAAAAACAGAATCCTGAGAACTGTAATTTCTAGAGAAAGAGAGGATCTGTGCTAGAGAACTCGATGTTTCCCCAAATTATAGTTTTGAGGGTTCCTTGGAGAGAAGGAATGACTGCTAAGCTCCACTTAAATCTACAGTGTATGGTCATGCTCCAGGAGAACCCAAAACTTGGCAGGACCTTAAACATAGAGAGTCCTGCCACAGAAAAAAGGTCCTTAAAGTGCAGGGCTGGCATTGAGGAGGCCATCCAGAACTGGGCAACCATGCCTCAAAGAGCCAGACACATAATTGGAGAAAGCAAGAAGGGCCAGAAAAGGACCAGGTAGGACATACTAAAATCCCTTCTTTCACCAGTTCTTGGTATCATCTCTAAAAGTTTAGCAATGCCCAACCTGTGAAAGCTAAGACCTCCTTACAAATGGTGCAAAAATAAAAGATGTGGAGGAGATGACACTGGGAACTGTAAGCCCCGTGGGATCTTGGGGGGGGGGGAGAGCATCCGTGGGGAGAGGTGGAGCAGTCTGATTCTTGACACCATCTCTCCTATGTTCAACCATCTACTCGTCGCATCCCAGAAGTTCCATTCGCAATGTGATACGGTTGTGCCAAGCTTCAGGGAAGATGCGGATGAAGCGGGCATAGATGGGCACATCGAACATGTTCTTCTTGTGAGAATTGTTGTCATGGTTGCCTTGGAATATCTACGCGGAGAGGGGAAGGAGGAGAAAAGAAGAGGTACATTTTTAAGAAGTTAGCAAAGATCTCCCAAAGGTGCTTTTTTTTTCCAAAAAGGGAACTGGACTTTCTGGTTTTTTCCTTTGAAGACGTTTTGCTTCTTCAGCTCAAGCTTTTAGGATGAGAAGCAAAATGTCTTCAAAGAAAAGAAAACAGAAAGTCCAGTTGCCTCTTAGAAAAAAGAACCTTTGGGACAACCATGACCTGGAGGACTGAGAATCTCCACAGACGTTTAGCAAAGATCTGAAATTCTCACTAAAAGGTAAAGGTTCACTTTGCACATACGTGCTAGTCGTTTCCAGCTCTAGGAGGCGATGCTCATCTCCATTAAAAAGCTGAAGAGCCAGCGCTGTCCAAAGACGTCTCCATGGTCATGTGGCTGGCATGACTAAACGCCAAAGGCACACAGAACGCTGTTCCCTTCCCACAAAAGTGGTCCCTATTTTTCTATTTGCATTTTTTACATGATTTCGAACTGCTAGGTTGGCAGAAGCTGAGACAATTAACAGGAGCTCACTCCATTATGTGGTGCTAGGGACTCAAACCACCGAACTGCCGACCTTTCTGGTCGACAAGCTCAGCGTCTTAGCCAATGAGACACCGCATCCCTTGAAATTCTCACCACCCTTCACTAAACAACTTTGGCAAGAAAGAAACAAAACTTACTTACCCACCGTCTTGCTTAGCAACAAAAAATTTGGGCTCCCCTTGCAGAGAGAAGGGCAGCAAACCAATTTAATAAATAAAATAAGTAACAATTGTCGTAAATCGAGGGCTACTGGAATATGCAGATTGAGAAAACCAAGTTAAATTCATCTGGGATGGTGAAAAAAAAACCCAAGCTAGAAACACATTCCTGTTGCCCGAGAGACACACTTTACTTATTCTTATGATGCCTTATATTCATAGACTGACTCCAGATATTTTTACCAAGGGAAACCACAGGAAATTAGGCAAGGGACACCAGTTAAAAAAAGGGAAATGTTAATGAAAGTCTTCAATGATATTTAACTCCAAATGACTCTGTTGCTTTCTTGGGTACACTATAGAAATAATTTGTTATTGGCTTCTTTCTGGCTGTCTTTAAAGCTTCCCCATCTAGCTTATTGCCCTTGGATTTCCTGATAGTCTACTTTCCTAATAGTACCAAGCAGATCTGACCCTGTTTAGCTATTGTTAGATTAAGTGCTGCCACCTGGTGTGACAATGAAAACACTGGCACTCTGATGCTAGAGGACAAGAACACAGACTTGGAGATGTCTATGGAGATTCTCAGTCATCCAAGTCATGGTTATCCCAAAGGCGTTTTTTCAAAAGGACAACTGGGCTTGGTTTTTCCTTGAAGGCGTTTCGCTTCTCATGCAATAAGCTTCTTCAGTTCTGACAGTTCAGGACTAAAGAAGCTTCTTGGATGAGAGATGAAACATCTTCAAGGAAAAACAAAGCAAGGCCAGTTCCCTTAAGGGGCATCATTGGTGAATTACATTTTGTCACATTTTTTTTTTCAAAAGGAAATCTTACAAGCTAACCAAGCCTGGGCAGAAGAAAGATTCCAAATTTCATAATATGCCATAAAAAAGAAGAAGAAGAAGAGGAGGAAGAGGAAGAGGAAGAGGAGGAAGAAGAGGAAGAGGAAGAAGAAGAGGAAGAGGAAGAAGAGGAAGAAGAAGAAGAAGAAGAAGAAGAAGAAGAAGAAGAAGAAGAAGA
>NW_020769351.1:10113981-10125940 GCF_900518735.1 Pseudonaja textilis
GAAGAAGAAGAAGAAGAAGAAGAAGAAGAAGAAGAAGAAGAAGAAGAAGAAGAAGACAGCAGCAGCGGATTTGAAAGAGCGCACTCCATATCATATCTGAGTGAGGATTAGAAGATTGCTATTATTTCTTGAAAAGAAAGCTGGAAGTCATATTTCATAACTTTGTTCCTTTCCTCCCTCTCTCCTTCCCTTTGTCCCTCCATCCCCTCCCTCCTCCTTTTCGCCCTTTCACAGAGGAATAAAATTTTGAAGAAACTACAGGAAACATTTCAGGACAGCATTAATGGAACAGTCTAAGAACTACTCCATGACATATAAAAAATATGCTGTGGGGAACAGTTGGGTTATGAAAGAATTAACAATATCCTGGTGGTGTTGTATTTTTGATTAGATATTTGTTGTTTTCATTTCCTTATGTCTGTTGGGAACATTATAACTTTAACAGAAGCTTTTGTCAACTTTTTTACAAACTGAGCCTGTGTTGAATGAATGAATGAGTCAAAAAAAAAGAATAGATGAATGAATGAACAAACAAACGAAAGACAGACCCTGCACTGACTCCCAATCCTACAAAAAGATTTTGCCCAATTCTACCTTAATGCTGTTTGTACTGTTGTCGTGGTAGAAAGTCCAGGTTTTCCCATCATTGCTGTAGGCCACTTTGTAGGCTGCTACGTATTGAATGTGCCCAAAATCTCGTGCTCCCTGAGTTACAATCCCAGTCACTTTTTTCAATTTCTGAAGATCAATCTGCAGAAAACAAGCGTGATAATTCCACCGGTAGAAGTAAACCAATCAATCAGAATACAGCTGGAAGGGACTGTGGAGGTCTTCTAGTCTAGCCCCCTGCTTAAGCAGGAGACCCTATACCATTTCAGAGAAGTGTCTGTTCAGTCTCTTCTCAAAAACTTCCAGTGATAAATGCCCTTTGATGATTCACTTAACAACTGTGCCAAGAAAGGTCATAAAATGGGGCAAAACTCAATAAATGTCTCACATAACCACAAACATTGGGGGCTCAATTTGTGGCTGTTAGTCAAGAACTATCTATGCATACATTTATATGTGAGTCATAAAATATATAAAAAGTGATAATTTAAAGGAATTCCATAATAGATCCATACAGAGTGTAAAAAGTAAAAAGCTAACTAGGAGTTACTTTTTAACTAAAAAAACCTAAAACTGCCTAGAATCATTGGCAGTTGGGCACCATATACATTAAATTTATTAATCTTAAAGAGGATGATTATAACATCAAAAATATAAAAAATGAGATGGGAGCAACAGAAGAGTATAAGGGAATAAGAGCTACGGAACTTCAAGTATTTAGCACCCTAAACTGCATTCAAGAGAGGTAGGTTGTGTTTTGCCGTTGTTGTTTGGATCAGAAGGAATATTACTAAGGAAAAACAGACTGAGCTTGCATCCTTCACATCTCTCCCATCCCTCTTTCCTTTTGTGCTAAGGTATAAAGGCTTTGCAAACTCAACATTCTTTGAAATGAAAAGAGGCCCTGAAAAACTTCAAAATAATAATTTGAAACCTGCTGAGATTCACCAATTCTATGAATGAACAGAGTTGGTTTGGGCCAAGATTTGAGGTTAGAAAGAGGAGGAAGGTGTTTTAAATGTATTAAAGGAATTGCCAAATGAAAAAGGGCTTGTTCATCCTTACCTCCAAGATCAAATCTTTATCTTAATTAAACACTGACGGTCAGTTAAAATATACCCGTTCAACCAAACTGGCATATCCTTAATGTGTTTTTCTCATTACAACACTGGAAATCCTCTTTGAGACTTAATATTTTGGGGTGAGGGAGAAGATGGGGATGCTAGTCTAATGAAAACAAGGACTAGAAGAGACATGATAGCAGTGTTCCAATATTTGAGGGAGAGAAGCAACCAGGAATTAAATAGAAACTTCCTAACAACAAGAGCAATTAACCAGTGGACACCTTGCCTTCAGAAATTATGGGAGCTTCATCCCTGGAGGCTTTTAAGAAGACACTGGACAACCATTTATCTGCAATAGCATAGGGCCGTGATGGCGATCCTATGGCACGCGTGCCACAGGTGGCACGCAGAGCCATTTGTGCCAGCACACAAGCCGCAGGCAAACTTACCTCACTGCGTACGCATGTGCCTCACATCTGATTTTTGGCTGGTTTGAAGCCTTGAAAAAGTCTTGAAAAAAGCCTCTGCAGGCTTTGCAGGATGAATAATAGGCCTGTTTTGTCACTTCTTGTATTTCCAGAAATGCCGGAAGTGACGAAACAGGTCTATTATTCATTCTGCAAAGCCTGCAGAGGCTTTTTTCAAGCCTCTGGGAGGCTGAAATGGCTTCAAACTGGTGGAAAATCAGTTGTGAGGTGCAGTGCGGGTAAGGGGGCAGCGAGTGGGAGAATTGCATGCACATGCACAGGGGGCATGAGGGGGCTGTGTATTGCCTTCTAGGTGCTGGCACAAGAGCCCAAAAAGGTTAGCCACCACTGGTATAGGGTTTTCCGTTCTACCTGTGGGTTGAAGTAGATCTCTAAGGTCCCTTCCAACTCAGTTATTCTATGTTCTCTTCTTCCTGAGAAATTAGCTTTGTTTAATTGACTCTCCAATAGGGTATGAATCCAACATATTCATTTCTCTCTTTTTAAAAAAAAAAAAGCAATACTACTCGCAGATAGGATAAGAGACAAGCTACTCATGCACAAACTGATCAAGTATAAACCTTTCTGATTTCAAGCAAGCTATTTTTCTAAGTGGAAAAATAACTTCTCTGAGTTGTTTTTTTTTTAAATAGTACAGGTGATCCTTGACTTACAGCTGGCTGCTTAGCAAGTTGTTAAGTTAGTAAGACAGCTGTGGCTGAGTTGTTAGGGGAATCTGGCTTCCCCAATCCCTATGCTTGTCAGAAGGTTGCAAAAGGGGATCACATGACCCCGGGACACTGTGACCATCATAAATACGAGCTGGTTGCCAAGTGGCCAAATTTTGATCATGTGACCATGCAGATCTTACACGGTCGTGTGAAAAATGGCCATAAGCCACTTCTTTTCAGTGCTGTTGTAATTGAATGGTTACTAAACACAAGATTCTAAGTTGAGGATGGCCTGTAATAAGTTCTTCTATTATAAACCATGCTTTTCTGACCCAGCTCCCCGAACACAACAAACCTTCTATAGTTAAATTAATGATTCCTTTGTTAGGAGCGCCAGCAAACCTGGCAAAAAGCTTCTCTCACAACACAGGCTAACAAGTCTGTCCGGCAGAGAGATGAATAGTTGTTTGCCACATCTATTCATCTCCGCCCCCTGCCTTTTATCCCCAGAGCCAGGGTGGGGCTTTGCTAGCAGCAGTGGCTCTTCCGTCCCAAGGACTGGCCCATAAATTTCCACTACTCTCCTCTCCTCTGCCTTTTGTGCATCAGGCACTGGACCCAGCTGTTCCTCCTCTTCCTCATGAACCACCTTCAGATCTGGGGGTGTTGACTCTCCATCTGAGGGCTGACGGACAACCCAGGCTCCATATTTCGTTGTGCATTGAACCAGAAATATTTACATTTTTTATTTTATTCATTCTTCGACTTTAGTTTAAAGCTCTCTCTCTCTCTTTCTCTCTCTCTCTCCCACAACACATGCAAGGAGGCTGTATGGTTACAATAAGGACCATGTTTATCAGCCCTATCCCACAGATTCCACTTAAAACAGTTTCTTCTTACGGCAGCTTTTATCCTCTGTGGCAAGGACATACCTGAAGCCACTCGCCTGCCTTGTTGGTGAGGGCAGTCCAGGCATTGGATTTCCCAGTGTTATCAAGGCGAGCGTAGTAAGGGTACCATGACATCTTACTTATGCCCCAGGTCTTGTACATGCTGGAGGCTGTGATATGCCGGTCAGAGATGAGACGGGACTTCATGCCCAGTGGATCAGAGCAACCTGCCGTGTTGAAATACACTGTAACACAACGATTTATAGACATGGTGAAAGGCAAGAGTTCAGAAGGAAGGTGACTCTCCCACAGAAGGAGACTCTCCCAAGGATGGTGTCTTTAAGGAGAAACCCCACCCCCAAAAAAGTCTCCCAAGAGGAAGATCAATTTTTAAAAGCAGCAACAGACATCTAGATAGAAACCACCACCAGAGGGTCTCTTGATGTTTGCTGATACAGACAGAGGATGATTCCAGGTTAGCATTTATGTAGTAACAACCTGCCAGAATTCTACACTCCAGATTAAGGATGTGCATTTATTTATTTGTTTGTTTGTTTATTGAGTTTATATTGCCACTTATTCACCCATGGCGACTCGAGGAGGCTTACAGAATGTAAAACCACATTTAAAATAAAAAACAATAAAAAACTAACAAAAAGAATCAAATAAATTAATAAAGTACGATAGAAAAATCTGGAGAAAAAATAAATAAAAAATAAAAAAACCACGCCCCACCCCAACGACAGCTGATTACACAAGCCATTTGATGGGCTCCATCCCGCTCTGGGTTCCCCAGACCTGCTGGCAGAACCAGGTTTTCAGCGCCTTCTGGAAGAGTATTAGAGAATGAGGGCCGTTCTAATCTCTAATCTAATCCATTTAAAAAGAAGGGAACTGCTGGGGAAATGCTTGTCCAAAAGGACATACTTCCATGAATATACAGAAAGGCAAAGTATTTGCAAAAATAATTACTAGGCAAAACTGCAAATGACGGTGCATATTTTGGGGAAATGTGCGCATTTTGGTGCAAATTTTTTAAAAAATGAAATCAACTTGATTTCCTGCCAATCTCATCCCCCACCCCCCTTTCTACTAAGGGCATGCAAACATTTCATTTCAAGCCATTTTATTTATAACATTCACATATAATCAACTCAGGGCAGCCCCCAATCAAAACAGGAGAAAAGCCATATTAAAACTATGAAAAAAACCATATGGCTTCACATTTGGCAATGTGAAACTATTTCAAGTGCAAAATGACCTGTCTTGGGCACTTGGGAATGCACTTGAAACAGGATAGATCACAAAATGCTTAGAAAAGAAGTCTTCTGAACATCTCTTTCTACCTAGAAATCTACTAAGGACAAGGAGGTGGGACTGAGACAACTTCATGGTGTCTTACGATGCTTAGGGACTGTCCATCTGAAAGCAGTAAATGAGAAAGAGATCCAGGCCCGTTTAAGATGGATTATAGAGACTTCACAGTTCCCAGGACCGTTAAGTCAAGTTCATTGAAGCCCAGTTTAACTCAACCATACGGGCAAGTCCCATGCTTCAGCTGAAGGTCCCCTTTTCAAATGATGAGCAATGTCAAATATAGAAGACTTGCCTTCTAAAGAAAATACTTAGCATCCCCTTTGCATCAACATGTCACCATCTAATTAAAAGAGTCAAGATGGTCCATCATTCTAGCCTTCCCCATTTTTGAAGCAGAGCCCCAGATTATGCAAAAAAGCTGACCATGATCATTTACATCATTTATACAGTTTGCAAAATTCTGCCTTTCCTGAAGGGTAATTTAAACCATCCAGGCACCCTTTTATTTTTTTTAATACACCAAACTGGCCAATTGTCCCAACTGTTCCAGGTGTCAAAAAAAAAAAAAAACCAACTCAGGCCCAATTTTCAAAAGCTACTGGAAAGTAGAAGATCACCAAAATGAAATTTTTTATTCCAGAGAACCTCTCCAGGGGTTTCCATAATAGCAATAGCATTTAGACTTGTATTCCACTTACAGTGCTTTGCAGCCCTCTCTAAGCGGGTTTTACAGAGTCAGTCTATTGCCCCCAACAATCTGGGTCCTCATTTTACCCACCTTGCAAGGATGGAAGGCTGAGTCAACCTTGCGCTTGGTGAGATTTGAACTGCCAAATTGCAGGCAGCCGGCAGTCACAGAAGCACTGCACAGAACCCACTGCACCACTGCGGCTCACCAATCTTCTGTCAGCACTTTTGCTTCCCTCTTCTCAGTCCCCAGTTAAGAAAAAGGATGTCTTACGGAAACAAAAAACTATCTAAAGGCATGGGAGCCCTATTGTCCAATTATCCATGCAAGACAATGCGCCCCCACCAAAATTCATTAGACCAATGGGAAGCATTTACCATTCATTTCACAGCCAATCAGTTCAAACCGCATAGTGCAGCCACGATAGCACTCCCCTGGATGGATTCGGAAATAGTGGGTGATGATTGGAGTGTTAAACATGTTGGTCACAGGGGTATGTTTGTCTTGATTGCCCGAGAAAATCTGCAGGAAGGAAAATACAAAATGAAGAGTATTTTAAGAGTAGGAATGTGAATCCCTTTCCAATGCTACACAGCCCTGGAGACACAACAACATTCCAGATGGACAGATCTTTGATATACAAAATGCTTACCTTCTGATCCTAATGACAGCACCATAGGCAAATTTCCTGTGGCAGAATTTAAGACACATCAAGGACTAATATCCTCGATTGCTCTCTTATTTATTTGTTCTCATAAGCTTTTACATCTTATTGTGCATGGATCACTGAGCAAAATAAAGATTGCATTGTACTAAGATAAGCTGCAGGCTTAGGATAATACGACTCAACAATGATACTATTATATATTATTGCTTAAAAATAACTAAAAACAATCCCTATAATTGATGAACTCAAGAATATTAAGCTTTGCAAGTGATTAATGTAGAGAAATAAAAACATGTAACTGACAGATTTTTGTTTCTTTTAATGACCCTGTAATCCGTTGTGTTGGGGTGGAGTCGGGGTTATTGAATGGAGCTGAGTGTTTACTGACTGGATGCCTTCCTGTTGTCTATGCAGAGTTCACAGCAGATATTTTCTCTTTATGCCCAGAGAGAGAAAAATGTCTGCTGCTACCTCTGCATAGGCAACAGGAAGGCATCCAGTCAGTAAACACTCAGCTCTTGTGATTTTCTATTGTTTTTCTATTTATGTTTTTATTGCACTATAAGCTGTCCAGGGAGATATAGTGAGATGGATGGCATATAAATTTAATAAACAAAATAAAAACTAGTTAAACCCACTTACAGCATGTGGGATTTTAGTATTTAGCATTCAGCTCAAGAAAAAAAGACTTTTGTTTGTAATATTAAACAAGAGAGCAAGGATGCAACAGTTAATTTAACTAGATCAACAAACTTTGGTTGATTTAGTAAAACTTAGTCCTGGGTAAATATGATGCTGGAAAATTCAAATAAAGGCTTTTTCTAAGAGTTTCAGCAGTTCTGATTGCTCATTAATGCAGGGACTTGGAGAATAACTTACAAAGCCATTTTTTTTAGAATGAGGTCAATTCAGCATTCAATTTTTTAGAGGCTACACCCCACATGCCTGAAGTTAACACTGGAACTAACTCACTCAAAGGTGCTTTGTATCTTTTTCCCCCACAAGGTGAGAAGACCTTAAATGGGGGCACAGGGGGGAGAGGAAGAGAAAGGAAGCCCAAGAGGAACTGACAAAGTCAATGATGCTTGAAGAGAAATGTGCTTCTGGTTATCTTGCTAGTCAGGGCTTGCAAAAAATAAATAAATTCAGAACTGCTGGATTTCCAAATATTTAACACCCACAGGAGCTCTTCAAATACCCTCAAGCTATAAACTGAGTGCTACCCATCCATCTGGAGCAGGGTGAAAATTAAATATAATTAGCGTTAAGTATAGGGGAAGGCAAGGTGCTAAAAAGTCAGTCTATAGGAATGGAATTCTAGTAATGCAGATACTAAGTAATTCCCCCACACACACACCTCAAATTTTTCCAGTTTGTTTACAATATCGCATAATGTATAATTTTCTATACAAGAGCCAGTTTGGTGTAGTAGTTAAGGTGCCAGGCTACAAACCAGGAGACTGTGAGTTCTAGACCCACCTTAGACCCAAAACCAGTGGGGTGACTTTGGGCCAGTCTCTCTCTCTCAGCCTGGGAAGCAGGCAGTGGCGAACCTCTTCCAAAATCTTGCCAAGAAAACTGCACATGCTACTATTGTAATCCAGACAGTTGTCAGGAATTAATACTAACTCAAAGGCACCCACCCACTCCCCCAAAAACCCGACCCTCCAGGGCTTTGGGGAAAAATAATCACAGAACATTTTGTCCCCATGTATGTTTATAATATTTCATAATGTAGAAAGGATTTCTGTACATCTTACAACAATTTACACCAGTGCTCAGATGAATTGCCAAGGCCTTTCCCTTCTTTTGAATGTAAATCACACTACTTTACACATTTAACTCATACATTTTCCTGATGGGAAACTTGTTCGTGTGTGAGAGACAGAAAGGGAAGGGAAGGAGGGAGGGAAGAAAGAAAGATGGAAGGAAAGAAAAAGGAAGAGGAGGGGAGGACAGGGGGAGGGAGAGGGAGAGAAAGGAAGGAAGGAAACAGGAAGAGAAGAGGAAGGGAGGGAAGGGGAAGGCTTTAGGCTTTTGTTTCACTAGAAAGAAGAATTAAGGGAAGAATTAACGAAAAGTTAAAGGAAACCAAAGTTTTCCCTTCTGTAGAACACCTGAAAATGCTTTTGTTGTCCAACTTTATGTTCTTGAAAGGATAACATTGCGATGTAAATAAAGCAAATCTGATCATTCCAAAATGCTTACATATCGTAAGTGTGGTTTAAAAGAATCCCTTTGTTTTTCTTTCCTTCTTTTGCCTTCAGCCGCTCTCTCTTACCCACCTTTTCCTGATTTTGGTTCTCATCTTTGTAGAATGTAAATACTTGTCCATCTAGACTGTAGGAAACTTTGTAAGTCTGGACATACTCTGAGAATCCTCCACGGCCTGCCCCTTGAGTAACAATCCCAGAGAGGAACATTGTTTTCAACAGATTTACCTGCATGGAATTAAAATAAAAAATAAAGGGGTAGGGGGTGGGTGGGTAAAAGAGGCAGAATGAATCAAATTGGCTGGGTACTTAAAAGAAAACATCAAATGAAAAAGCAAATGAAAGCAACAAAACTGAGTATTTGATCCTGTGTCTAAAGTCAGACTGTATTGAAGTTACATTATTCTTTGAGTCTGTTCTGCATATGTAAACTCTGTTTTGTTAATTAGCTCAACACAGTAGTTTTCATAAGAAAAGGTTAAATTGTAATCTCCCTAGGGCATGGGTCTGTTTTTTTTTAAAGAAAGTCACTGCCATCTAGAAATTAAAAGTAACACTTATGAACTTATCACCCCAAAATGAAAAATTCTGTAAGAATTCCAATGACAAGCTCTAACAAAGGACTAAACTCAAGCTTTATTGTTGTTATTGTTTTTAAAAATGTAAGATAGTTTTATTTGCCATCTCATTATGAATAAGAGATAGGCTTGTTAAAATTGGTATACTTTTTATATTGCAATGTTGTGTTTCTGTTTCAATGTAGATTAAGAGGTTATTATGTATTTGGATCTATACTGAAGAATGTTGGAAGTCACTCTTTTTGTATTTTTTTTCCCATTCTTTACTTTTTTTCTTGTCCTTTCTAACCTCTTGATTCCCTTCCTTCTTTTCCCATCATTTTATATTTTATCTCTTTCTAAAACTAATAAAATTGACTAAAATAAAAAGAGGTAGGATTATAAGGAAGCTTAACAAGGGAGAAGTTTACCTTTCCTTCCTCAGATCTATCACATCACCACCAGCAAATCCTGACACTGTTTATGTTTTAAAGAAAGCATTTGTGATATCAAAGGAAGCATAAAAAGATGTTTAATCTTGGCAGGCATGTGTAGTTCTCCAGATGTTCTTTAACTCTATCAGCCTTAGTAGGCTTGTCCAATTAAAAAGGTAAAGGAGCTGCAATCTAAGAACACCTAGTTGACTTCATAAACACATGGCACAACACAGGAGAACAAACCCATCAGGACAAGATTTAGCAGTCCATCTCTTTTGAAGACAGTAAAGTCCACATCTTGGAAAAAGAGGACCACTGGTTTGAAAGTGGAGTCAAAGAGGCTATCTATGTCAAAATTGAACAGCCCTTTCTCAACAGAACGGGAGAGATACAATGTCATGTATTGTTGTGGTTCGCTGGCAGCCTGTACAGACGGCAGCAGAATCAGACAGTGGGGAAGAACGGGGACCAGGCAGGGAGTCTGGAGATGACTCAGAGGAGGGTCTTGCATCTGATGCAGAGATGGGGCCAGGAGCATCTGGGAATGGGGTGCTGACTCCAGAGCCTCTGGAGTCTGGCAGCAGCGAGGCAGAGGACCCAGGGGAGCCTGTTCCCAGTGCGCATGTGCGCAGAGCTGCTAGAAGGCAACAGTAGCTGAGACAAAAGGGGTGACTTGGGAGTAAGGCTTGAAGATCATTGCCCCTCCCATAAGGTATAAAGGTCAGGCAAAGATGATGATACCTTTGCTGGAAGCGAAGTAGTTTGATCGGTTCAGAGTCATGCTTGAAGCTCTTTGTACTTTGGTTGGGTTTTTTTGTACTTCGGTTGGCTTCTTTTCTAGTTCATTTGATACTTCTGTTTTTTGGCAGCACTTCACAGAACTGAAAGGTGTGTGCTTATCTCGGGGGACTGTTTGAGTTTAATTCCAGCTGGGAATGAAAACAATTCCCAGCATTGCAATAAAATAAGTCTTGTTTTTAAAAGACGTGTGTGTGTAATTACAGTTTGGAAGCCTTAGTCAGAACATGGATCTGAAGTCTATCACACAGTCCTTTCAACAGTTCCAAGAAGGCTCCGCACCCATTTGCTTCACTCAGATGACCCTGAGGACACTGATAAACCTCCAGGTGGCGTCCTTCAAGGACTCTCTAAAAGAATGCAAATGGCTACCTTTCCATTCCTCACCATCCAGTCAGAGTTGAAGAAGCTTCTTGGATGAGAAGTGAAACGTCTTCAAAGAAAAACAAGAAAGTCCAGTTCCCTCTTGAAGTGGGAGGGGGAGCACCTTTGGGACAATCATGACCTAGAAGATGACTGAAAATCTCCAAAAACACTCCCTGCTAATGGTTGCAAGTTTCGGGGTGGCTGCAGGTTGGGTGAAAGAACCCACTGTGTCATGTCATAATCATCAACAGCCACTCAACTCTGAGGCCAATTCATACAGTGATAACAGCAACACCAATAGAACTTCAACTTATATATCGCTTTACAGTGCTTTACAGCCCTCTCTAAGCAGTTTACAGAGTATTATATTGCCCCTAACAATCTGGGTCCTCATTTTACCGACCTCGGAAGAGTGGAAGACTAAATCAATCTTAAACCGATCCGGACTGAACTCCAGACTGTGGGCAGAGTTAGCCTGCAATACTACATTCTAACCACTGTGCCACTATAGATAATGGCCAAATGTTTCCATTCCCCTTTGTCAGCCCTGGAGCCATTTTCAGCCCTGACACCCTACTTGCCCCCTGGAACAGAGGCTTCTTCTTGCACCAATACCTGAATCCAAGGGTTTTTGTCATAGCTGCTGGCTGTCCAGGCATTCACAACTCCTCTGTTGTGGAGGCGAGCAAGTTCAGGGCCCCAGCGTTGCACACCCAGGAAGCCATAATACACTGATGATGCTGTAAGCTGAGTGTCTGCAATAGCTCTTGTCTGCATGCCCAACTCATCTTTGCAGCCTGGAGTGGGTGAATTTTGGGGAGAGAGAACGAAGAAAAAAAGAGCATTGGAACAAAGCTGGAACAAAAGGGCAGAGGGGAAATGTAAGAACCAGAATTTTAAAATACAAAACAAAACAGGAGACTTTCCTATAAAATTAGGACCCAATTATCCAATGTACTCCTTGGGAACTAGGGCTCCAAACATGAATTTGGCTTCAATGAAAAGAGCATCATTCACACGTCAGGTAGTTCAAGAAATAATTCAGAAGGAACCTGAATTCTGCAGAGATGTTAAATAAATTTTAGGGGGTTGAGGAATATCTGTAAGGTGGCAAAAGTCATCTTTGATGAGATGGATGGCATACAAGTTAGGAAGGAAGGGAGGAGGGAGGGAAGGAGGGAGGGAGGGAGGGAGGGAAGGAAGGAGGGAGGGAGG